>BSBK01004898.1:0-415526 GCA_027943335.1 Chamaecyparis obtusa | reverse complement strand
TATATATCTATATATGTGTGTGTGTGTGTGTGTGTGTGTGTGTGTGTCTATGTATCTATGTATCTATGTATGTATATACATACATACATACATACATACATATACATTTATCAAAACCTATCTAGACACTCAAAACAGACTTAGTCGACAACTTATCTAAATTAGATCCCTCACGAAATAACTTCTGCTCAATACCAACTAATAATTAATTTTAGACCATTTACAACCCTCCTGTTCAAAATACCTCACAAAATCAAGCCTAAATTAGTAAACACTACTTCCTTGCTATTAAAATAGTCCACCAACTACCCTAAGAACATACTAGCTATTAATTAACACCGAATATAGCTAACATCCATTCTTAATTTGACCGAGGAACTCAAGAGTTGGAAAGTTGTAAAGACAAAATTTGAACAACCTCTTCATCCGATACATAAGAAACTCTTCACCAATCCAACAATTGATCCCCTGTGTTTAGAGCCTCACATATCAGAAACAATGTCCACCCCTATCAAACTGAGAGGCTTGAAGCCACAAATTGCCTTCGAAGAAACTATATTTATAAACAGACTCAAGCTTGTTATGTTAAGCACACATGATTTAACCCTCAGGGGCAGTCTACAAGATTCTAGGTCTGGAATTTTTAACTAATAATGACCATTATTGTGTCAATTCTGACATACCATCCATGTTCATAGCATTGGCCATTCAAGTAGATCTTGTCAAATCTGATATTGAAAGACTATGCACCTGATTGTTCAAAAGAAAATTCCTAGGTGGCTTGGTTGTTGTAATCAACAATATCAGGGGTGATATTGTTAATATGATTTAGAACAACAAAGAGGGGGGCGGGGGGGGGGGGGGGGGGGGGGGGGGGGTGAATCAGTTGTTCTTGGGTCTAGATGTATAAATAAACTTTCAAAACTCTTCAACAACTCAAATCTAACAACCAACAGCTACTCGGTCATTACATAATGCATATCGGAAACATATAACAGTGCAGTCCACTAACCAATAGTATTTAACTTGCAAAAGACAGAAATGTTCAAACCAAAACATTCACACAAGCATTAACACTAGGATTTATAGTGGAAACCCAATTTGGGAAAAACCACTTTGTAACATGTTACTGATATTTTCACTCTTCTAAAGTGAGCTCTGTGAAAAGCCAACCCTGTCAATGGTTTACAAACACACTGCTAGGTGTGACCCGATTAAAGGATTTCAACCACCCTATTAGGAGTGCGCTTTGTTAAAGGACTTAAGTACATTCCATTAGAATGCAACCTTGTTCAAAGGATTTATACAATGATTGTTATGTCAACCTTGATTAAAGGATTTAAACTGATACAATGGTTAGAAAGTAACAATAGTGTTTGATCTGAAAACATACAACTCACTTTGCAAATAACAGATCCAATTCGTACATATGTATGCTAGCTTACTGACTGTGATCCATTTCCATCTCCATCAATGATCTTCTCAGAAATCCCTTCGAGCAATCACAACTCCTCCTTCAGCCTTTTCTGCTTATTCAATCAATAACAACAACTCCAACTTCTTTCAACCTGACACTTAGGTTTCCTTAATACCTCTTCGATAGGTCGATCCAAATTTTGTCGCTTAATCTCCTCCGTAGATCTTAGGGTTAGGTCAGATTCATCAAATCCTTCCAACATTATTTTCTTCATCCATCCTTCTAGAAACATCTCTAATCTCTCTATGGAATTACAATAAAATGGTTTATAGTGCATTAAATGCTTCCATACATTCAATAAATAAAGTCAACACGATTTACATAATCTAGGAATTCAACTATGTCAGCTAGGAATATGAATTCTTCCTCAAATGTAAATTACTGACGCTCGGTCAATACTATGTTCAACTCCTCGGTCATCATCGGGTAGCCTAGTCAACACTGAAACTGTTTCCTCAGCTAATACTATCTTCCTCAGCAATAAACTGATGTCTGGTCATCACTGAATTTACTCGACATATACTAGTTTGGTCGACACTAACATCACTCAGCTTAAACTAGATTTCTTCAATTTTACTCGGTTAAGCCTACTTGTTTAGTTTTACTTCTTACTTAGATAAGAAATGCATTATCTTATCATTGTGCCACATAATCAAGTACCCATTGAAGTATCAAGATAACTCAACCTTTCCTTAGGTGCTATTGTTATCAACCTTTCCCTAATCCTTCTCAACAATCAAATAGATATAATACTTTCTTAAATAGCAATAGTCTTACCAGTTAAGGTTTGACATCAATGACAATACAACAATTGCTTCAATTGCAGTTTCTAACAATCTCCCTCTTTGGCATTGATGGCAACACCATATGAATAACACATGATCCACCAACCAATCCAAAACTTGTTTGTACATTAGAAATATTTATAATATCCTTAGCTTCATTCTGATTCAGAATCTCTTAGCCTTGCTTGCATGATCGTCCACACAGTAACTTCCACTTGATCTCTTCTTTGTTCCTTTCCTCTGAATCTCTCCCTCTTACTTGATCTTCCATGAAATCTCACCATGTGTTTTCATCTTATTCATCTCTCTATGACAATAATGCCAAAGCAACAACTAAAATAGACATATTTCAGATGTAGATGTCATATTGTCAGTTCAGTAACAATATTTCTCCCTCTGTCATCATTGCTTATGACTGATTATTAGCTTTGTTGTACTTTTTATGACTCTAGGTGTAGTGCCTCTCCAACTCTGACCTGTTGAGGAGTGACATTGGTAAGTAACTTGATGGGGAGTGATGTGGGTAAGTAGACACTCCATATTTTCTAACAAGTATAAAGCACATCTATGTAGAGTTTACAATAGTTAAATATATTCTTTAATTTAATTTGTCATTTCTATTTTGGGGGTGGATAAATAAAATTATTATTTCATTTACAATTTTATGATATTAATAATCATTAAGATATTATTTTTATTTTACATTAACATTAGATATTTTAAAATTTGAAAGTCCCAAATATAACAAATATATTCTTCATAAACTAAATATTTTTACTTATTTATTTTAATTAAATTAAATTTGAATTACTTAAAAAAAAAGAAAAAAAAAAGAAGAAAGTCTATAAACAAAATTTCTTTCTATATTAAATAATAAAAAAATAAAGTAAAAGGGAATCTCTCCATACATAAAAAGAAACAAATGGAAAAATATACCATATTCTTTTTAAAGAAATTATTAGTCATAGAAAGGATACGTGGAATAAACTTTTATAAAAAAATTAGAAGTTAGGTATTTTAGAAGTTGAGAAAGATCTTGAAGATGGCTGGGCCATTCCTGACCAGGCTCCTCTGCTACTGCTCTCGCAGCTTGAGGGTTTCTGGTTTTATAGTTTTCTTTGATGAATAGTTGTTTGTTTCCGGCCTTAGTGCCGTGTGAACTTGCGGGGTGATTCGTTCCCTTGGCCCCTTTTTTTGTGAATATTGTACTTTAATATTTCTAATTAATAGTGAAGGCCTCTATTCATCAAAAAAAAAAAAAGTACTTCTTTTTGAATTGAAGACTTGACCTCATTTTGGCATTTTCTAAAAGGAAGAGTAAGAGTTTTCAATAATAAAAAGATGAAGAGACGGTACTTTTGGAGGATGCATTAAAAATTGAGACTATAATGCCATGGAAGTGAGGAAGGAGGTATGGTGAGTCTATCAAGGAAAAGTAATTTTTTTAGGAGACGGTTATCACACACAACCGAATGGAGATCATCGCATTCTATAAGAGAGGAAGTTGTTATCATTCAGCTAACATGAGATAGGAAGAGAAATAAAATGGTTTGCAGGTCAATGTCTGGAGAGGCAATCTTGGATTGAGGGGTGGTGTATATTATTTGTGCAGATTATCTTGCATCGGGGGGTCACAAAATATATTCACAAGGATTCTAAGCGCCCTCCAAAATTGAATGGCAATTGATCGCTGAAACTGGACTCACTATGGCTCTTCGTAGATCTGAAAGGTGAATATATTGTGGGTTCCAAAGATTGTAATGACTCATATTAGGCATTGCAGGTAAGTCTATTTTCAATAATTTTTTTTGGATCATTTATTCAATTCATCTTTCGGTACTGCAATCGTGTCACTTATACATATTAGAATAAGATGGGGTTTAAGATTATATCTTTAGGAGCAAAGAGATAAAATAAGAGATTATATAATTTTTGTATTCATCTGTATTTCCTCACGTCCAGTCCTAAATGATTGATTTCACTATTTTCATGAAGTGACATGTCTTTATTCAATTCGTTTATAATCTTGTATTTGGATGTTTTAGCGAGAGACCATTAGTTCCAAGCTTGTCAATTTTGTAGTCAGAGTATCTATTTTGTTTCTTTTGGGTGATGCCTAAAACTTCATTTACTTATTGATGTTATGGTTGTAATCAATCAATATCACCATTGGTAGATATAACATTCTTCAATCTAATCAGATTTCTTCCATCGCATTTTGGTACCCATATTATCCTCTTAAAATGATAGTCATTAATAATTTATTTTCTTTACAATTAGATCTACATACTTTAGATTGTCTAAATTTTCTGAAGGTTTAATTTTAATCAGCATTTGTTTTTTTTGTTTTTAAAAAGATATTTCTAAAACTTTATTTTCTTACATAAACTGATTATAACTCAACAATTCAATCTCTTTCTCTTAAGCACCAAGTACTGCTTGTTTCATTTTAGATTTCGATTTGAAATGATGTAAAGTAAGTTGTAAATAATATTCTTAGAGGAGTGGTTTCTTCCTATTTACATGGTAGATATGGTAGCCCACTACATAATGTATTAGTTTAAAAATGTATACCTCCTTTAATCTTCCATGCATGCTTCATGCTTTCCTTTTTAAGGCATGTATGCTTATCTTTTAGTTTCTTCCTTAATAGAAAGATTCTTAATAAAGGTTCTATTCCATTTATATTATGTTATATCTTATTTAGAGTAAGATGAAAATTTTAGTTTTATTTTAAATGAAAATATTCATTATTAGTATTTAGGATGATGAATACACAATTGATGATAATATTTATATTATTAGATAAACTTAAATAAATAAAAATAGCATGTATGAGATTAAAATATTAGTACATTTAATAGAAAATTTAAACGAATTTTAGGGTCATGTTAGCATTTAATATAAAGATTGAATAATATTATTTAGTACTTGGATAATTTAGCTTTACATTTCTTATATAATTAATTTAGAGACATTTGATTTGGTTGGGCATCATTTCAACATTATAGTTTTTTTGTTTTTGTTTTATTGCTATTAAGTTGTCCTTTTTTGAGATTATCATATTTTCAAAAGAGCTTATCCTTTTCTTATGTACGATTATTGTTGTGAAGTGCAAAATTTAGTATCACTAAACCAATGTATGATTATGTGATCTGTAATCTATATGGTCATTTTTTTTACCATCATTGGTCTTATTCAATTCCTTAGGTTCACCATAGTCCTTGTTATCATTCAAGCCTATGATTTATTTATTTTATTAGTACTCATAAGTTATCATCGTCTTTATATTTAGAGTCAAATCATCTGTTGGGTCTAGGACATTGTTGTTGTTTCACCTAAGTGGGTGGCAACCAACGTTGAGACTGTCTGGGGACTCTACCCTAAAAAGGGTTGCGTACCCGCTTATGTTTTTTTTTTTTTTTTTTAAAAACATGGATTATCCATAATACTTAGGCATGAACGTACGCAAGGCCATCAATGATGAGCCCTCGAGGCTTAGGTCCAATCCCTTAGGGTTTGTCTTTTAAGTTTTTAATGAAATTATTTCATGTCTTCTTAATAACGATTCACATAGCTAAGATATCAATAAAACATTTTTTTTAGATCATGTGTCTAATGATTTTACCTAGTTGTCTAGACATGTGTGTGGCTATAGGTGTTGGATATGGTGTTCATAATGCAAAAGCAAAGTAGCGGGACTCAGGTATGCAGTAATAATAATTTGTTAATTGAGCATGACATGCATTATAACCTCTTTATTATTTTGACTTCTATTAGCCAAATCAAATGAGATTATGTCGTGTTACTTTATTGTCACAAAAAAAATAAAATCTTTTCTCATGTTTTAGTGTGTATTTTGTGCTTGCGCTGAGGGTTCCTCAGCGTGGCATTACATCTAGTATCAGAGCCCTAGGTTTCCACGCTAGGAACTTTGGGACTCGTAGCTCACTTATCACTCAATGTTTTGCATATTTTCTTTTGATTTGATCATTATATTAGTAAGATAGGATCCCAAATATAAGAACTATATTATTGGTATTTAAGCTACATCGGTTTACAAAATATACCCTTTATGTTATGACTAAGTTGTATCTCATTAATTACTTATGTTTTATGTTCTATAATTAATGAATGAGTCTCTTGAGTACTTCCATAGATAGTGGATATCTTTCTAATAAAGAAGTGTTAATGAATTCCTCATACTTTCATGTCACCTTCTTGCTATACTCCTAGAAATACTAAAAGTATAATAATTTGTTATGTACCTTAAGTGTTAGTAGTAGGCAACCTTACCTCCTAATCCTACCTCTAAAACTTGTCATCATGAGTGCTTGTTATAGTGATTTTAGGATTACTTAATTTATTTGGAAAGGCTTAACACTCTATTTTCCTATTAATGCTAAATTTACATCATAATTCCTATGTATGATCAATTATTCTAGTTAATGAGATTTTATAAGTTGGAATTGAATTTCTTGCATTTATAACAAGGAGTAAGATATTAACATGGTAGTATTCATTCTTATAGCGTCAAAATGATGAAGTTATTGCATATATGTATTGTAGGTTATTGTAAAGGTTGAAACATTGCATCTCACTTTCCCTTTTCCCTATTTCAGAAAAGAGTTGACAACCTAATCTTTGTATGGAAGGGGAATTTAGAACCTTATTAATTAGGTTACAACACTCGAATTCCTAGGTAATCCTTTTGGTCATGTTGTTGTTGAAGAATTACAAATAGTGGGGAACATCTGCTAAATTAACATTGTGAGTATTTCTCTTGGGATTTATATGCAAATGATAATGTGACATGATGCATGATTGATTTTGTTTTTATAACACTTGAATGTTTACATGAATTACATTAGGGTTATTTGATAACAATAACCACAAATAAAATAAATAAATAAATATCTCTTCTCTATTCAGGATGAATGACCATCAAATGATGTTATCTATATAAAGTAACAATATGATTTAATTTGTTGATTTTGGAAATTCTTGGCTAAAAGACCTGTTGATGCATGTTTTATGACTCACCAAACAGTAGAACAAAATACCAAGATATATTATCCTCTCTTGAACAAAGTATTGCATATGCTAAGATTGCAAAAAGATCATACGATAGCTCCAAGGTTCCTCAACTCATGGATATGCTCAGTGTTGATGTGATTTGCTGATGATCACAAGGGGCCTTACGTTTTCAATCCTTTATGTCATGATGAATATGGGTACTATGAAAAGATTTTCAATTAAGTACTATTTTTGGGTTTTTCACTAGATATGCAAAAATTAAAAGGGTTTAGGGTTCAGAGATTCTAATCTAATCCTAAGGGTAATGATAGCCAAGGAAATTACGCTAATGGACAAGTTCCTTAATTACCAAGTCACACTTTGCCAAGTCAAGCTACAACTACACATGGACTGGTGCAATCTTCAAGGGTTTGTATGAATGATTGAATTTAAGCACGTGGATAAGGGGTTCAAGCTAACTTTGTATGATGATTTAGAATCACTAAAACATCAAAAGTATGAACCATGGGAACTCATCAAAACATCATTATATTCTCCAAAAACAATCACAACACTTCATCCACTAAACTTAATCTAATTGAGAGAATAATGAAACCAACCAAGCATTAAGACACATCAAATAATCACCACACTTCAATGAAAATTTTATTGTCTCAATAGCTCATAAGCAACAATCTCAAAATTCACTCCTTACAAATGAGAAGAAGAGGCCTTTATATAGGTCTTCAAAAACAATGAAAGGCTCAGATCAAAACAATAACTGATGGCCAAGATTTTGCCACCTCAGCCCTAATTAGGGTTAGGGCATAGAAGATGGAATCTAAATTAATGCAAGCAAGAAACCACTACCATAGTGGGTAATACATGCCCACTATGCATGCATGCTCAAGAAGAGAGCGGGGTGTCATAAATGACCACTACATGAATGTCCACTATGTATTAAATGCATCTACCATTGACCTCCATGTTTAAATTCTTGGAATCTACCCAATATGACCTCCAACTCATCAATGCTGACACTCGATGCTGATTCCTATTTGAATTCTGGCACCAACATACTCGCTCTGATCTCTTCAGGCTATCCTCCCATTCTGGCAATAGATCCTAGGCTGCGTGCATGTTGTTTGAGAAGGAAGAGAGGTTCTCAAAATCATCCCCTATGAACGAGTTAAGCCTAAAGAACTCCTCCAATTTCCCCTTCATGTTGTCTATTGTTATTTCCTCCTTGACCAACCTTTGCAACCATAATGATGCAATGGTATTGCAGAGCTCCTGCCGGATATTCTCAACTATCCCCTTCAATCGAGTTGAATCCTTACTGAAATGTTCAAACATGTCCTTTGCTAGAAGAACTAAACAATACGACCGAGAGAAATCATATGCTCCTTCTCCAATGACCTTGTCATCAACCAAGACCTGCCTAGGGGTTTCCATCAGCTCCTGCAAGTCAGAGATTGCCCCATCCTCATAGATATGCTCATCTTCCCAAGTCACCTCTATGCAATGAATCCGAGAAAGAATGGCCAACGCCTTATCATGAATTCATACTAACTCCTTAGCATGGATGTAGGCTTCATCCTCAATCTGCTTAATCCAAGTCTTTGCACCCTAAGCAATCCTCCTAATCTCGTCAATGGCCTCAACTAACTTGGCTGGAACAGCCATTGGTGGAACAAAAGATGGGTCCTCCTCTCGAATTGGGTGAGGCAACCTATCAATCTATGCACATAAAGCCCTATTCTCTTTCTTCACCATTTGATATTTTTCTTCTAGCCTCCTCATCTTATCCTTAACAGCTTGTGTTGAATCGTCAAATTCCTTTATGACCTATGCTCGAGAGGCCTGACCAAGATCTACCTCTGTTATGTGATACTCCTCAAGAGCAATTTGATCTTTGGTCTTGTCAACTGCTGGAGTCACTATCTACAAAATTTTGGATCTGGATTCTCCTCTGAACACCTTGGTGAATTTCTTGGCTTTTCCCTTTTCTCCTGATCGGTCAATTTGATCTAGAATCTCTTGTAACTCAACCACGGGGTCTATCTCCTTTTCTTGGCTTCTCTGAATCCTCTACTTGAGACACTCTGGAATGTTTTGATTTGGGTCCCTCTGTACTACTAGCTCTTATTGTCCTTGCACTACCCTAGTATTAATCTCCTCAGCTCCTAGACTTTCTGCCATTGCTTCAAGAGCAAGTGCCCCTGCTGTGGGAATCTCCTCTTTTGCCACTGGGGCCTCTGCTTCTACCTCAGGAATTTCTTCCTCAATTATCTTCCTAAAGAAGACACCAAGACTCTCCTCTATTGTCACATCTTGTTCCCTGCTTGTTCCTGGCATGAACCTCTCATTGGCATTAATGCTCAATCTATCTTGTACTGGTCTAGTCATGTGTTGCTCTCCTTGTTGTGTTCTTCTTTCACTTGCCTCTCCTTCCTGCTGGGTGAATGCTCCAATTTGTTGCACACTGGGTGTCTGGCTAGGAGAAGATGGTGCACCCTTAGACCTTAATCTTTTCTGTTGTGGTTCTTCAACATGAAGATCCAATCTCCTCTTTATATGCATCTCCTGAGTTGCACCCTTCTCCTTTCTATGTTTTGTACTGCCTAATGGGATGTCTCTTTCTTCTACTCCTCCTCCAGATGGCTGCCTTGGTCTCTCATCTCACAGCTGTGGATGACCCATCAACTTGTAGGTCCAATCTTCTTTTGACATAGTCATCCTTTCAAGTTTTCATTCTACCCACCACCTTGTGAAGTCCACAACTGGCTTTGTCAATACATCAAGATCCATGATCTCTTTCCTCTGCCAATCGTAAGGATGAATGACCTTTTCCTTATCTGGGTTAAAACCTCTCTGGGTACATTCGGGTCCTCTTCCATCTGATCAGGAATGTGGACAATCTTACATGCCCTAATCAGGTCCAAGGGTAATCCAAAGCACATCCTCTTCCTAACCTCATTCTCATCAACTGCACTCACCCAAAAATCCTCAAGGTGAGCCTTGTGTTGATGCCTCATCCTTGCCACTACTCTAATCTTATTATATGGGTCAAAAGCCAGCCTTCCTAGATAGAGTGGTAGATGGAAGAATTTCAGCTCATCAAATGACCTCTCAGCTATCGGTAGACAAGGACACACTTTGACTGCATCCCCTCCAATGGATAATGGAAACTCTAGTCCTAGCTTCTTCTTCTTCTTCTTCAACACTTTGTAATAGGCTATCAACTATCGGGTGACTTCCAACAAGACCATTTTATCAGTAGGGTACCGTGGAAGCTTGAATGGCTACTCAAAAAATCCTCGCAATCTGATATAGGAGAAGGTGGGAAACTGAATGAACCATGCCCCAAATTCCTCCACCAGCTTCATTGCCTTAGAAGACAATCTCATATGCAATCCCTTCTACAAGGTTCTCACGATGCGCATTGTAAATGCATCGTTAACCTGGGTGTAGTCATCTATAGCATGTAGATGCAGTTGTGGGTAACAATCATGGACCCTTAACCTTGGATGTCCACTTCTGAGGACTCCCTTGTACATCAGTCCTTCATACCTTGTATTTCGTGCTAGCATATATATTACATATGAGCTCATGAAGAATTTCTTCGAATGCTCCAGATTCCTCAGTTGCTCATCGAGGTTGTCACTAATCAACCCAGCCCAATCAATGTGATTGAACTCCTCTACTACCTATTCAAAAAAGTAACACATCCATGTCTCAAATAGGTAAGAGTGGGGTAAGCCAAATATCCTATTGAGCATCATTATTAGATCATTGTATTCATGGTGGAAATCCATCCACACAAGCTCCTTGGGAAACTTAGAGTAGTGGGTTTTATTCCTCCTCATCCATTTTTTGTTGATGATCTCATCACAATGTTGAACTCCTACTATGTAGATTCTATGTGCCTGCTCCTTTGTCTTCGAGACCAACCTCCAAGATGAAGGATCTCGAATGCTTCAGTAATGGCTGGAGGAGCGAGATCCGCAATAACAATCCCATCTGAGTCCTTGATCGTTCTATCACTGAGATGATAATGTTTTGCACATTGCATGATCAACTTAACATGCTGAAAGGCAGGACGGAATCTAGCTGCAGCTACAATTCCACTGTTCACAATCCAGGCAACCAGGTGTGTCAGGTGATGATCTTTGTAGCCAAACATCCTCCTCTGGAACTCGCTCAAATTGAGGCATCCAAGATTCGTGTCCTTTACATCAATCGACTTCGAAACAATCTTGGATTCTGGGTAGAATTCCCTTTGTTCATTCTTGATCAGTTGCCTTCTACTTACACTGGTTCCTCTAGGTTCAGCCATCTGCAAAATAGAAAGAGAAAAAAAACTTATAAGAGCATAAAGAAAAAAAATAGAGAAAAGCACTTCATCCCAAAATTCAAAGATCTACCAGAATTACTTCATCATGTCTGATATTCAATTTCCTCTCTCCTCATGGAGATTTTTACCTGTGATCAACTTACTGAAAAAAAGTTTGAAAATTTCACAAACTTCTTCACACTTTCCTAGAAATAATCCTTCTCTCTCTTCTCAAGAATGCTCTCTCAATTTGTGTGAGAATGAAATGAGCAAAGCCTTCTCTTATAGCTTCTCAAAAACTTGAAAAGCTGCTTTAAAGCCTGCAGGCTAAAATTAGGTAGCTACCCCATTTTAACACAAGTTTCCATTTTTTCAAAAAGATTCCCTACCACTTGTCTCTATTTTTCTCCCGCTTTATGGAATCTGCCAATTTGAGCACTTTTTCTTCATGAAGAAGTCTTCCCTTTCCCCAATTTTCATTTTTTTTTGGTTTTTATTTTTATTTTGAGAGGTTAATTAATTAAATATTAATAAAAATCAATATTTAACCAATTTGAATTTTAAAACATAAAATCAAGAGAAATCTTTTAAAGCAATTTCATTTGTGATCTTTCATTCTTTAATTGCTTTTTTATGTTTTGTCAATTTTTTTTTGTTTTAATTAAATATTGATAAAAATCAATATTAATTAAATTTTCCATTAAGATCCATATCGATTTCCTTCATGTCTTTTATTTCAATTTCCTTTTTTGATTTTTAAAAATTTATTAATTAAATATTAATAAAAAAATTAATATTCAATCAATTTCAAATTTGAAACCAAAAAAACCAAAAAAAACTTAATTACTTCGAACTCGGGTGTGTGCTGGATTTAGCCTCAAGAATTCACTCCGGCATCGAGTAGTTTCACACTGAAGATGAGGATAAGTTGGGATTTTGGGCTTGTCATGGATTTCATCCTTAGCACTCATTCTATGAGTGACTCTCATTTGCGTTTCCATTGTCATCAGAGCGGGAATTTTAGTGTGTGAAGGAACTTGTCCTTAGGACTCATTCTGTGAGTGCATGCTATTTGCACTCTAAGGAAGTTGGAGTCATAATTTTGGTGTGGTGAAGGAATTTGTTCTTCTTTGCAGTCTCCATTGACCCTGTTGACTTGCGCTCCAAGGAAGTTGGAGTGGGATTCCGAGTGGTCACGAAATTTGTCCTCAGGACTCATTCCGTGAGTGCATGCAATATGCGCTCCAAGAAAGTTGGAATCGGGATTTCTCATGAGTGACAGACTTTGTTTTTGTAGAGCAGTCCGTTGACTATACTAACTTGCGCCTATGGGAGGATCGAAAAAGGATTAGGGAGGAGTCAAGGACTCTGTCCTTAGCACTCATTCTACCGACCATGCTTGATATGTGCTCGTGAAATGTCAAAGCAGGATTCTAGATTTGTTGAGATCATTTTCACCTGTCGACTTTGTGGAAGATGCTTTGAGCAACACATCCCTTCACCAAGATTTCCAGCTTTGTTGCGGATGCCTTGATGATACTCTCAAGCATCGAGCCCTCCCACATCACTTCACCAAGATCTCAATGAATTCATTCCATCAATTTGGGGATTCATAGTAATTCACAGTAGAGACCTATAAATATTTTTGCAATACTGCGAGCTGAAACATGGGAATACCAAAAGATCAACAATAGAGCTACTAAGACAAAACAAGAGGCCACAACTGGCAAGGTGAAAAAAAGGGGGGAATCCGATTGCCGATGGGGTGATGTGTATAGAAGAGGCCACAACATCTGGTGACTCCACGGGTGAAATGTTGAAAACATTTCAAGGATAAAAATTTACTTTGAACTTAGATTTCTTGGTTAACAAACTTACACTATCACGAAGAGAGAAAACATAACTTGAAATAGGAGGGGAATCATATATTGGATCAAGACACTGTCATCCTTGAATTACCTATGTGTGTGCAAATGCTTTAATTCCCACTCAACAAGACCACTCAGAAACCCTAAGATTGGCCATGGCAAGCTATATATATTCTTCTTGACTCCAAAAGCATCCTGGACATTGCCCCGCTGCCAGTCAAGCGTCCATAGCCCCGACGGAGTTGTCGCTGTAAAACCAATGGAGATTGCTCCACTTTCGATGAATTATTCTTTCGAACACCTATGGAGATTTCCATGTACCCCCAAAAGCCAATTATTTCATCTTTTCTTTTATTTTCTCTTTTGTTATTTTTTATTGATATTTCATTTCTTTCTTTTCTTTTGGCTTGTGAGCAGTGAAGATCACTATGGGTTTAGGAATTACAGTGGCGCTGAAGCAAGATTTTAAAATTTTCACAAGCCATGACCTCTCCTAAAGAAACCAAGATGGACTCAGAGAAATATTTAGGTGCAAAAAATATAGCAATCTCAAAGTTCGAGTGTCAAGATACAATGCATGATTAACCTCCTGAGTCAAGTCTGTGTTCCAACCTAATGATAAACATAAGAAAGACAACCTTAGTTTCTAGGGATCTTCATAAACAGTTATCCAGGAAATGAGATAAACAAGACTTAGTGGAATCCTCAAATGAAGTTTGAAGTCACACAATGCCCCTATTCAAACGGGAACACCCAAACCTCTAGGCCACTTGGCAAAAACCAAAGCTGCAAACAAAACAAAAGAAAACCAAAACTACCTAAGCAAACCAGGCTTAGGGAAAATAAAACCCTAAACTAACAACCTAAACTACAGAAAGCCAAAATCCCACCAATGGGGAAGAAATGAAGGGAAAGGAAATAGGGGAAGAAAACCAAAATCCCCTCTACGAAAAAAGGAAAACCAAAACGAAGGAACGCAAGGAGAAACCTAGACTAACTATGTACATGGTAGGCTTCTAGAAGGAAACCTAAGGGCATAAATAATGCTTGAGGAATTGCCCATTGACAGGCAACGAGACTTCCTTTCCTATCAGAGTTCTCAGCTTGAATGCATTATCTCCCAATATCTCAAAAATTTGAAAAGGCCCCATCCATAAATTGTCAAACTTGTCATGATCGCCTCTCTTTTCATGGGCCTTATCCCAATAGAGTACCAAATCTGAAATTCAAAATACCTTAGCTCTAGCCATTCTGTCGAACCATCTTTTTACCACAGCTTGATGTTTTGCAAAATTTTCCAGTGCCTGATCTCTTTTCTCTTCCAGGAGAAGCAATTGTGTCAATTGTGTGTGTGCTATATCTTCACCTTCCATGTATTCCTGCATAAACTGCAATGTCGGGATCCTCAACTTAATGGGAAAAATTGGATCTTGTCCATAAACCAAATGATAGAGAGATGTCCGTAAAGAGCTCTTGATTCTTATTATGTCTGCCCAAAGTGCAAATCTCAGCTGCGTATGCTAGTGCCTAGGATTTTTGTCCAATAACTTCTTGATAGCACTTAGCAGATTCTTGTTTGTTGACTCAGCTAACCCATTTCCTTGAGGATAGTAATTTGATGAGAACTTCAGGGTGATTCCATAATCAAATGCCTAGTTTGAAAACTTTAGAGATTTAAATGCAGTACCATTGTCTCATACAAGTGCATGTGGACATCCAAATCTCGTGACAATATTTTCCTCAAGAAACTTGATGACAACCTCCGTCATGCAATTCTTTAGTGCTTGAGCTTCTGACCAGTGAGTACACTAATTAGTAGCAGCTAGGATGTACCTGTGTTGTCCCGAAGGTGGATTAATTGGACCAATAAAGTCTAACCCCCACTTTGCAAAAGGTCTGACTTCAATAATAGGTTGCAAAGGCATTGCAGGATTTCTTTCACATGTTGTCGCTACTTGACAAGTGTGATAGATTTTTACATGTTTGTAGGCATCTTTAAATAATGTGGGCTAGTAATATCCTGCTCTTGAAATCTGGTGGGCCATAGAGAGATGACTTCCATGACTGGTCCCATACTTGCTATGAAAATGTTCTAGGATCTTCTTTGCTTCTTCTTTTCTGGCACATCTCAAATAGATTCCATCATGATTCTTTCTATATAGAACTGCTCCTTGAAGCATAAATTGTTGGCTTTTCATTCTCAAGGCACGCTTTTGGATAGAATTTAGGTGTGTAGGAGACTTGTGATTCAGGAGGTAGTAAACAATGTCATCATACCATTCATTTGGGGATACTTCTTCCATCACATATACTTGTTGAACCAATCTAGGACCAGTTGTTATGATTGTTTGTGTCAGAGCTTGTCCTCGAACCAGCTTCATATGTTGTAACTCCATGTCATATTCTTGAATGATAGACATCCATTTTCCTCTTCTCTCTCCCAATTTATTCTGCATCAATAGTGTCTTCATCGCATCATCTGGGACAATTGCATAAACCTTGCTTCTCAAAATATAATGTCAAAATTTCTTGATTGCCTTCACCAAAGCATAGGCTTGCTTCTCTATGTTTGGATATTTCAATTCTGCATCCTTCAATGGTGAGCTCATAAAGGCAATAGGATGCTCATCTTTCTCCTCCATCTTCTAAGTAAGGATACCTACCCAAGTATTCTCTGATGCAAATGAATAGATGTAGAATGGTCTAGTGTAATCTGGACTGATCAAACAGGAGCATCCACAATTGCTTTCTTTATCTCCTTGAAAGACCTTTTTGCTGCAGGTGTCCAATCTATCTTTGCACCCTTGTTTAACATGTCATTTAGTGGCTTGACTATCTCTGCAAATCTTGATATGAACTTCCTGACAAAGTTAATTTTTCCAAAGAATGACTTTAACTCTTTCTGACTAGCTGGCAGCCCCAACTTTGAAATTGCTTTGATGTGCTCAGGATCGATTGAGATTCTGTGTTCTGAAATCACATGTCCCAATAATTTTCCCTCTGTGACTATGAACATGCACTTCTTTGGGTTCAATGAAATTCCATATCTTCTGCATTTCAGAAATATTCTCTTTAAATCAGTCATATGATCTTCTCTACGCCTAGAAAACATAGTGAGATCATCCATGTATATAATAATGCATTTACCAACCAAATCCTTGAAAGCATAGTCCATGGCCCTCTGAAAAGTGGCTCCGGCATTAATCAAACCAAAGGGCATTCTCCTATATGCAAATGTGCCCCACTTAGTGGTGAATGTAGTTTTAAGTCTGTCTTCTTCTTCTACCATCACTTGGTTATACCCAGAATAACCATCTAAAAATGACATCATCTGGGATCCATTCACAACTTGTATAACCTCATCTAGTGATGGTACTAGATAGTTGTCCTTTTCTGAAGCTCTATTAAGATTGTGGAAATCCACACATAATCTTATTTCTCCACTCTTTTTTCTAATAGGAACCAAGTTGGTGACCCATGTCGAGTGTCTGACTGGAAAAATTATTCTAGCAGAAAGTAATTTCTTCACTTCTTGATGGATTAGTGACTCTAACAAGGGATTTATTGGTCTCTATCTTTAACAGAATGGTTTACTATTTGGCTTCAATGAAATTGTGTGTGTGATGAGGGAGGTATCATAAGTCTTCAAATCTTCGTATCCCCATATAATCACATCTGGGAATTCCCTCATAAGCTTCAGAATATCTTCCTTTTCCCGAGGAGTACAAACTTTACCAATAAAAACATTCTTGACATTTTCTTTAGTTCCTAAGTTCAATTTTTCACATTCCCCTCCTTCAGTTGTTTGATACTTGAGGGTACTCAATTTGTCTGAATCAAAAATTCTTTCTAGCTCAATCATCCCCTTAGGAATAGTATTTGTCCTCAAATTCATTTTCTCATCTATTTTGAACTGAGCTTGTTGTGGTTCTCCCTCATCTATGACTTGTGCTTCAAAGACCCTTGAACTTGTCAAGAAATCAAGGATATGCTTATCATCTTCAAATACTTGGAAGTTCATTATGTTGTTTGGAACAGATGGCGTTGAAGTCAATTCAACTGTGAGTTTCTTCACACAATCCATGGCAAATGGTTCCAAAGAACTTGTAGATTGAGCCAATGCATTTGCTACTGGATTGCATGTCTGATTTATTCTTTTAATGTTGAAGGCATCAAAGCTTTCAATCAAGTCCCAAACTCGGTTGCAATACCAACCCAATCTTTTATCATGACATGCATATTGTTTTCAAACTTGTCCTACCACTATGTCTAAATCTCCACGTACGTACAAGATCTTGGCACCTTTTTGGATAGCGAGGAGCAAACCAATAACTAGTGATTCATACTCAGCCACATTATTTGTGCAAGGAAACTGCAATCTATGTGCTACGAGATAGGCTTCTCCTATTGGGCAAACAAGTTCAACACCGGCTCCACTTCCTTTCTTTGATTTTGATCCATTGAATGATAAAGTCCAGACTTGATCATTGACTTGAGTATTGGAAGGTTCACCCTCTGATTTCTTGACTTGTTTTTCATGTTCTTCTTCAAAAAATTTCTTCTTGCCTTTTTTAACTTCTTTATATTGTGGTTCTGAGGTGGCTACTTGACTTGGATATTCCACATTGACAACTTCAAAGTCTCATGCCACGGATACTTGTGGGACCATCTTTGAAACTTGAGCAACTACAACTTTGCACATCATGCATGATATTTTAGAATGAAAAGCATTATGTATTTTGCACCAATTAGGAAGTAACAGATTCTGAATATGAGCATCTTTTCCCAACTCAACTTCTTGCTTAACACTTTTCAAGATAAAATTCTTGAAATTTTCAAACATTCCTTATGTCATTGATGGTTTTGAATTATTATCAGTTGGCACCTCTGCAAACTTGGTCATCATGTCTAGGCATCCCCCTTGGTTGTAACCTTGTAATATCAAAATTTCCCCATTCTTAGGTGCATAAGATCCCAGACTTGTTTCCATGAACAGGATCTCATTATCTTCTCCATATTCGATTATCAACAATAGGAGCCTTGGCGTTCTTTCTATCCTTATCTGATTTGGGATTCCTCTCCATGGAAGCCACATGTGTGAGAAGTCAGTTGCTATGTATCCATTCAATTTCCTTGCCCATTCTCTACTTAAAAGCATTCCATACCCTTCCGGGATGTCCACAATTGATATGTCGATACAACTCTAAACTTGTGGATCTGAAGCCAATTGCATATGAATATTATTTAGTTCTCCTATAATTGGAACTTCTGTTTTATCCAGCTGAGTCACCTTCTTATCTATTTGTAATGGTACTAATCCCAATTTTCTACATATATCAAGGGGCATTACATTACTTGATGCTCCAGAGTCAATTAGACAGTTGTGCAACATTTTTCCAAAAATTTGGACTGACACAAGGAAAGGGGCGGACTCTTCTTTTCCTTGGTAGAAAACCATAGGTTTTTGTGCTCTAGGGTTGAATTCCTCATTTTTTACATTCTGTCAGGTGTTGCTCCTATTCTGAATAGCACTTGCTTATTCTACGAGAGCGGTGAGATCTCTCATTGTTTCTTCTCCTTGTAATGAAGGATTATTTTTCAAGATTCCTTCCTCAGAATAGTTTTGCACCATCCCAATGAAGCTTGAACTTTGTGAGACATTAGGTGCACTTTCTTGTATATCAACAACATTCGTGTTTTGTGCAAAACTAGATTGATGATTGTTAGGGGGACCTCTGGGTGGGTATGAGGCATTCTGCGAGATGATCTTCAGAGGTGCATCATTCAGACTTCCCAACAATGCATCCCTTATCTCAGGAATTTTCATTAGTTCATATAATGGTAAACTTACTTTTATCCTCTTGAATTCCTCCAGTACACAAGAGCTCAACCTCTTGAATTCCTCCCTAGGAGGATTTTCTTTCTGCCCTTGTTCTTGATTTTTCTTTTGCCCTCCATTCTATGTAGTAGAATGCATCACAAGTTTCCCTTTCTGATTTTGTGGAGCATTGGTCACAACAAACTGACCTCTTTCTTCTTGTGTACTACCCGGCTATCGATACTCAGATGAATCCCTGAGGGGACTTGGAGTATTACTGGCATTGGGATGTGGAGGAGTTTAAAGTTATTTGGAGGAGTTGACATTGTCAATGGCTCATGATTTATATAATTTCTCTAATAAGTCCTTAATGGAGCATTTCCAGATGTCTTTTGAAAAGCTTGAACTTCACTTACTCCTTCTACTAGGACACTATTATAAAGTGGAGGGAAAATAAATCCGTCCCTTTGCAGTGGCTCATTTGGGGAAACCAGTGGAGGTTGATTCTCAGGATTACATGCCTATACATGTAATCCTGAGAATCAGGAGGTGGAAACTTGAAATCATCAAAGACTAACACCTGGTCGTATCTGGGAGCAGGCACTAACTCATATCCTGTAAGTGGAGGATTTTCAGGTGCAGTAGTGTTTCTTACTTCTCCTTTGAAGATATCGGCTACCCTTTGAAACTCTTGGCATTGTAACTTAGAATGTTGATTAGTTTCATGCAGTCTACACCATCTAGACAATGCTGCTTCTGCTAAGAAAACTTTGTCAACAGGTCGGCTTTCAGAAGTTGGTGGATTGTCCAATGGTGAAGGAACTCCGCCATTGTTTGGATTTGTATTCCATGACCTTTTATGGTACCCTTGATTATGATTTTGATACCCAGAACTATTTTCTTGATAACCTTGATTGTTGTTCTGGCATACTTGATTATTATCTTGATGATTCTCATGGTGAGCTGGAGGATTTCCTTGATACCCTCGGTTATTTCCTTGATGAGACTGATAATTCCTTTGAGAATTTTGCAACTGATTATTCTGATTTCTGAGGTAAGTAACCTCAGTAGATAACTTCTTGACTTGTTCTATAAAGTTTTTCATTTCATCTCGTTCTTCCTGAGTCCTTGTGGAAGTGGTTGTATTCTGAAGATAGATCGGTTGTGCGGGTGCTATGTGAGATATCGGAGCTCCCGGATGCGGCACAAGCTGATTAGAAGGAGCAGGAACAGGATTGAAAGTAGGAGCATAGTTCAACATCCCTTGATTCAATGTATTAGCATTTCCAAAATAACCAGGTGCTCCAACAACAGTTGCTGGTGACTGTAAACTGATCTTCTCAGCCTTAGCATATGCTTGGATTAAATTGGTAGGGGCCGGATGGGTTTTCTAGACAAACATGGAAGTGAAATAATCCAGGGCTGCATAGTAAATAGGCCTTGCGACATCATCATTTATGCGAAAAGGATCACGCAACCGAGAATAGGCCTTTTGAAATCTATTGTTGAAGGCACCAATAGGTTCACGCTCTTGTCTTCTTATCTCAATGAATTGCCTATATAATTTAGTAGGGGTGATAGGTAATCTGAACTTCCTCAAGAATGCATCCTTCAACTCTTGCCATGTTTGGATTGAATTCATGGGTAAATTAATATACCAATAAAATGCTTCTTCCCCTAGCGAATATGGGAACAATCGGCATGCCACATCCTCATCTTCAATATTTCTATTTTGTAGAGCATCTTCAAAAATCTTCACATGTTCATTAGCAGTGCGGTTGATGTCGTTCAAAAAGAACTTAGAGTAGAAATGCTTGGGATTCTTTGGCATATGATTGTAAGCAGAAAATGTTGCAAGAGGTGATGCATTCTGAGGGCGCCATTGCTATGCCATCACTGGAACTTGTTGTTGGGTTGCTAGAGGTACAATGTCTTGTATAGGTATTTGTACTATCAACTGTTGAATTTGTGTACCTCCTTGTTGAAATCCTTGAGTGATCCCTTGTGTCTGACATTGTTGAGGTGGAGTTTGAAATTGTCTCGCAAGATCAACTACACTTGGTGAGCTTTGACTTGTAGATGCTTCTTTCTTGCCTCATCTAGGCTTTGGATCAAAATTTAGTTCTTCTAGTTCTTTTTCTCCTAGAGTGGATCTCAAGATTCTTCGGTGCACCTCAGGCGAGAATGAATTAATGCGCTCCAGTATGTGAAATCTACTTTAATTCCTTCTTACAGGGGCTGGAGGCTATTGATTCCTCTGAATGACTAATGCTCTTTGAACAACTACTTCAATTCTTTGAGCCTTCTCTTCTTCTTCTTTTAACACAAAGCTCACTCGCATATATTCAGCAACACTTCTCTTAACTTTCCAAGTGACGGAGTTCAATCCTGCGATGATGTCTTCTTGGTCATCTCCAAATCCAAGATTTGGCTGCAAAATTGGTACAATCTCTCTATACAGAAGCACCATATCAATTCATGGCATGCAAAATTATGTCTTGCAGTATAGGCCCTCCTTCTAGCGCCAGTTTTTGTTGATGCGTGTTTTATGACTAACCAAATAGTAGAACAAAATACCAAGATATATTATCCTCTCTTGAACAAAGTATTGCACATGCTAAGATTGCAAAAAGATCATACGATAGCTCTAAGGTTCCTCGACTCGTGGATATGCTCGGTGTTGATGTGATTTGCTGATGATCACAAGGGGCCTTACATTTTCAATCCTTTATGTCATGATGAATATGGGTACTCTCAAAATATTTTCAATTAAGTACTATTTTTGGGTTTTTCACTGGATATGCAAAAATAAAAGGGTTTAAGGTTCAGAGATTCTAATCTAATCCTAAGGGTAATGATAGCCAAGGAAAGTACACTGATGGACAAGTTCCTTAATTACCAAGTCACGCTTCACCAAGTCAAGCTACAACTACACGTGGACTGGTGCAATCTTCAAGGGTTTGTACGAATGATTGAATTTAAGCATGTGGATAAAGGGTTTAGGCTAACTTTGCACAATGATTTAGAATCACTAAAACATCAAAAGTATGAACCACGAGAACTCATCAAAACATCATTATATTCTCCAAAAACAATCACAACACTTCATCCACTAAACTTAATCTAATTGTGAGAATAATGAAACCAACCAAGCATTAAGACACATCAAATAATCACCACACTTCAATGAAAATTTTATTGTCTCAATAGCTCATAAGCAACAATCTCAAAATTTTCTTCTTACAAATGAGAAGAAGAGGCCTTTATATAGGTCTTCAAAAACAATGAAAGGCCCGAATCAAAATAATAACCAATGGCCAAGATTTTGCCACCTCAGCCCTAATTAGGGTTAGGGCATAGAAGAGGGAATCTAAATTAATGCAAGGAAGAAACCACTACCATAGTGGGTAATAAATGCCCACTATGCATGCATGCTCAAGAAGAGAGCAGGGTGTCATAAATGACCACTACATGAATGTCCACTATGTATTAAATGCATCTACCATTGACCTCCATGTTTGAATTCCTAGAATCTACCCAATATGACCTCCAACTCATCAATGCTAACACTCGGTGTTGATTCCTATCTGAATTCCATTGCCAAAACTGCTCGCTCTGATCTCTTCAGGCTATCCTCCCATTCTGGCAATAGATCCTGGGTTGCGTGCATGTTGTTTGAGAAGGAAGAGAGGTTCTCAAAATCATCCCCTATGAATGAGTTAATCCTAAAGAACTCCTCCAATGTCCCCTTCATGTTGTCTATTGGTATTTCCTCCTCGGCCAACCTTTGCAACCATAATGATGCAATGGTATTGGAGAGATCTTGTCGAATATTCTCAACTATCCCCTTTAATCGAGCTAACTCCTTACTAAAATGTTCAAACATGTCCTTTGCTAGAAGAACTACACAATACCACTGAGAGAAATCATATGCTCCTTCTCCAATGACCTTGTCATCAACCAAGACCTGCCTAGGGGTTTCCATCAACTCCTGCAAGTCAGAGA
Source organism: Chamaecyparis obtusa (assembly GCA_027943335.1). Classification (NCBI taxonomy): domain Eukaryota; kingdom Viridiplantae; phylum Streptophyta; class Pinopsida; order Cupressales; family Cupressaceae; genus Chamaecyparis; species Chamaecyparis obtusa. Next base: position 392,221 of record BSBK01004898.1, on the reverse strand, counting down.
TTGCCCCATCCTCATAGATATGCTCATCTTCCCAAGTCTCCTCTATGCAACAAATTCAAGAAAGAATGGCCAATGCCTTATCATGAATTCATACTAACTCCTTAGTGTGGATGTAGGCTTCATCCTCGATCTGCTTAATCCAAGTCTTTGCACCTTGAGCAATCCTCCTAATCTCATCGATGGCCTCAACTGACTCGGCTGGAATAGTTGTTGGTGGAACAAAAGATAGGTCCTCTTCTCGAACTGGGTGAGGTAACCTATCAATGTATGCACATAAAGCCATGTTCTCTCCCTTTACCCTCTAATATTTTTCTTCTAGCATCCTCATCTTATCCTTAACAGCTTGTGTTGAATCTTCAAATTCCTCCATGACCTGTGCTCGAGAGGCCTGACCAAGATCTACCTCTGTTATGTGATACTCCTCAAGAGCAATTTGATCTTTGGTCTTGTTGACTACTGGAGTCACTATCTACAAAATTTTGGATCCAAATTCTCCTCTGATGACCTTGGTGAATTTCTTGGCTTTTCCCTTTTCTCCTAATTGGTCAATTCAATCTAGAATCTCTTGTAACTCAACCATGGGGTCTATCTCCTTTCTTGGCTTCTCTGAATCCTCTGCTTGAGCCACTCTAGAACATTTGGATTTGTGTCCCTCTGTACTACTAGCTCTTCTTGTCCTTGCACTACCCTAGTATCAATCTCCTCAGCTCCTAAACTTTTTCTGCCATTGCTTCAGGAGCAAGTGCCCCTGTCGTGGGAATCTCCTCTTCTGCCACTGGGGCCTCTGCTTCTACCTCGGGAATTTCTTCCTCAATTATCTTCCTAAAGAAGACACCAAGACTCTCCTCTATTGTCACATCTTGTTCCCTGCTTGTTCCTGGCATGAACCTCTCATTGGCATTAATGCTCAATCTATCTTGTACCGGTCTATTCATGCATTGCTCTCCTTGTTGTGTTCTTCTTTCACTTGCCTCTCCTTCCTGTCGGGTGAATGCTCCAATTTCTTGCACACTGGGTGTCTGGCTAGGAGAAGATGGTGCACCCTTAGACCTTAATCTTTTCTGTTGTGGTTCTTCAACATGAAGATCCAATCTCCTCTTTATATGCATCAACTGAGCTGCACCCTTCTCCTTTCTATGTTCTGTATTGCCTGATGGGATGTCTCTTTCTTCTACTCCTCCTCCAGATGGCTACCTTGGTCTCTCATCTCGCAGCTGTGGATGACCCACTAACTTGTAGGTCCAATCTTCTTTTGACACAGTCATCCTTTCAAGTTTTCATTCTACCCACTATACACACAAAAGTAGTGCACTTCTATGAATCCTAACAATCAAGAACACTAAAAAATAAGGTCTCAAAAATCAATCCATAGCTCTTTATGTATGGAGTTGCAAGATTTAAAATTTCTCTTAGCTAGAACTAATATGCTTAATGACCTTGCTAGTCAACCACACAATGAGAGATTCAAGTGAAGACAAGAGCAAGAATGCCAATATCTTTAAGAATCAAATGAAATGCAATGCAAGTAAACTAAGAATGAAGATGCAAACTAGTCTATGAAAATGAAAGAACAATGCAACTAATCTATGAAAGGAAAGAACAAGTGTTACAAATCCTTCCTATTAAGCTATGTGAGATTAATCTATAGCATAAAGAAAGTCTATACTAAGAATGTCATGATAATGAAACTACTAAAAGCAAGCTAAATGAGATGCAACAATAATGTCTTCAAAACTTGAATGCAAGAATGTCTTCAAAAAACTCCAAATGACCTAGAAAACCTGCAACACAACATTAGCATAAAACATGAATGAATATGCAAAATGAGGAAGAAAGCTCTTCTTTTATAGGAAATGAAAAGGAATGGACCATGGAGATTAAGAGGAAAAATACTTAATCAACGGTGGAGCATCAAAGAAGAGCAATCCATGTGCACAAATATCCTCCAATGAGAAAATAAGGGTTGACTTTTGTGTCCACATGAGACAAAAAGTGTTTCTTCCTTTTTTATAAAATAATAATAATGCTTTATTTGTGCAATTTAGGATAAGAGAAAAAGTGGGGGATTTTTAGTTAATAAAAGGGGAGGAAATATTCCTTTTAATTAAATAAAGACTTTAGGATAAAATGGTTAGCCCAAGGCAAATAATTGAAAATGATAAAATAGGATTTGATTAAGGAAATTGATATAATTGATAAAATGTTGATTTTTGAAAATATTGATTCAGGGATTTGATAAATTGCTAAATGGGGGCCCAAAGTCTAGGCGACCATTTTAGGGTGCATACATTTGCCCCTCTTTGACTAATGTGTGATCATTTCAGAAACACATGCAGTCAAATAAGAATTGAAATGTGAGATCGATTTGGGATTACAAAACAACCCAGATGTGTGCTTATTTTGGGAACACATCCGAACAAAAATAAGAAAAAGTTGAAAGACAAGACCAACACCATTGCTGCTAGGTTCAAATCAAGCCTTAGACAAAACTATCATCATTGCTGCTAGGCAATAATCAAGTCTGAAAAATAGGAGATAAAAATCGAAAGACAAAATCACCACCGTCGCTGCTAGGTGATAATCAAGTCTAAAAATAAGAATCTCAAGCTGAGCTGAATGATAAAGCTGAATCAAAGATTAAAGCTGATAGGTACTGCCCCCTTGGAATTGAAATTGAAATCAAGTAGAGGAGAATAGGAAATTGATAAACTTAATCAAAGCACTAGAAATCATAGTCGAGGAATAGGACAATAAGATAACCATCAAGCAGTGAGGACATGGCCCAAGTTGACTAGGTTTGACTGGGAAAGATATAGGATACAAATTAAGTCAAACCTTAGAGAAATGAAGTGAGTGATAATGAATGATAGACTAGGAGTTTTGAAAGAGATGGGGGTGAAGAAATGAAGATGCCCCAACAAAGATCGAAGGATCAGACCTCAAATGGTCAGCCAACTGCGTAGATGAGGGTGAAATTTTGAAATATAATTTTGACTATCAAGATTAACTCAGATTTCAATTTCAAGTCTGAAAATGGATCCAGGGCGTTAAAATTAGGTAAGGGTGCAATTTTTGCAAAATTCTGAGGTATTTGAAAATTTGGTCAAAAAGTCAAAATGCTATATAAGGGGCAAAAAGTGTCATTTTCAAAATCATTTGACTTTTATTGATTTAAGAATTGTGAGAGCTTAGAGAGAGAAAATGGCCCGGCAAGCAGTGATTCAAGTTCACAGACACTGATTTGAGCGCACCCGGTTGCACAACTGGCCTCCACACTATGCTGCCCCGGTGAGTTTTCAAAAAAACTTCACTTTTTTGAGTCATTAATGAGCATTTAACACATTTTTAATTGTTTTTTAAATTTCAAATTTTTAGTTTAGGCAAAAAGTCATGCGACACTTTAGAAGTGTCGCACCCTTTGAGGATGAATGTCGTGCGACACTTCGTGGGTCAAAATAGTGTCGCATGAGCATTGAATCCAGTGTCGCATGACACGGGATGAAATGTCACCCAAACATAAACTGTCACACTGCTATAAGACAAAGTGTCGCACGACACTTAATCAAAAAAATAGTGTCGCCTAGTATAAAATTTTGACATGTTTTAATATTTTTGAGCAAAATGACATGGGTCTAGACAATGTTTGATTTTAAAATACATCGTACTGATATTATACATCCTTCATGATATGTACTGACATCTGGTATGGTTGAAATGACCTGCAGGAGAACTTCCCTGCGCTCTGGATCAGAGTACCCTAGGTGACTAGATTGCGATTTGTCCGAGATCTAGATGATCCGGGCAAGGCCAATTTGAGGGCGATGGGCTTTTGGTATTTACTGCAGATGCCCCATATCTGAGCTGATCATGGATTGTTGACTACTCTTACCGAGAGATGACATAGTGAGCACAACACCTTTCATCTACCTACTAGAGAGGCATCCATCACATTGGAGGATGTCTATCAGATCCTACGGGTTCTGTGTCATGGAGAGCCTGTAAGTATAATCATGTTTATAGATAATCAAAGCTATAAAGTTTCCCTTATGATAGAAACTAACATGATTGTTTGATGACACATGTATACTGTGATCAGGATCCGACAGAGGGGAGACAGGTTATCCAGGGTATGTTCTAGGATGTCACCATCCTAGACCGACACGTCAGCTGGGATCAGTTGATGGTCGACTTTGGTAGGGACTTCCCAGTGCCTTGGATTATTACATCTTTGATTGGATAGACCCTTATCCCTGATAGGAGTAAGAAGGGTTTCCCACTGGGATGGGGTAGGTTGCTAGCAGATCTGGTGGCACAACCACGATGGATGGCATGGGGTCTGACAGTTCTAGTCGATATGTACTATGAGCTACATGAGATCATTTACTGAGATGGTAGGACTTGGGTGTGCGGGGCTATACTCGCTCAGATATGGGCGTGGGAGCACATTACTATAGTGCATCCATGAGTGCAGCCTAGGGAGCGCAGATATCCCTACATGTATAGATATACCAGTTTCATCTCTCAGGCACATAGCGGGGATGTTGCTTACTATCGTAGGGTGTTGGATGAGCTCACCTCATTCACCTAGAGACCTTACAGGACATCTGAGCAGTGGGGTGATAGGTGGGAGCTAGATTATATGCTTTGTAGTTAGCCATTAGTAGGTCGTCATGCAAACATTATGGAGAGATTCATTATTACTCAGGTCTAGAGACAGTTCAGCCGCTAGCAGAGGGTGTCTACGGAGACCACTACACATGCTCAGTTTCATGATGAGGAGGGGCATGGTTGGCTATCGATGCTAGATTACCAGTAGGTAGTACAAGAGACAATTGCTATACGTCAGGAGCCATGGGAGTACCTTCCAGACATGGTGGATGCGGGTGCAGACGTAGCTTATAGAGCAGAGAGGCGTAGGGCTCCATTCCCTAGATTCACCGTACCAGATGCACCACCAATTGCTCAAGGGGATGATGGGGGAGATGATAGGGATGAAGGGGATAGAGGAGATGGGGGTGAGGGATCAAGATCAAGTGGCCAAAAATGGTCACAGAGATGGAGATCAGCGACACCTGAGGATGAGGCAAGACCAGCTCGCTGACAGGCAGAGGGACAATAGGAGCAGCCTATGGGAGGGGAGGACCTGAGATCCAAGATATAGGCTCCAGAGATAGAGATGCAGGAGCTAAGGATCACTATAGTTGTTAGGGAGTAGTAGCTCACAGATTAGAGAGATGAGACAGAGTGCCGAGAGAGGTAGCTACAAGTTGCCCTTACAGAGAGGTAGAGAGAGGCAGCGCGAGCCGCGTATTATCATGGTCTCTACATACAAGCGATGTCGTAGGGTCAAAGAGCTCCTTCGTACTCAGTAGTAGTGGGGAGATTAGATGTAGTACCAGATGTGGCACCACCTCCTCTACCACCAGGTCCTCAGGATGGTGGTAGCAAGTCCTAGGTCTAGGGCTTAGGTTTAGATGTTTCAGACATATCCTGAGACTTTTGATCCAAATTTTGGGATCTCACTTTGTACTGTGTATCATTACTTATATATATGAGATTACTGGATGTTTGATATATCATGTGTGTATGTCTCACTTGTGATGGATGTATTAGTTTATGTATTGTCTTGTCATTTTGCTCAAAATGTATGTTTATATGCTCATGTATATTCTCTCTCATAAATGTATGTTTAATTCTCATGTGTATGATATAGACTCATGTTTCTGAAAATGTCATTTTTGAGATATAGAGATGATGATATGATTAACCCCTTGTGATGACAGGAATAGGTTTGACATGAAAGACAAAGAGTGAAAGACATGATCGAGAAAAGGGAAGATGAGCGCAGTTGACTGATAGGTCCATGTGAGATGAAAAGGAGAGCTCTCTCCATATGCAAAATGCAAAAACTAAACTATCATGAACCTAGGAATGCAAGCTACTATGAAAAGTGGTTGACTTGCAAGGTCACAATGCCAATAGACATCTAATTATCATCATCAAGCTTTATTGATAGTGTCATAAGATCATACAATACACACTAGTATGACTATGGGTATATGAATATGATCTATATCAGATAGGAATGTGGGAATCCCACCTAGGCACCAAGACATATAGGTCAAGATGACTAGTGTAGTGAGATTACCTAAATTTAATATAGCGAGATTATGCTATCATCAGGACACAAGAAGGTCAAAATAGCTATAAGCATGCACTCGCAAAACAGTCAAGGATAATACTTTACAGATCCTAGGTGTCAAGTGGATCAAGCATAAATGCTAATGACAATTAGGACCAACAAAATATACCCAAAAGCAGATAAAGAAATAAAACATGCTCTCATACCCTCAGTCTTCTAGCTATGCATCATCGAAAACTATCATAAGGAGAGAACACTCATCAAAGAAATCATCATAGACAACACACAAAATAAATAAAGTCAACATATCTCAATTGAGTTGATTGTTTAAGTGCGTGTGTGTTTGGTCATATAGTCAAACTTTGAGTATCAAATTTGCTAATGAGCGATATCGCATCATACTTAGACTGGTGGGTAAGACATCTGATAAGTGTTGAGAAACACTCGACGCTAGGGTAGTGTTGAAAAACACAGTTTGGGGTGGTGTTGAAAAACACCTGTTTGTGAAATGCCCCAAGAGACAAATGCACCTAAAGGACCTATGCTAACAGGTATTCCCCCAGACAAAGACAAAGACCAATTCCAAACCAAGGCAACAAGGTCAAGTCATGATGGATAATGGCTAAGTGTCGAGGACGCATGCTAAAAGACAAGGGTGCAAAGGCCTCAAGTAGCACCTGTTTCCAAGTTTTCACCACTTGGAAGAATTTTTTTGATTTTTGATTTTTTCTTTTTGTATTTTTTCTACCAAGGTGCCTGTTTCCAGGTTTTCACCAAGGCACTTTTTCAATTTTTTTTTCAAATTTTTTGCATTTTTTGATTTTTTTGTATATATATTTTTTTCAGGTCTTTTTATGCTTTTTAGGATTTTTTTAGCATCATATATGAATTTTTTTGGTATTTTCTTAGGATCATAAAATATGTACAAAGGATGCCCCCAAGCTGAATAGGCATCATGGATAGAACTTCTTGAGGTTTAAAACATTAATAGGATCAGGGACTTGTTCCCCCTGTTCATCAGATAGCAAATAAGCACCTGTCCCAAAAGCAATAGTAATAATGTATGGTCCAAGCCAATTAGGTTCAAATTTTCCCTTTTGTTCGCGATGTTGTTGGTTCTTAGGATTCTCACGCAGGACAAGATCTCCTACTTGAAATTCTCTAGGGAGAACCTTCTTGTTGAATGCTTTGGACATACGCTTTTGGTAGACTCTCATGTGATCAAAAGATGTTCTATGTTTCTCATCAAGAAGTTCCAATTCTTGCAATCTCATGGCACGATAATCTTCATCTGTAATCAAACCTTGGAGAGAGACTCTAAGTGAGGGAATCTCAACTTCTAAAGGTAATACTACGTCAGCACCATAAGTGAGGGCAAAAGGAGTAGCCCCTGTGGGAGTATGAATACTCATTCTGTAAGCCCATAAGGCTAGATTGATCTGTAAGTGCCAGTCTCTACCATTCTTGTGAATTGTTCTATGGAGAATCTTAAGAATGGTTTTATTGGAGGCCTCTACTTGTCCATTTCCTTGTGGGAAGTAAATGGAGGACCAATGTTGCTTTATCTTGAATTTCTTGTAGAGGCATGTAAGGTCCTTGCTTTTGAATTGACCTCCATTATCAGTGATTATCTCATAAGGTATCCCAAACTGACAAATGATGTGATTCAATATGAACAAAGAAATTGTCTTTCCCGAAGCAACAGAGAGTGGAACGGCTTCTACCCATTTGGTAAAGTAGTCAGTAGCAGTAATTATGAATTTATGTCCACCTAATGAGTTGGGATGAATCTACCCAACAAGGTCAAAGGCCCAACGCTGAAATGGCCAATGAGAAATAGAAGGAATAAGCTCCCTACCTAGAGCATGAATCAGGTTTTCATGTTTCTAACACTTTTCACAAGACTTGGCAAAAGCTATAGCATCCATCTGCATTGTGGGCCAATAGTACCCCACCCTAAGCATCCTTCGGGCCATGGCAAGACCATTGGAGTGTCCTCCACAAATGCCCTCATGGATGTCAACTAACGCTTGGTCGAACTCATCCTTTTCCAAGCACCTAAGAAGTGTCCCATCTAAACCCCTCCTATACAAATCACCAGAGATAAGGGTATGGCAAGAGGCATTACAAACAAGGTTTCTTCATTCAAATTGGTTAAATGATTCGGGAATGATTCCATCACGAAGGTATGAATAGATAGCACCATAACGGGAAGACTCGTGAGTAACCAAGGTACAAATGACATGGCTTTTAGAGGAGTCAAAGATGGGATGGTGTAGCTCTTCCACCAGGAATTCAAATCTTGATTCGTGTTGTTCCAACTGAAGGAGTGAAGCTAATGTAGCCATAGCATCTGCTACCTTGTTTTCTATTCTAGGGATCTGTTGAAATGTTACAAATGTGAAATAGCATCATAATGAATCAACCATCTTTTTGTAAGGTATCATCTTATCATCCTTAGTTTGGTACTCTCCATTCACTTGGTTGATAATCAATTGCGAATCCCCAAAGACATGCAGCTTTGTAATTCCCCATTCTATGGCCATTTTCAATCCATTGGTTAAGGCCTCATATTCAGCAATGTTGTTTGTGCATGGGAACAATAATTTATAGGACTTGGAAATAGTACACCCATGAGGGGAAACAAACAACACTCCAGCTTCTGATCCATTTTGCATATTTGAACCATCAAAGAACATTTTCCAAGTACGTGTGGTCATGTACATGATATGCTCATCTGGGAATTCCACTTGAATAGGCATGCTATCCTTGACCGGAAAATTAGCAAGTTGATCTGCAATAGCTTGCCCTTTTATAGCCTTACACTTAATGTACTCTATATCAAATTCTGACAAAACCATCATCCATTTAGCAAGTCTACCTGTGAGATCAGCCTTACCAAGCAAATACTTAAGAGGATCAATTTTTGCAACGAGATGTATAGTATGGGCAAGCATGTAGTGTCACAACTTTTGGGAAGCAAAAACTACTGCTAGGCAAGACTTTTCAATACTATTATAATTGATCTCATAAGATACTAGAGTATGGCTAATGTAGTAGATGGCTCTTTCCTTCCCCGTATCATCAAGTTGAGCCAATAATGCCCCCAAGGAAGATTCTGTCGCTAAGATGTACAAAATCAATGGTTTTCTTGGGATAGGAGGCATCAAAATTGGAGGATTAGCCAAGTATTGTTAAATTTGATCTAGGATCTTTTGGCAATCCTCATTCCAAGCACATATGGCTCCCTTATGTAATGTCTTGTTGAATGGTTGTGCTCTATCTGCAAGCTATGAAATAAACCTCCGTATGGATTGGAGTCATCCTTGAAGACTTCTCATTTGACTAATGTTCTTAGGAGGCAGCATATCTAATATGGCTTGAACCTTTTCGGGGTCCACCTCTATTCCTTTGGCTGAAATTATAAATCCTAGAAGTTTACCTGAGGTAACCCCAAATGCACACTTTTTCGGATTCAATCTTAACTGAAACTGCTCCATTTGATCTAGAATCACTTCCAAATCTTGTAGGTGTGTACCCCTTTGTTTAGACTTGGCCAAGGTGTCATCCACATAATCCTCCATGTTTTTATGCATCATATCATGAAATATTGTGGTCATGGCTCTTTGGTATGTGGCTCATGCATTTTTTAATCCAAATGGCATGACGTTCCAACAATAGGTTCCCCATGCGCATGTGAAGGCTGTCTTTTCTTGATCCTTAGGAGCTATTTTTATTTGGTTATAACTGGAAAAACCATCCATTAAAGAGTATATCTCATAGCCCGCAGTCATATCCACTATCATGTCTATGTTAGGGAGTGGAAAGTCATCCTTTGGGCAAGCTTTGTTAAGATCTCTGAAGTCTGTGCATACACGAATGGACCCATCATGCTTTGAAACTGGAACAATATTTGAGATCCACTCGGCATAGTCGATAGCTCTAATAAATCCTGCTCCTAAGAGCTTTTCTAATTCAGCCTTAACAAGGAGAGCTATGTGAGGATGCATTTTCCTCAACTTCTATTTTACTGGTTTAATTCCTGGAGCTATAGATAAGTGATGCATAATAAGATTAGTGTCAAGCCTTGGCATGTCTAAATATGTCCAAGCAAAATTGATTTTCTTTTTTTGTAAGAACTTTGTGTATGCCTCTTTTTCTTGCATTGACAAAGATTGAGCTAGATGTACCACTTGTGGAGCCTCTTCCGTATTCAAATTTACTGGTTGTGTAGGCTCAATAAGAACTGATGACCTGTCTTGGAAATAAATCGACAGTTTATTAAGTACCCCCTCCTTAGGCACCTCAAGGAGGTTTTCACCTTTGGATACGTCCTTTCTTTTTACTTTTTTTGGTTCTGATACTGCTACATAGTGGTTTTCACCATCAGAACCATTTCTCTTTTTTTTCTTTTCTTTTATTTTGCGATTGAGATACTTAATATCCGGCTCTGTCATACTTGTTGTAGGTTCACTGGTGGAAGAGACTATGAGTTCAAGAGCATTCAGGTAGCAAACTATTTCATAGTCATTGTGAAAAGTGAGAAGCCGAGGCTCTTGACAAAGTTGTGACCAATCAATCAAATGATGGTTGATAAGGGGTAGGTCAATGACTGGTTCAACATTATTGATATGAAAGGCAGTATCCCTGGTGATTGCATAGTTAGGATCTGTCAAGTTTCCCTCTAAGATACCCAAATTAGGACTCGTCCTACCAAACGAAGCATCATCCACTAAGGCAATTCGAGGAGTCCAATCCTCTAGTCCTACACTAGGTTCATTGGTTGCATCGGGTTGAGTACTATAGGTATGAACAACATCCATGTCTAAATCAACTGTTTCATCTGAAAGAGAGTCCCATTTGAACTCATGCGAATTTGTTTCTGAATCTCTGCTGGGATGTTTACACCAAGAAGGCTTGGGATGCCTTGATGTAGAAGCTTGGAGATTGTGAAGGGTATCACCTTCTCTGGTGTTTGTATTTTCAGCTACTGAATCATCTGAATCCCCCAAAAGGAGATTGGTGGAAGGCACCCAATCATCAGTCATTTCTTGCTGGTTTTGAAAATTAGGTGTATAATCTGAGTCACTGTCACTATCTGTTGCAACTAGGATAGGGGCACTTTTGTTCTTTCCATTATCAAACCATAGGCCAACCGTTGAATTATTCCTACGACCAAAAAGAGCATGGTTGAGTGGTTCAACCTTGGCATCTAACCTGTGACTGAGAGGGCCATGATCTGGGTAGCCCATGTTGGTGACCAACGTGTATCCTCTCCCATAAGTCTTAGGAGATGGATAAATTTTTTCATTATGTAGGTACTTTTCTTCTCTGTATATCCAATCTCTAACAGCCACCTCTTCTTTCTCACCTGAATAGGTACTAAAGACTCTACAAAAGTATCGAACAGAGTCATGGCTGAAGACGAGGGATGCATCTCTTGTGATGGTTTACCATAGGACCTAGGTGAAATTGGCAATTTTGTAAAGGAGTCAATTTGATATCCTCCCATACCAAGGTCTATGGACTTGAATTTATCCTTACATTGTTCAAGAGCCACCCCAAAATTGTCCGCTTCTCTATTTAAGGGAACATGGGCCCCTGCTGAAATGGCATTAACAGATAAGGTACTATCACCTGGTATGCAGACTTCTATGCCATTGTATGGAAACTTGACACATTGCTGATAGGTAGATGGTACTGCTTGCATGTCGTGAATCCATGGTCTACCTAGTAGGATGTTGTATGCTAGAGGACTAGCATCAATGATTTGAAACAAAATGTCCTTTTCAACAGGACCAATTCTGATTGGAAGAACAACTAACCCCTTAGAACTTCTCTCAGCCTCATCATAGGCTTTGATAGTAATTTTCTTCCTGGTGTCAATGGCATGCTTTGAGTAACTTAGGTTTTTCAAAAGACTTAAAGAACAAATATTGACCCCAGCACCCCCATCTATCAACACACACCTAACACGGGTTTTATGGATCATGACCTCAATGTGAAGGGCAAGATTGTGTAGATGGCTCAAGGCTTTGTCGTCTTCTTCAAAAAATGTAAGGTAATGTGGGCTAGCAAGGTGGTTGACCATGTTTTGGAATTGGTCAACATCTATATTATTAGGGACATTTGCTACATGCAAAGCATCCTCAAGGAGATGCTTGTGTCTAGGAGACAATTCTAAGAGCTCAAAAATGGAAATCTATGTTGGCATTCACTGTAACTGATCAACAAGATTGTAACTCATATCAGGACCCACTGCAGACTTGGAAGGAACATTTTTGGACATTGGTTGCTTGGATTTGCTAGAATTAGGACCCCTAATGATAATAGGTCCTTGGGACTAACTCCTAGTAACAACATTGAGGGGTTGAGATGACCTTTAAGATTGAGGACCTCTAAGCACAACAATGGGTCCTTCATCAAATATGGGAGGTGAGCTTACATCATAATCATGGGGATCATTCCCTCTCATCATGTTGACATCATTGTCCACAACCTCAAGCATATTAATGACATTTTCTATAGTTGTATAGGTATAATTGATTGTGGCCTTGCCATTCTTATTTTGAGAAGTCTCCCCCTTCTCATACTTAGGCAAGGGCTCCTTAAAGGCCTTGTGGTATGCGTTTGTGGTCAACCCATCAACTTGTAATTTCCCACTCTCAATAAGGTCTTGAACAAGATGTTTGAGTTTAAAACAACCTTCAATGTCATGTCCAATCCCATTGTGGTATACACAGTAAGCTTTCTCATTCCACCAATAAGGTTTAGGATCTGGTATGTGAAACTTTGAAGGATCATGAGGTTGTACCAAATTATGAGCGATCGAGGTCTTAAAAATGTCTACATAAGAGTCCCCAAGTTTAGTGAATTGCCTCTTTCCTGACTTAGGTTTATCTTGATACTTGGGCTTATGCTATTGTTGATCTACGGATGTCTGCAGCTTCATAGCTTGAACTGCATTAGATAGATTAAGAACTCCTTGTTCCTTAGGTTGTGGAGAGTCAACAACTTCATCATTGACTACGTGCTTATTTTTGTTCCAATATGAATTCTTTTTATCCTTATTATTGTTGTTATTGTTTTGGCCATTGTTGTTGTTACTTTGTTTGGCCAAAATCCCTGTTCTTTTAAAACATCCTCGATGCAACATGCAGTTTCTACCATAGTGTCAAAAGAATTAAAGACCATTTTTCTAACTTCATATCTTAATTCTGGCACTAGATTACTCACAATTATATCAATCCTTTCTTCCTCAGGGATGGTCCTAGAATACTTGGAGCATAAGCATCTCCACCTTTGTAAAAATGTCACAAAGGGTTCCCCTTGATTCTGTTTTAATTTACACAAATCAAGCATGGTGACTGACCTTGATAAATTATATGCAAAATGTTGCACGAACCTTTGGACAAGTTCTTTGAATGTTTTAACAGGAGGGGTAAGGTTAGTAAACCACTCCATAGCTTGGCCTTTGAGACTCCTTGGGAATAACCTCATGAGATAGGAATCTTCGTAGTGTAATTCAAAACTCATAATATAGAACTGACGCACATGGTCATGGGGGTCACCACTACCATCATATTTGTCATATGTGGGGATTTCAACTTTTCTAGGAAAATCTACCATAACCACACTTTTGTCAATGGGATTAGGACATGTGGAATCCAAGTTGAAGGAACTCTTAGGAGCCATCATTTTTTCCATAGTCTTTTGCATCTGCTTAATCACCTCATCAGTTGAAGGGTTTTTCTTCTTAATCCTTTGGTCCACATCAAAGTTGTATGGGAATTTTGCACCCTTATTGATTAGACTTTCCAAGAACTGATCCTTATTTTGCTCCACATAATTCTCCACATATTGTTGGAAGGATGGTTCTTGTTGCATTGTCATAAAATCAATAGTGTCAAAGTTGGCATTACTTCCTCCATGTTGAGAGCCATGGTGAGCTTGTTGGGAGGGTTGTCTTGAATATCTAGGAGGTGATTGTCTCCTATGATAGTTATACCGAGAAGTCCTTCTTCCTCTAGGACTAGGTGATCTTGATGGGGTCCTTGACCTTCTTCTTGGACTTGGTGAGGGAGTAGATGGTGGAGAGTTGGTTCCACTATTGGTACCCCTATTGTTGAATTGATTATGGAGTTGTTGCGCTAGGAGCCTATCTTGTTCTTCTTGTGCAACTCTTCTCCTTATGTCTAGCAAAGCTCGTTCCTCATCCTCCAATTGTTTGAACCTTTCTTTCTTAGCAGCTTGTTCATCTAAGAAAGCTTATTTCTCCCTCTCAATGTGCTTCAACCTCTCACTTGTGTATCGTGAGGTGTCTCTAAGTGGAGAAGGTTGTCTTGAATGTTTGGATACATTAGTTGCATTGATATGAGCATCAATAGATTCATTGTTTTGGTCTTCATGTTGTGACCGTGTATCTGAGTGAGCTTGCCTATGATGTCTTTCAGCTTGTTGGTGAGTGTCTAGATACCTTGTGTTGATAGGAGGTGATCCAGGTGGACTATCAAAAGAAGACCCACTAGACATCGTGTCACCCCTATGTCGTTGGAACATGTCATTAAGAGTTTGATTCATTGCTTCTCTTTGTTGTCTAGTGAAGGTGTAATTCATGTCCATATTTGATGAAAAAGGTGCTAAAGAGGAACTTGATTCATTAGGATTACTCTTTGGGTCAAAACAAACCTCAGACTCACTTTTAGGGGATTGATCGAAAATGGGCTCTTTTCCCTTTCGCTGTTGATGAGTCTTAACTAAGGGTAACTGATTAAAGACAACCGAGGGTCATTTTCCTTGATTCACTTGGTACCTTGTTGTAACTGACATGAAAGAAAATGATTCTTGATGATAAGGTGACCTCTTGAAGTGTCAACACCAAACTAAGATAATTAAAGTTCTCTAATGTCCCAAAAGAGATGGAAAAATAGAAATTGCAAATGGCGTTACCGACACTGTCAAAGAGGTGCTAAAATCAAAGGATCAATATCCTTGCACATTTGAATTAGGAGGATGGACTTAGCCCAAATTGTATAATTGAAATTGAATTTGAGTGGAAATGATTTGGACAAAAAGAGTACTAGAATTCTCCAAGAATGTTACTTAACAACTCTAGAGGGGCACTTGCTCAAGAGGAGTAATCTTCTAACTTGACAATTCTTCCCAAGGTGACTTTGTAAATTGAATGACACTTCCCCTAGAGGACTAAAAAATAGAAATTCAGAGTAAAGACAGGCTTCTAGTGGTAAGATAAGCTACCTTTCTAAAGACCCAACCAACTAAAAGCAACTGCGAAATGATTGAAACTAGGTATACAATAGAAAATTCTCAAGTGACACTTTCTAGGCTAACCAGGTGACACTTTAAGACCAGGTGACAATTCATGCAATACAGGGTGACACTTTCCAGGTTAACAGTGCGCCACTTTCCAAGCAAGCGAGGTGACAATTGTGCAGGGATGAACTGTCGCACGATAATTCTCAGAACAGGGTGCGACAACGTTTCAGTGTCGTATGACTCTTTGACCAGTGAATGTCAAAATCTCAGTTTTAAGGCTTGTTTGTTCAATATTTTTAGTTTGACGGTTGATTTTTTGATTCCAATCACAATAATAGTAGTAAATTGACAGGTTTGCAAATAGTATGGGATCAAACGTGTCTTCAAACACTTGAAATAAGGGCAAAAGCAACCTTGCCAAGAAAAACACTTGTGATATCAAAATAAAAAAACACCCTATGAATACTACCGATTGTTTGAATGTTCAAGAACATTAACACTGGTATTACACAATCGAAGACACTTTAAGCAATATCTATCCTAGAAAGTCAAGGCTCAATACTTAACAACTTGGCCCACACTTGATGCTCCCTTGCCTCACACAAAGTGGTTGCCTACAATAGATATTGGCTTTGTCATGGAAGTGCCAAAGACACAACCAAAGGAACACATATGGTGAGTAATCTTGGGGTGATCCGGGTTATTCCACTTGGTTCAATCCTTGCACCAAGAAGCTAAGCGGAAAAATAGGGTGGCCTCTATCTATGGTTCTTAGTAAGGGCTTCTGTTCGTAGTACCCCTCTTGCTCCTCATAGAGGACTGGGACCTCGCGGCCTCAAGAGTACCTTAAGCATTCTTGCTCAATACTTTCCTCATGGTGACAATCCCACAAGTACTCACATCAAGTGAAGACAAGCACTACGTCTACCAAGGTTTTGTGTCCTTGATAGCCTTGAGTTTATAGTGGGTCGGAATAGCCAACAATAAGCTTGTCCCCACTTGGTACGTTCCTCTTGATTGCTCAAGAGCAGGCCCGCTAAAGGATTCTAACAATCTAAACAAAAATGGATCAACTTATGAGATTCAAGGATTTTGTCTCACCACAAGGGTGAAGAGCATACTCCCCTTATCTCAAAGCTTTCTCCCAAACACACCAAGCAAAGTTCAATTACCCTCTTATTTCCAAAATCCTAAGATGGGTCAAGATTTTCTGGTTCACCACAAGAGTGAAGAGCATACTTCTCCTACCATCTCAAAATCTCTTCCACAAGATATTAAGTGCCTATGAAATGAAACAACTAGTATATGCCACACTCAATAGAGAAAGCAATTAAACAAGCACTTGATTTGATCTTTATGCTTAGGGTAGCCCTACAAAAACCATTAGTAACCCTTTTTTTTTGTATGCAATATGGCAAAGCTAATGCACCTACAACCACAACTTGTTAGGCCAACAAGGTTAGAACAATCCAAAATCCAATTAGCTCTAAGCAATCCACTATCAAAATTATTTAAAGCACTAAAGGTGGAACACTTAACTCTTCAAATAAATGTGAAGTGAGTCCAAAAAGTGGAACATTTAACTTTTCACACAAACTCAAAGAAAGTCAACACCTTAGAAAACTAATGAGATCAAGAAAGCATAAAAGGGAGAACTTTGTGGAACACTTAACGCTCTTTTCAAGTAGACCCCTCCCCTATATATGAATGCTGACCTTGCATCCAAAGGGTGGAAATGAGGGGTGATTAGAAATAAGCAAGTCCAACAACCCAATGTAGCTAACAAGATCAATCAAAAGTACTCTTCAAGTGAGTGTGAAGTGAGTCCACAAGGTGGAACATTTAACTCCTCACACAAACTCAAGGTGAGTCCACACCTTAGAAAACTGATGAGATCAAGAGAGCATAAAAAGGGGGAAAATTTGTGGAACACTTAACACTCTTTTCAAGTAGACCCCTCCCCTATATATGAATGCTGACCTTGCATCCAAAGGGTAGAAATGAGCGGCGATTAGAAATAAGTGAGTCCAACAACCCAATTTTAGCTAACAAGATCAATAAAAAGTACTCTAAAGTTGCTTATGAATACTACTCACAAATGAAAAAGGGTTGAATCAATGGAATATTTAACTTTCCAAGAAAACATAGAGTGAGTCCACAAAGTGGTGCATTTAACTC
The DNA here is from genome assembly GCA_027943335.1 of Chamaecyparis obtusa. Lineage (NCBI taxonomy): Eukaryota > Viridiplantae > Streptophyta > Pinopsida > Cupressales > Cupressaceae > Chamaecyparis > Chamaecyparis obtusa. The sequence goes on along the minus strand of BSBK01004898.1, from coordinate 374,625 downwards.
CCTATGTAAACAAGGAATGAATCCATGCCCCCAATCACTCAATGAGATATTTGATATTGGAAACCAAGAAGCATTCACTTACACAAACTTGTAAAAACAAAGCTATGTTCTTTCATTCACCATTAAGAGCATAAAAGAGATGTGCCTATGAAAGCAAGTAAACATTCAAGCCAAACACATGAGAGGTTCTTTTTAGATCCAAAATCCAAATGAAATCTGCAAATGAAATCTATCTAACTATAGTAAATCAAACTAGTAAATGGATTAATCTAAACTCAGCCAAAAAGGTCTAAAAAAACTCACTGTCAAGTACAAGTGATAGTACAGTCACTAGAAATGTTGCACAACACTTCTCTACATACGGGGGCGACAGTTTGTCCTGGGGCGACAGTTCTCCTTACCTGCAGGCGACAGAATGCATGAAACAGAGCGACACTTTCTGTCAAACAGGGTGACACTTTTAACTGGTAAAGTGTCACACTGCTATACAGGAAACTATCGCACGACACTAGTGAAAAGTGTCACACGACACTCTAAGATAGAAAACCAAAGACCGAAAATAAAGCTGAAAATTGACAAAAAATTTGATGAAAATGTAGAAAATAAAAGACAAAACGCTAATGTTCTGCCCCACGATGGGCACCAAAAATGTACACACAAAAGTAGTGCACTTCTATGAATCCTTACAATCAAGAACACTCATGAATGAGGTCTCAAAAATCAATCCATAGCTCTCTATGTATGGAGTTGCAAAATTTAAAATTGCTCCCAGCTAGAACTAATAGGCTTAATGACCTTGCTAGTCAACCACACAATGAGAGATTCAAGTGAAGACAAGAGCAAGAATGCCAATATCCCCAAGAATCAAATGAAATGAAATGCAAGTAAAATAAGAATGAAGATGCAAACTAGTCTATGAAAATGAAAGAACAATGCAACTAATCTATGAAAGGAAAGAACAAGTGTTACAAATCCTTCCTATTAAGCTATGTGAGATTAATCTATAGCATAAAGAAAGTCTATACTAAGAATGTCATGATAATGAAACTACTAAAAGCAAGCTAAATGAGATGCAACAACAATGTCTTCAAAGCTTGAATTCAAGAATTTCTTCAAAGAGCTCCAAATGGCCTAGAAAACCTGCAGCATAACATTAGCATAAAACATGAATGGATATGCAAAATGAGGAAGAGAGCTCTTCTTTTGTAGGAAATGAAAAAGAATGGACCATGGAGATTAAGAGGCAAAAGACTTAATCAACGGTGGAGCATCAAAGAAGAGCAATCCATGTGCACAAATATCCTCCAATGAGAAAATAAGGGTTGACTTTTGTGTCCACATGAGACAAAAAGTGTTTTTTCCTTTTTTATAAAATAAGAATAATGCTTTATTTGTGCAACTTAGGATAAGAGAAAAAGTGGGGGCATTTTATTTAATAAAAGGGGAGGAAATATTCCCTTTAATTAAATAAAGACTTTAGGATAAAATGGTTAGCCCAAGGCAAATAATCGAAAATGATAAAATAAGATTTGATCAAAGAAATTGATATAATTGATAAAATGTTAATTTTTGAAAATATTGATTTAGAGATTTGATAAATTGCTAAATGGGGGCCCAAAGTCTAGGTGACCATTTTAGGGTGCATACACCCACCACCTTGTGAAGTCCACAACTGGCTTCATTAATACATCAATCTCTTTTCTTTTCCAATCATAAGGATGAATGACCTTTTCCTTATCTGGGTTAAAACCTCTCTGAAGTACATTCGGGTCCTCTTCCATTTGATTAGGAACGTGGACAATCTTACATGCCCTGATCAAGTCCAAGGGTAATCAGGAGCACATCATCTTCCTGACCTCATTCTCATCAATTGCACTCACCCAAAAATCCTCAAGGTGAGCCTTGTGTTGATGCCTCATCCCTGCCACTACTCTAATCTTATTATATGGGTCAAAAGCTGGCCTTCCTAGATAGAGTGGTAGACGGAAGAATTTTAGCTCATCATATGACCTCTCAGCTACCGGTAGACAAGGACACACTTCGACTGCACCCCCTCCAATGGACAATGGAAACTCTAGTCCTAGCTTCTTCTTCTTCAACACTTTGTCATAGGGTGTCAACTGTCAGGTGACTTCCAACAAGACCATTTTATCAGTAGGGTACCGTGGAAGTGTGAATGGCTACTCAGAAAATCCTCACAATCTGATATAGGAGAAGGTGGGAAATTGAATGAACCATGCCCCGAATTCCTCCACCAGCTTCATTGCCTCAGAAGACAATCTCATACGCAATCCCTTCTGCAAGGTTCTCACGATGCGCATTGCAAATGCATCGTTAACCCGGGTGTAGTCATCTATAGCATGTAGATGCAGTTGTGGGTAACAGTCATGGACCCTTAACCTTGGACTTCCACTTTTGAAGACTCCCTTGTACCTCAATCCTTCATACCTTGTATTTCATGCCAGCATATATATTACATATGAGCTCATGAAGAATTTCTTTGAATGCTCCAGATTCCTCAGTTGCTCATTGAGGTTGTCGCTAATCAACCCAGCCCAATCAATGTGATTGAACTCCTCTACTACCTGTTGAACAAAGTACCACATCCATGTCTCAAATAGGTAAGAGTGGGGTAAGCCAAATATCTTGCTGAGCATCATTATTAGATCACTGTATTCACTGTGGAAATCCATCCACACAAGCTCCTTGGGCAACTTAGAGTAGTGGGTTTTATTCCTCCTCATCTATTTGCTGTTGATGATCTCATCACAATGTTGAACTCCTACTGTGTAGACTCTGTGTGCCCGATCCTTTGTCTTTGAGACCAACCTCCGAGATGAAGGGATCCTGAATGCTTCAGAAATGGTTGGAGGAGAGAGATTTGCAATGACATTCCCATCTAAGTCCTTGATTGTTCTATCACTGAGATGATAATATTTTGCACATTCCATGATCAACTCAACATGCTGAAAGGCAAGAGGGAATCCAGCTGCAGCTACAATTCCACTGTTCACAATCTGAGCATCCAGGTGTGTCAGGTGATGATCTTTGTAGCCAAACATCCTCCTCTGGAACTCGCTCAAATTGAGGCATCCAAGATTCATGTCCTTTACATCAATCCACTACGAAACAATCTTAGATTCTGGGTAGAATTCCCTATGTTCATTCTTGATCAGTTGCCTTCTGCTTACACTGGTTCCTCTGGGTTCAGCCATCTACAAAACAGAAAGAGAAAAAAAACTTATAAGAGCATAAAGAAAAAAAAATAGAGAAAAGCACTTCATCCCAACATTAAAAGATCTGCTAGAATTACTTCATCATGTCTGAAATTCAATTTCCTCTATCCTCATGGAGATTTTTACCTGTGATCAACTTATTGAAAAAAAGTTTGAAAATTTCACAAACTTCTTCACACTTCCCTAGAAATAATCCTTCTCTCTCTTCTCAAGAATGCTCTCTCAATTTGTGTGAGAATGAAATGAGCAAAGCCTTCTCTTATAGTTTCTCAAAAACTTGAAAAGCTACTTTAAAGCCTGCAGGCTAAAATTAGGTAGCTGCCCCGTTTTAACACAAGTTTCAATTTTTTTGAAAAGATTCCCTGCCACTTGTCTATGTTTTTCTCCCGCTTTATGGAATCTGCCAATTTGAGCACTTTTTCTTCATGAAGAAGTCTTCCCTTTCCCCAATTTTCATTTTATTTATTTTTTATTTATTTTGAGAGGTTAATTAATTAAATATTAATAAAATCAATATTTAACCAATTTGAATTTTAAAACATAAAATCAAGAAAAATCTTTTAAAGCAATTTCATTTTTGATCTTTCATTCTTTAATTGCTTTTTTATGTTTTGTCGATTTTTTTTTGTTTTAATTAAATATTGATAAAAATCAATATTAATTAAATTTTCCATTAAGATCCATATCGATTTCCTTCATGTCTTTTATTTCAATTTCCTTTTTTGATTTTTAAAGATTTATTAATTAAATATTAATAAAAAATTTAATATTCAATCACTTTCAAATTTGAAACCCAAAAAACCAAAAAAAACTTAATTACTTCGAACTTGGGTGTGTGCCGGATTTAGCTTCAAGAATTCACTCCAGCATCAAGTACTTTCACGCCGAAGATGAGGATAAGTTGGGATTTCGAGCTTGTCGTGGATTTCATCCTTAGCACTCATTCTGTGAGTGACTCTCATTTGTGTTTCCACTCTCATTAGAGTGGGAATTTTAGTGTGTGAAGGAACTTGTCCTTAGGACTCATTCCGTGAGTGCATGCTATTTGCGCTCCAAGGAAGCTGGAGTCAGAATTTTGGTGATGTGAAGGAATTTGTTCTTCTCTGCAATCTTTGTTGACTCTATTGACTTCTGCTCCAAGGAAGCTGGAGCGGGATTTCGGGTGGTCATGGAATTTGTCCTCAGGACTCATTCCGTGAGTGCATGAAATATGTGCTCCAAGAAAGCTAGAATCGGGATTTCTCATGAGTGATGGACTTTGTTTTTGTAGAGCAGTCTGTTGACTATACTGACTTGCGTTTGCAGGAGGATCAGAAAAGGATTAGGGAGGAGTCAAGGACTCTGTCCTCAGCACTCAGCACTCATTCTGCCGACAATGCTTGATATGTGCTTGAGAAGTATCAGAGCGTGATTCTGGATTTGTTGAGGATTGTTTTCACCTGTCGACTCTGTGGAAGATGCTTTGAGTAGCACATCCCTTCACCAAGATTTCTAGCTCTGTTGCGGATGCCTTAATGATACTCTCAAGCGTCGAGCCCTCCCAAATCACTTCACCAAGATCTCAGTGACTTCATTCCATCAGTTTGGGGATTCACAGTAATTCACGGTAGAGACCTATAAATATTTTTGCAATACTGTGAGCTGAAACTTGGGAAGACCAAAAGATCAACAGTAGAGCTACTGAGACAAAACGAGAGGCCACAACTAGCAAGGTGAAAAAAAGGGGGGAATCCCATTGCCGATGGGGTGATGTGTGGAGAAGAGGCCACAACAAGACATAAGGCCCATTTGTGACTATAAGCCTATGTCGGGATTAACCATAGAGATGAAATTAGGAGTTTTTCATAATGAAAGGAATATTTGTTCTTTTGGTACAATTATTGAAGGAATAGGTAGGGTTGATGTAATATTTTCTTGACTATCTTTCTGAAATTGTTTGTTCTTGACTTGGTGAATAGGTAATATTTAGATGAAATATGAATGCTATGGTAAGTCTATTAATGATGTGATTATCCTCCCAAAATTGCAATATTAGGCAATTGAGAAATCAATGTATTTCCTTATTAGTATTGAAGTCATTATGTTAGTGAAAACTAGTGTCTTGAAATGTCTATATGGTGTGTTGTGTCTTTATTGGAGGGATTTATCATGTGTAATGAAAGTACCTAGCTAATTCATTTGTTTGAAAAGATGATACTTGGTCCACTCTTAGTGTCCTTGATTGGGTGAAAAGTAAATATCCACAATGGTTTATAATGATTAGTTATGAATTTATTATGTGACTAATAAATGTATGTAGTACAAGTTTATTGTTTCATTTCCTTAATTAAAACAAATATGTGTTGATTCGATGACTTTTGAAGAAATATAGTGTATCATTTTTCCTTGTGCCTTATTTTATATAAGTTAAAGCCATCTTGAAAATAGATGTTATTGTCTCATATTATGGGAATGACAGAGATTGATATGTGTACATTGGATATTGGCATATGCCCATGAGGAGGTGAAATGTGATTAAGTATGTCATTGGTATTTTGTACCAGGTAGACAAAGTGAGTTGTGAAAATAAAATAAAATAAAAATTAGAATATATGGACACTATGTGATGTTATTGTGTACTTCCTTGTAAATGTGATAAAACTAGTGCCACTGCTTATGTTGGGTGTTGTGTATAACTAGTAATTATTTGAGTTCCATGGAGTGGTGCAATATAAGTGTCATCCATGGAAGTTATGTTTTGGATAAGGGTATGGGATAACCATACCACTCATGTGTTGCTTTCTTGTTTGTCACCCTACTAAGTGCCAACCCAGGAGTGTTGGTAATTTAGTATGTGGAGGGGTAGTAGTAGCACCATTTCCTCAGGTATTTATGTGGCGTACGTATAATGGCAGCGTGAGGTGACCTTAGCTTCCACTACTCGAGGGAAAAGAGTAAACTATGCTTCCCCTTATGATGAACCTAAACATTTGGTTCATAAGTGTTTATCCTAATTTCCATAGTTCTTGAGCACAATACCAGTACTGGATATGAACCTCTATGAGGAGATATATCATTTATGGATATGTACATTTCTATGTGGTCCGGCATGTGGAGGGAGATTTTGTTAGCCCATGCTTTGATGGATACCGTATTTACACATGTTTTGACAAGATGCAATGAATATGATGCCACGCCCCACTATTGTTCTGACATAGTGTGAGGTGATGATGTCCTGTTGCTGATGGTAGCAAGCTGAGCTCAAGAACACGATGCCACATATATGATTACATGAAGGTGCAGTATATGTATGTGTTTTGTGTCCTACTTGATGCAGAGTATATTGGTGATGCTTGCATGCTTGTAGAGGGGCACCCATGGATGCTCGGTTTGTAGACGTGGTAGGCATATGGGTGGGCCCAAGCCATGTATACCTCTAGCTATGATGATGATCTATGAGGGACATCATTATGCGGGGTGTGTCATGTGTGTGCCTACTCCACAAGGAACACTACCATGCGACATATGACCAGAGTGTGCTTACTCCACTTGGTGTATGGTCATGTCGGGTGGGTTGGCATGCTTGTTCTGCATCATCTGCTGCAGGGGTGTTGCCGAGGTGAACCCCCCTATGCCATGTGGGTAGTGTTTCCTGGGCCCAACCACATGAAGGGCTATTGCAATAGCTAGACGTTGTTCCCTCCTTCCTCGTGAGGTGACTAGATATAGTCACACAGTGATGTGATGTGCAATTTATGGTGATTTTCATCTCTTTTTTTTTTGTAGACCAGTAATTTTCTCATCTTTGCCTGTGAAAGTTTAGCCATGACTTGTGACATTTATCTTGCACGTAATTTATTGCTGCAACATCTTGGATTCATATTTTGTTGAGATTGATAATTGACTTTATATTATTTATGAACTTTGGTGGCTAAACTAATTTATTTTGTATTTTCAAATGCTGGTCTTGTGTTGTGATTCCTTACTAAAGATGCATGAGGCGGACTTGGTGAGTGTATACGAGGAAGGAGACGCAGGGAACCCTTGAGGATGGGGGTATGTGGAGTTGCTATGCAGCTAGTATCCACTACCTTCCTATGTGTGGTGTTTGTTCCTTGGAGGCTAACCACCTTACACAAACAAGGGATATGACACCTGGACTTCTATGAAGGGCCTTCGTAACAGTGGCCCAAGACACCATCAAGCCACTATGTGAGGTATTGATTATGGATTTTGGATATAGACGAGACTGGTATTGTACCCTGGAGTGAGAGCTTGTTTAGAGAGACAACCACTCCTGAGCCTTGTGTATTCTCAGTGATGTGGAATAGTATGTTTGTGTAGAGTATAGTTATTGTTTCAATTTTGAAATGAGAATGTATCACTATTTTTCTTAAATATTGATATCATTATGATTTACAAAATTTGATTGATAATTGTGGCATGGAATTCTGAAAAGAAATGGAAATTATAGTATGAATGAATGCTTCTAGATAATGATGAAAAATTAGAAAATTTTGATGCATTTCTAAGGAAATTAAGAAATCCAATGTAATTATTTTTTTTGAAATTGATGACATACTTGTGTGGTTGCTTTAAAAATTATAGGAGGTTAATGATATGTTGTTGATGATAACTTTACAGAAGAAATTGGAATTTTTGTGCATTAATCCGTTACTATAGTTTTCATGTTTTTATTTATTTATAATGAATATAGCATGAAATTAGTTGTAAGAATATGAATTGTCTTGGATGTGTATGTATTGTGTCTTACCATTATCATGACAATTGTTCTATCTTGTACTTGGATCATAGGAATAGGTATACCTTTGATGTTGATTTAAGGATGTTACTCCACTAATGTATGATTTGTTTCCATTTTAATCTATGTGACTTCCAAGAGTAAGTCTAATCTTAGGGGGGGAGGATGTAGTGTCTCTCCAACTCTGACTTGTTGAGGAGTGACATTGGTAAGTAACTTGATGGGGAGTGATGTGGGTAAGTGGACACTCCATATTTTCTAATAAGTGTAAAGCACATCTATGTAGAATCTACAATAGTTAAATATATTCTTTAATTTAATTTGTCATTTCTATTTTGATGGTGGATAAATAAAATTATTATTTCATTTACAATTTTATGATATTAATAATCATTAAGATATTATTTTTATTTTACATTAACATTTGATATTTTAAAATTTGAAAGTCTCAAATATAATAAATATATTCTTCATAAACTAAATATTTTTACTTATTTATTTTAATTAAATTAAATTTGAATTATTAAAAAAGAAAAAGAAAAAGAAGAAAGCCTATAAACAAAATTTCTTTCTATATTAAATAATAATAAAAAAAAAGTAAAAGGGAATCTCTCCATACATAAAAAGAAACAAATGGAAAAATATACTATATTCTTTTTAAAGAAATTATTAGTCATAGAAAGGATATGTGGAATAAACTTTTATAAAAAAATTAGAAGTTAGGTATTTTAAAAGTACTTTTTAAATTGAAGACTTGACCTCATTTTGGCATTTTCTAAAAGGAAGAGTAATAGTTTTCAATAATAAAAAGATGAAGAGACGGTATTTTTGGAGGATGCGTTAAAAATTGAGACCATAATGTCATGGAAGTGAGGAAGGAGGTATGGCGAGTCTATCAAGGAGAAGTAATTTTTTTTAGGAGATGGTTATCACACACAACTGAATGGAGATCACTGTATTCCATAAGAGAGGAAGTTGTTATCATTCAGTTAACAGGAGATAGGAAGAGAAATAAAATGGTTTGCAGGTCAATGTCTGGAGAGGCAATCCTAGATTGAGGGGTGGTGTATATTATTTGTGCAGATTATTTTGCATCGGGGGGTCACAAAATATATTCACAAGGATTCTAAGCGCCCTCCAAAATTGAATGGCAATTGATTGCTGAAACTGGACTCACTATGGCTCTCCGTAGATCTGGAAGGTGAATATATTGTGGGTTCCAAAGATTGTAATGACTCATATTAGGCGTTGCAAGTAAGTCTATTTTCAACCATTTTTTTGGGATCATTTATTCAATTCATCTTTCGGTGCTGCAATCGTGTCACTTATACATATTAGAATAAGATGGGGTTTATGATTATATCTTTAGGAGCAAAGAGATAAAATAAGAGATTATATAATTTTTGTATTCATTTGTATTTCCTCATGTCCAGTCCTAAATGATTGATTTCACTATTTTCATGAAGTGACACGTCTTTATTCAATTCATTTATAATATTGTATTTGGATGTTTTAGCCAGAGACCATTAGTTCCAAGCTTGTCAATTTCATAGTCAAAGTATCTATTTTGTTTCTTTTGGGTGATGCCTAAAACTTCATTTCCTTATTGATGTTATGGTTGTAATCAATCAATATCACCATTGGTAGATATAACATTCTTCAATCTAATCAGATTTCTTCCATCATTTGGTACTCATATTATCCTCTTAAAATGATAGTCATTAATAATTTATTTTCTTTACAATCAGATCTACATGCTTTAGATCGTCTAAATTTTTTGAAGTTTTAATTTTATTTAGCATTTGTTTTTTTTTATTTTTAAAAAAGATCTTTCTAAAACTTTATTTTCTTACATAAATTAGTTATAACTCAACAATTCAATCTCTTTCTCTTAAACACTAAGTACTGCTTGTTTCATTTTAGATTTAGACTTGAAATGATGTAAAATAAGTTGTAAATAATATTCTTAGAGGAGTGGTTTCTTCCTATTTTCTTCCCATTTACATGGTAGATATGGTAGCCCACTACATAATTTATTAGTTTAAAAATTTATACCTCCTTTAATCTTCCATGCATGCTTCATGCTTTCCTTTTTAAGGCATGTATGCTTATCGTTTAGTTTCTTCCTTAATAGAAAGATTCTTAATAAAGGTTCTATTCCATTTATATTATGTTATATCTTATTTAGAGTAAGATGAAAATTTTAGTTTTATTTTAAATGAAAATATTCATTATTAGTATTTAGGATGATGAATACACAATTGATGATAATATTTATATTATTAGATAAACTTAAATAAATAAAAATAGCATGTATGAGATTAAAATATTAATACATTTAATAGAAAATTTAAATGAATTTTAGAGTCATGTTAGCATTTAATATAAAGATTGAATAATATTATTTAGTACTTGGATAATTTAGCTTTACATTTCTTATATAATTCTTTTAGAGACATTTCATTTGGTTGGGCATCATTTCAACATTATGGTTTTTTTTTTGTTTTATTGCTATTAAGTTGTCCTTTTTGAGATTATCATATTTTTAAAAGAGCTTATCCTTTTCTTATGTACGATTATTGTTGTGAAGTGCAAAGTTTAGTATCACTAAACCAATGTATGATTATGCGATCTGTAATCTATATGGTCATTTTTTTTTACCATCATTTGTCTTATTCAATTCCTTAGGTTCACCATAGTCGTTATCATTCAAGCCTATGATTTATTTATTTTATTAGTACTCATAAGTTATCATCATCTTTAAATTTAGAGTCAAATCATCTATTGGGTCTAGGACATTGTTGTTGTTTCACCTAAGTGGGTGGCAACCGATGTTGAGACTGTCTGGGGACTCTACCCTAGAAAGGGTTGCGTACCCGCTTATGTTTTTTTTTAAAATAAAAAAAACATGGATTATCCATAATACTTACGTACACTTTCTACATGGAAAATTGTGAGGTATGATTCAATAGTAAAAGTTGAACTATGAAGTCTCTAAGCATGAATGTAGGCAAGGCCATCAATGATGAGCCCTCGAGGCTTAGGTCCAGTCCCTTAGGGTTTGTCTTTTATGTTTTTAATGAAATTATTTCGTGTCTTCTTAATAACGATTCACATAGCTAAGATATCAATAAAATATTTTTTTAGATCATGTGTCTAATGATTTTACCTAGTTGTCCAGACATGTGTGTAGCTATAGGTGTTGGATATGGTGTTCATAATGTAAAATCAAAGTAGCGGGACTCAGGTATGCAATAATAATAATTTGTTAATTGAGCATGACATGTATTATAACCTGTTTATTATTTTGAGTTCTATTATCCAAATCAAATGAGATTATGTCCTGTTACTTTATTGTCACAAAAAAATAAAATAGCTTCTCATGTTTTAGTGTGTATTTTGTGCTTGCCCTGAGGGTTCCTTAGCGGGGCATTACATCTAGTATCAGAGCCCTAGGTTTCCACACTGGGAACTTTGGGACTCGTAGCTCACTTATAACTCAGTGTTTTGCATATTTTTCTTTTGATTTGATCATTATATTAGTAAGATAGGATCCCAGATATAAGAACTATATTCTTGGTATTCAAGCTACATCGGTTTACAAAATATACCCTTTATGTTATGACTAAGTTGTATCTCATTAATTACTTATGTTTTATGTTCTATAATTAATGAATGAGTCTCCTGAGTACTTCCATAGATAGTGGATATCTTTCTAATAAAGAAGTGTTAATGAATTCCTCATACTTTCATGTCACCTTCTTGCTATACTCCTAGAAATACTAAAAGTATTATAAGAATTTGTTATGTACATTAAGTGTTGGTAGTAGGCAACCTTACGTCCTAATCCTACCTCTAAAACTTGTCATCATGAGTGCTTGTTATAGTGATTTTAGGATTACTTAATTTATTTGGAAAGGCTTAACACTCTATTTTCCTATTAATACTAAATTTACATCATAATTGCTATGTATGATCAATTATTCTAGTTAATGAGATTTTATAAGTTGGAATTGAATTTCTTGCATTTATAACAAGGATTAAGATATTAACACGGTAGTATTCATTCTTATAGCGTGAAAATGATGAAGTTATTGCATATATGTATTGTAGGTTATTGTAAAGGTTGAAACATTGCATCTCGCTTTCCCTTTTCCCTATTTCAGAAAAGAGTTGACAACCAAATCTTTGGATGGAAGGGGAATTTAGAACCTTATTAATTAGGTTACAACACTCAAATTCCTAGGTAATCCTTTTGGTCATGTTGTTGTTGAAGAATTACAAATAGTGGGGAACATCTGCTAAATTAACATTGTGAGTATTTCTTTTGGGATTTATATGCAAATGATAATGTGACATGAGGCATGATTGATTTTGTTTTTATAACACGTGAATGTTTACATGAATTACATTAGGGTTATTTGATAATAATAACCACAAATAAAATAAATAAATAGATATCTCTTCTCTATTCATGATGAATGACCATCAAATGATGTTATCTATATAAAGTAAAAATATGATTTAATTTGTTGATTTTGGAAATTCTTGGCTATTGACCTAAGGCCCATTTGTGACTATAAGCCTATGTAGGGATTAACCATAGAGATGAAATTAGGAGTTTTTCATAATGAAAGGAATATGTGTTCTTTTGGTACAATTATTGAAGGAATAGGTAGAGTTGATGTAATATTTTCTTGACTATCTTTCTGAAATTGTTTGTTCTTGACTTGGTGAATAGGTAATATTTAGATGAAATATGAATGCTATGGTAAGTCTAGTAATGATGTGATTATCCTCCCCAAATTGCAATATTACGCAATTGAGAATTCAATGTATTTCCTTATTAGTATTGAAGTCATTATGTTAGTGAAAACTAGTGTCTTGAAATGTCTATATGGTGTGTTGTGTCTTTATTGGAGGGATTTATCTTGTGTAATGAAAGTACCTAGCTAATTCATTTGTTTGAAAAGATGATACTTGGTCCACTCTTAGTGTCCTTGATTGGGTGAAAAGTAAATATCCATAATGGTTTATAATGATTAGTTATGAATTTATTATGTGACTAATAAATGTACATAGTACAAGTTTATTCTTTCCTTTCCTTAATTAAAACAAATATGTGTTGATTCGATGACTCTTGAAGAAATATAGTGTATCATTTTTCCTTGTGCCTTATTTTATAAGTTAAAGTCATCTTGCAAATAGATGTTATCGTCTCATATTATGGGAATGGCAGAGATTGATATGTGTACATTGGATATTGGCATATGCCCATGAGGAGGTGGAATGTGATTAAGTATGTCATTGGTATTTTGTACCAGGTAGACAAAGTGAGTTGTGAAAATAAAATAAAATAAAAATTAGAATATATGGACACTATGTGATGTTATTGTGTACTTCCTTGTAAATGTGATAAAACTAGTGCCACTGCTTATGTTGGGTGTTGTGTATAACCAGTAATTATTTGAGTTTTATGGAGTGGTTCAATATAAGTGTCACGGAAGTTATGTTTTGGATAAGGGTATGGGAGAACCATACCACTCATGTGTTGCTTTCTTTTTTGTCACCCTACTAAGTGCCAACCCAGGAGTGTTGGTAATTTAGTATGTGGCGGGGTAGTAGTAGCACCATTTCCTCAGGTATTTATGTGGCGTATGTATAATGGCGGCGTGAAGTGACCTTAGCTTCCACTACTCGAGGGAAAAGAGTAAACTATGCTTCCCCTTATGATGAACCTAAACATTTGGTTCATAAGTGTTTATCCTAATTTCCATAGTTCTTGAGCACAATACCAGTACTGGATATGAACCTCTATGAGGAGATATATCATTTATGGATATGTACATTTCTATGTGGTCCAGCATGTGGAGGGAGATTCTGTTAGCCCATGCTTTGATGGATATCGTATTCGCACATGTTTCGACATGATGCAATGAATATGATGCCACGCCCCACTATTGTTCCGACATAGCGTGAGGTGATGATGTCGTGTTGCTGATGGTAGCAAGCCGAGCTCAAGAACACAATGCCACATATATGATTACATGAAGGTGCAGTATATGTATGTGTTTTGTGTCCTACTTGATGCAGAGTATATTGGTGATGCTTGCATGCTTGTAGAGGGGCACCCATGGATGCTCGGTTTGTAGACGTGGTAGGCATATGGGTGGGCCCAAGCCATGTATACCTCTAGCTATGACGATGATCTATGAGGGACATCATTATGCAGGGTGTGTCATGTGTGTGCCTACTCCACAAGGAACACTACCATGCGACATATGACCAGAGTGTGCTTACTCCACTTGGTGTATGGTCATGCCGGGTGGGTTGGCATGCTTGTTTTGCACCATCTGATGCAGGGGTGTTGCCGAGGTGAACCCCCCTATGCCATGTGGGTAGTGTTTCTTGGGCCCAACCACATGAAGGGCTATTGCAATAGCTAGACGTTGTTCCCTCCTTCCTCGTGAGGTGACTAGATATAGTCACACAGTGATGTGATGTGCAATTTATGGTGATTTTCATCTCTTTTTTTTTTGTAGACCAGTAATTTTCTCATCTTTGCCTGTGAAAGTTTAGCCACAACTTGTGACATTTATCTTGCACGTAATTTATTGCTGCAACATCTTGGATTCATATTTTGTTGAGATTGATAATTGACTTTATATTATTTATGAACTTTGGTGGCTAAACTAATTTCTTTTGGATTTTCAAATGCTGGTCTTGTGTTGTGATTCCTTACTAAAGATGCATGAGGCAGACTTGGTGAGTGTATACGAGGAAGGAGACGCAGGGAACCCTTGAGGATGGGGGTATGTGGGGCTGCTATGCAGCTAGTATCCACTACCTTCCTATGTGTGGTGTTTGTTCCTTGGAGGCTAACCACCTTACACAAACAAGGGATATGACACCTGGACTTCTATGGAGGGCCTTCGTAACAGTGGCCCAAGACACCATCAAGCCACTATGTGAGGTATTGATTATGGATTTTGGATATAGATGAGACTGGTATTGTACCCTGGAGTGAGAGCTTGTCTAGAGAGACAACCACTCCTGAGCCTTGTGTATTCTCAGTGATGTGGACTAGTATGTTTGTGTAGAGTATAGTTATTGTTTCAATTTTGAAATGAGAATGTATCACTATTTTCTTAAATATTGATATCGTTATGATTTACAAAATTTGATTGATAATTGTGGCATGGAATTCTGAAAAGAAATGGAAATTATAGTATGAATGAATGCTTCTAGATAATGATGAAAAATTAGAAAATTTTGATGCATTTCTAAGGAAATTAAGAAATCCAATGTAATTATTTTTTTTGAAATTGATGACATACTTGTGTGGTTGCTTTACAAATTATAGGAGGTTAATGATATGTTGATGATAACTTTACAGAAGAAATTGGAATTTTTGTGCATTAATCTGTTACTATAGTTTTCATGTTTTTTTTTTTTTTTTTAATGAATATAGCATGAAATTAGTTGTAAGAATATGAATTGTCTTGGATGTGTATGTATTGTGTCTTACCATTATCATGACAATTGTTCTATCTTGTACTTGGATCATAGGAATAGGTATACCTTTGATGTTGATTTAAGGATGTTACTCCATTAATGTATGATTTGTTTCCATTTTAATCTATGTGACTTCCAGGAGTAAGTCTAATCTTAGGGGGGGAGGATGTAGTGCCTCTCCAACTCTGACTTGTTGAGGAGTGGCATTGGTAAGTAACTTGATGGGGAGTGATGTGGGTAAGTAGACATTCCATATTTTCTAATAAGTGTAAAGCACATCTATGTAGAGTCTACAATAGTTAAATATATTCTTTAATTTAATTTGTCATTTCTATTTTGATGGTGGATACATAAAATTATTATTTCATTTACAATTTTATGATATTAATAATCATTAAGATATTATTTTTATTTTACATTAACATTTGATATTTTAAAATTTGAAAGTCTCAAATATAATAAATATATTCTTCATAAACTAAATATTTTTACTTATTTATTTTAATTAAATTAAATTTGAATTATTAAAAAAGAAAAGAAAAAGAAGAAAGTCTATAAACAAAATTTCTTTCTATATTAAATAATAATAATAAAAAAGTAAAAGGGAATCTCTCCATACATAAAAAGAAACAAATGGAAAAATATACTATATTCTTTTTAAAGAAATTATTAGTCATAGAAAGGATACGTGGAATAAACTTCTATAAAAAAATTAGAAGTTAGGTATTTTAAAAGTACTTTTTTAATTGAAGACTTGACCTCATTTTGGCATTTTCTAAAAGGAAGAGTAAGAGTTTTCAATAATAAAAAGATGAAGAGACGGTACTTTTGGAGGATGCATTAAAAATTGAGACCATAATGTCATGGAAGTGAGGAAGGAGGTATGGCAAGTCTATCAAGGAGAAGTAATTTTTTTTAGGAGATGGTTATCACACACAACTGAATGGAGATCAGTGTATTCCATAAGAGAGGAAGTTGTTATCATTCAGTTAACAAGAGATAGGAAGAGAAATAAAATGGTTTGCAGGTCAATGTCTGGAGAGGCAATCCTGGATTGAGGGGTGGTGTATATTATTTGTGCAGATTATTTTGCATGGGGGGGTCACAAAATATATTCACAAGGATTCTAAGTGCCCTCCAAAATTGAATGGCAATTGATTGTTGAAACTGGACTCACTATGGCTCTCCGTAGATCCGGAAGGTGAATATATTGTGGGTTCCAAAGATTGTAATGAATCATATTAGGCGTTGCAGGTAAGTCTATTTTCAACCATTTTTTTTGGATTATTTATTCAATTCATCTTTCGGTATTGCAATCGTGTCACTTATACATATTAGAATAAGATGGGTTTACGATTATATCTTTAGGAGCAAAGAGATAAAATAATAGATTATATAATTTTTGTATTCATTTGTATTTCCTCACGTCCAGTCCTAAATGATTGATTTCACTATTTTCATGAAGTGACACGTCTTTATTCAATTCATTTATAATATTGTATTTGGATGTTTTAGCCAGAGACCATTAGTTCCAAGCTTGTCAATTTCATAGTCAAAGTATCTATTTTGTTTCTTTTGGGTGATGCCTAAAACTTCATTTCCTTATTGATGTTATGGTTGTAATCAATCAATATCACCATTGGTAGATATAACATTCTTCAATCTAATCAGATTTCTTCCATCATATTTTGGTACCCATATTATCCTCTTAAAATGATAGTCATTAATAATTTATTTTGTTCACAATCAGGTCTACATGCTTTAGATTGTCTAAATTTTCTGAAGGTTTAATTTTAATTAGCATTTTTTTTTTTTTAAAGATCTTTCTAAAACTTTATTTTCTTACATAAATTGGTTATAACTCAACAATTCAATCTCTTTCTCTTAAACACTAAGTACTGCTTGTTTCATTTTAGATTTAGATTTGAAATGTTGTAAAGTAAGTTGTAGATAATATTCTTAGAGGAGTGGTTTCTTCCTATTTACATGGTAGATATGGTAGCCCATGTTGGAAACTGAATTGAAACAATTGTTGTATTGTCATTGATGTCAAACCTTAATTGGTAAGACTGTTGCTACTTAGGAAAGTACTATATCTATTTGAGTGTTGCTAAGGGGCTAAGCAAGATTGGTAACAATAACACCTAGGGAAAGGTTGAGTTATCTTGATACTACAAAGTGCATTTGACTATGTTGCACTATGATGAGATAATGTATTGTTTATCTTAGTAAGACTAAAGACTAAACTGGTAGGCTTAACCGAGCAAAGAATGGAAAAATCATGTTTAAGCCAAGTGATGTTAGTATCGACTGAGTTAGTATATGCCGAGCAAAATTACAGTGTCGAC
The DNA here is from genome assembly GCA_027943335.1 of Chamaecyparis obtusa. Lineage (NCBI taxonomy): Eukaryota > Viridiplantae > Streptophyta > Pinopsida > Cupressales > Cupressaceae > Chamaecyparis > Chamaecyparis obtusa. The sequence continues at coordinate 356,785 of BSBK01004898.1, read as the reverse complement.
CGAGCATCAATAAATTGCCGAGGGAGACCATGCAAGCCGAGGAGATAGTTTTAGTATTGACCGAGCGTTCTACATGAAGACTGAGTGAACAATCACAGTACTGACTAAGCATTAGCAATTTTATATTTGAAGAGAATTTAATTTTGGAGCCGACATTGTTGAATTCTTGGATTATGTAAAACCATTTGACTTTATTTATTGATTGTTTGGAAGCATTAAATGCATTGTAAAACGCTTTATTGTAAATCTTTAAGAGATTTGAGATGATTATAGAAAAGGAGCCAGAGAACATAAAGTACGTAGATTCAATGAATTTGACCTAACCCTAAGATCTATGAATGAGATTGAGCGGAAAAAGATGAGTTAACCTAATTGAGGAAAATATAAGGGAACCTGAACATTGTGATATGAATGCACATGGTGAATAGAGAATGCTAGAAGAGAAAAGTTTTATTGACTGAATAAGCAGAAAAGGCTGAAGGAGAAGTGTGGTGATTGCTTGAAGAAAAGTTCCGAGCAGATCAGAGATGGAAATGACAAAGTGTCAAAGTCAGTAAACCAGCATTAGCATACGGAATCAAATCTGATATTTGCAAAGTGAGTTGTATATTTTTCAGATAATACTGCTGCTACTTTCTAACCATTGTAACTGTCAAAATCCTTTTAACAGAGGTTGACCTAACAGTCATATGTTAAATCCTTTGAACAAGGTTGCATTCTAATGGAGTGTATGTAAGTCCTATGACTAGGCTCACTTTTAACAGGGTGATTGAAATCCTTTAACCGGGTCACATTTGACAGTGTGTATTGTAACCTTTGACAGGGTTGGCTTTTTACCAAGCTCACTTCAGAAGAGTGAAAATAATAGTAGCATGTTATAAAGTGGTTTTTCCCAAATTGGGTTTCCACTATAAATCCTGGTGTTTATACTTGTGTGAATGTTTAGATCTGAACATTACTATGTTTTGCAAGTTAAGTTATAGCTGGGTAGTGGACTGCATTGTTAGATGTTTCTATTATTGAATCAGTGATGACCGAGAATTTTTTGGTTTTGGATCTAATTTAAGGATAAGTTTATGAGATTGTTTTATACATTAGGACTTGAGAACAACTGATTCACCCCCCCCTCTCTGCTGTTCTAAATCATATTAACAGCCCACTACATAATTTATTAGTTTAAAAATTTATACCTCCTTCAATCTTCCATGCATGCTTCATGCTTTCCTTTTTTATGATAATATTTATATTATTAGATAAACTTAAATAAATAAAAATAGCATGTATGAGATTAAAATATTAATACATTTAATAGAAAATTTAAACAAATTTTAGGGTCATGTTAGCATTTAATATAAAGATTGAATAATATTATTTAGTGCTTGGATAATTTAGCTTTACGTTTGTTGTATAATTGTTTTAGAGACATTTGATTTGGTTGGGCATCATTTCAACATTATGGTTTTTTTTTGGTTTTATTGCTATTAAGTAGTCCTTTTTGAGATTATCATATTTTTAAAAGAGCTTATCCTTTTCTTATGTACGATTATTGTTGTGAAGTGCAAAATTTAGTATCACTAAACCAATGTATGATTATGCGATCTGTAATCTATATGGTCATTTTTTTTACCATCATTGGTCTTATTCAATTCCTTAGGTTCACCATAGTCCTTGTTATCATTCAAGCCTATGATTTATTTATTTTATTAGTACTCATAAGTTATCATCATCTTTAAATTTAGAGTCAAATCATCTGTTGGGTCTAGGACATTGTTGTTGTTTCACCTAAGTGGGTGGCAACTGACGTTAAGACTATCTAGGGACTCTACCCTAGAAAGGGTTGCATACCCGCTTATGTGTTTTTTTTTAAAAAAATGGATTATCCATAATACTTACGTACACTTTCTACATGGAAAATTATGAGGTATGATTCAATAGTAAAAGTCCAACTACGAAGTCTCTGAGCATGAACGTAGGCAAGGCCATCAATGATGAGCCCCCGAGGCTTAGGTCTAGTCCCTTAGGGTTTGTCTTTTATGTTTTTAATGAAATTATTTCGTGTCTTCTTAATAACGATTCACATAGCTAAGATATCAATAAAACATTTTTTTTAGATCATGTGTCTAATGATTTTACCTAGTTGTCTAGACATGTGTGTAGCTACAGGTGTTGGATATGGTGTTCATAATGCAAAAGCAAAGTAGCAGGACTCATGTATGTAGTAATAATAATTTGTTAATTGAGGATGACATGTATTATAACATCTTTATTATTTTGATTTCTATTAGCCAAATCAAATGAGATTATGTCGTGTTACTTTATTGTCACAAAAAAAAAAATATTTTCTCATGTTTTAGTGTGTATTTATTGCTTGCACCGAGGGTTCCTCAGCGGGGCATTACACTAGGTTGTTCCTAAAGTGTGACCTTTCTCTATATCAATTTGTCAAATACTCTTTGTAGCATATTTGATGCAATGCTCCTAGCTTGACTAGGCAGCCTCAGTGAGGAAAAGAACCCCAAATTTGCCTATCAGATATTCATGAGCTTCTTTAGGTAAGGTTTTAGTGAATATGTCTACTAGTTGTTCCTTTGTATTCACATATTCCATTCTGACCTCTTTATCTTGTACCATTTCCCTCAAGTAATCATACTTGATGGTGAATGTTTGGTCTTTGTGTGCATCACTGGGTTCTTAGATATGTTGATAACACTTGTGTTGTCACAGTAGATGACAACTGGTTCGGTGATCTCTTCTTTCATGCCTATCAACAATTGCTTTATCCATACCAAGTTTGAACAGTTCACTGCTACAGCAACATACTCAGCTTCAGTTGTAGATTGGGAAATGCAATTTTGTTTCTTGCTTATCTAGGAAACTAATCTCTGTCCAAGAAAGAAAGCTCCACCACTAGTACTCTTTCTATCATCCACATTTCCTGCCCAATCTACATCAGTATAGACTCTCAGTTAAAATCTTTCATGCTTCTTATAGTATAATCCATAATTTGTAGTCCCTTTCAAATATCTCATTATCCTTTTTACAACCATCATGTGAGTTTCCTTAGGATTGGCAGAGAATCTTGCCACAATCCCAACTGCTAGAGCAATATCCGGTCTGCTGTGAACAACATACTACAGTTTTCCAATCATGGACCTATACAAAGTCTAGTTTACTTCATCAACATCATCATTTTTAGACAATTTTTGTTCGGTAGCCATGGGAGTACTTATTGGCCTTGAATCCTCCATACCAAAGGTTTTCAGTATCTCATTAACATATTTAGTTTGGGTGATGAAAATACCTTTCTCCATCTGATATACTTGTAAAGCAACAAAGAATTTGATCTCCCCAAGCATTGACATTTCAAATTCAGTTTGCATTTCATTTGAAAATATCTTACATAGAGCATCTTGTCCACTAAATATGATATCATCTACAAAAATCTTAGCTAACAAGATTCCTTTACCTTCTTCATCTTTCATATACAAATTGCTAGTGTCATTTGTCCTTGATAGTCCAATCTGTATCAAGTAATTGTGTAGCCTCTCATACCATGCTCTGGGGGCTTGCTTTAGTCCATACAACACCTTATTTAGTTTGCAAACCATGTGTCTCTTGTTTGGATCAATAAATCCTTCAAGTTTTTCAATGTACACTTCTTCTTCTAATATACCATTTAAAAATGAAAACTTGAAATCCATTTGGTATACCTTGAAATCTTTGTAGGTAGCATATGCAAGTTGTTAGAGTAAAGTATTAATTATATTAATTAACTTTACTCCCTTCTTAAGATGTCAACTTATTTTGCTTTAGTTAAATGCACATGCACTAGTTGTTTTAAATATAAATTTGCATGCATTAGTCATGTAATACTTAAACTAATTATTACATGCACTAGGGTTTGCCTTTCAAGGCTTTTGATCTCCTTTATAAGGATGATCCATTGTACATTCTATTCATTCATTATTTGAGGATATTTTCTTCTTCATATTTTTGAGTCAAACCCTTTCCCTCTTCTTGTCTCTAATTCCTTGTAACAAGTTTTTGTATGCAGGTGATCTTCGGGTTTTGTGGATTTGTATTGCTCAAATCCTACATGGTATCAGAGCCTAATCTGCTACAGCTTGTTCACATTTGAAAGATTAAAATTAGGGATTTTTAGCGGATTTGAGAGGTTTTGGTTATAGTTTTCAGATCTGGTATTCTCTGTAGGATATTATTTTTTATTTCTTTTTTGCCTGCAAAAAAGATTATTTTTTTAGCACTTTTTAGATTTTTTTGTGTTTTTTTTATTAAAATTAGGGGGTCCCTATTTTTTGGAGCACTTTGAGCTCAAAGGGACCTCACTGTTGAGCTCACAACACTTGAAAACCCCCATTTTGATATAAAACACATCAAAATCGAACAACGTTGCAGGAAGAGGCAAATTTTTTTGCCCATGGCCGTGCATGCACCCTGAGGCAACTTCTATATGATTTTTGGCACAAAAATAAAAAAAGGCATAGATAGCGCGTAGCCAGCATGCCACCTACACTCTGGCCGTGCCCCATAGCCACCCGCGTGCTGCCTCTGCCCACCGAAACCGCCAGCAGCTAGTGCAAACTGCCAGTCAATTGCACTTAATCGCTAGGCACCAGCAGGTGTCTGCACGCTGTGGAGCCCCCATGTGACCAAGGTCTCCTGCCTTGGCCAAACCTTTTGGGAATTTTTTTTGTCTTTGGAGCCTCTTTCACTGAAATTGGTGTTCCGGGAGCTCCAGGTATCATTTTTCGACAAATGAAATATCACCAAAAAGCTAGTTTCGAGCCTGACGCTCTCATGGAGGTTAATATGGTATTTTTTTCCATCTAGCTTGTTGTTTTTTATATCAATTCTAGATTGTCCTTTTTGCATTTTGGGGGGCTAATTTGCTCAAATTAGCTCCATTTTTTGATTTGGAAGAAGCACCGGAAAGCTCTTCTTGAGCACCATCCAGATTTCTACCTATTTTCATAATAATTTTTTCAAGGTACACAAGATTTAGATCTAAATCTTTTTTTCTCTTCTCTTGATAAAGCATATCATTCTAGGCTTAGGGTTTCAATATTTGGATTGTGGGGGGGTGTTATTTTCTTGTTTCTATCAGTTAAACCATATATTTATCAAAACAAAAACCCCTTCTAAAAAAATATGTCCGAGACCTCTTCTTGTCTAGAACTTCTGACCCCACATAATTATCACACATGGAAAACCCTGATGACACGACTTCTCCATTCAAAAGGGCTCTGGTCTTGTCTTGATGCAGTGCAACCAGTATTATAGAGGCCCTTTGAGATCATGCAGCATTGAAACAAGATGGATGAGGCTATGGGGTTGATTGCTTTATAGGTATCAGATAGCTTGCAATTGCATCTTGATGGGTGCACTACCCCTCTACAGATGTGGGCTAAATTTGAGACATTATTCGGTACCATCAATGAGTTTAGAGCACTTTAGATTGAGGCAGAGCTTACCTCTCTTATACCTGATTCTTTTCCCTCTATTGAGGACTTTTTGATGAAGTTCAAACAACAAAGATCTTTGTTACATGGATGTGGAAAGCGAAAGACTGATAAAGAGTGCATTTATCTGATTTGTCTAAGCTTAGGGGAAACTTTCAGATCTTCTCTTCTACCTTTCATTCTACAATGGACACTTTGGGACCTACATTCAGCATGCCCACTTTTGAGGTTTTCTGTGATCATTTGACTAGAGAGCAGGCCAAGCTTACTTAGTTGGACTCTCTAACAGGATCAAAGAACCAAGCATTGGTTGCCCAACCATCCAAAGAAAAGTAGAAGTAGAAGCTGAAGCAGATATTAGATTCCTCTTCTTATCACTCTACTGGCCCACCATCTTCTTCTAAGAAGGAGAAAAAGAAGACTGAGAGACCTACATGTTCCTATTGTCAGAAGGGACCTCATGATGAGTCACATTATTTTCAGAAGAGATTTGAAGGCTATGAGAAATAGATTGCAAATTTGCAAGCTCTTCTTTAGAAGAGAACTATTTCATCTCCATCCTCTTCTACCTCACAAGGGTATGCTTTTCAGTCTTCCTCCACATCTTCGACATCTAGATAGGATTTTGGACAGGGTCATGCATTATGGGCATCCTTTGCATCCCCTTCATAGGTCCCTTGGATACTAGATTCAAGTGCTTCTCACCATATGGCATCTTCTTAAGGGGTCTTCTCTACTGTTGAGGCTTCTCCCATTCCTCATATTCTCATGAGGAATAACACCATCCTGACAGTCTGCGGGAAAGGTTCAGTAGGCATTCAGGATGGCACATTCAATGATGTATTGTATGTTCCATCTCTGTCTGTAAACCTTCTCTCAATTTATCAGATTACACATAGTGGATCAGGGAAGACAGTTGAGTTCACTATAGATTTAGTCTTCATTCGGGATAGTAGGAGGCATTGTTGCTAAAGGGATAGTTGATCATTCCACCCATCTCTACACCTTCTCACACTTTGGTACTCCATCTCCATTGTCGAAGAATAGCTCTCCTCTTTCACGAGAGCATCATGTGGTGCAATCAGGTTGCTTGAACCTTTGTATTGTTCCTAAGATCATTGCTATGACTGCCACACCACATCCTGTTGAGGTTTTTTCTCTTCCGCAGGATTCTTCTTCAGCACTGCCTGACCCTCCAGCTCCATTCATTGAGCCACCAGGTGCACTTGTTGAGGATTCTACAAAGGACATTCATCTCCTCTTTCATGACAGTGTCAGCACACCTATCACACCACCTACATTGCGGATTCCCTTTCAGGATTCTCTTGTTTTCTCCTTTGAGCATCAATTAGGCCTTCCAGTTTCACCTCTCATTCAGGGGTTTCCTTGTTTCTTGCCTTTGTTTCTTCCGCATTGGAGTTCCATTGGTTCGATCATTTTCATAGGGGTTCCATCATTCTAGGGGGGCTTTGGTGTCTCATCCCTCTCTCATGGGGGGCCTAGTTGTACTTATGATTTTGAGAGAGTCTCTTGAGCCATTTCTTTTTTTGCATTTTTCTATCTCTTTTTGGAGTAGGGTTTTTTCCCACTGGGTTTTCTCTATTTCTCCATTTTATAGAGATTTGGTTGTGTTGGGTACCTCATCAGGCCATGTTGTCGGGACCCATTTTTTATGCTTTAGCACTGTAGTTTCCTTTGATTTCTTCTTGCATTGTTTGTAGCTGCATTGTTGCTCATCTTAAGGGGGGTGTTAGAGTAAAGTATTAATTAGATTAATTAACTTTACTCCCTTCTTAAGATGTCAACTCATTTTGCTTTAGTTAAAAGCACATGCACTAATTATTTTAAATATAAACTTGCATGCATTAGTCATGTAATACTTAAACTAATTATTACATGCACTAGGGTTTTCCTTTCAAGGCTTTCGATTTCTTTTATAAGGATGATCCATTGTACATTCTATTCATTCATTATTTAAGGATATTTCCTTCTTCATATTTTTGAGTCAAACCCTTGCCCTCTTCTTGTCTCTACTTCCTTGTAACAGGTTTTTGTATGCAGGTGATCTTCGATTTTTGTGGATTTGTATTGCTGAAATCCTACACAAGTAGAGTTCTCACTCCTTCCAATCTTTCTATAGGGGCAAATGTCTCCCCATAGTCTATTCATTCTTCTTGTGCGTAGCCTTTGCATACTAGCCTTTCTTTGTTCCTTTTGATTTGTCCATGTTCATTAAGCTTATTTTTGAATACCCATTTTGTTCCAATGACATTTTTGGTTTATGGTCTCAACACTAGAGTCTAGGTACCATTCTTCTCTATTTGGTCTATCTCCTCATTCATGGCTTGAATCTAGTCTTCATTTTCTAATGCCTCCCTTGTTGTCTTAGGCTCTAATTCATATAGTAAACATGTAGGGTCTCTTAACTTTCTTCTGGTCATAACCCCAATTTCTTTGTCTCCAATGATTTGTTCAGGCTTGTGATGTCTCCTTACATATTGTGTCAAAATAGGTTCTACTCTCTTTTCTCCTTGCTCTTCAAGTTCACCAATAAGATTGTCAGATTTAGCTTTTGAATGCTTGGCAACCTCTTCTTGATACTCAGCATCCTCCTCCTGTCACTCGACATTTTCTTCTTGTCCCTTGGCATTGTTTCCCTGATGCTCGACATTGCTTACCCGAGACTCTGCATCAGGTGCAAGTTTATCACTTGCCTCTCCTTCTTCTATATAGATAAAAGATCTATAATCTTCTAGTTCTCTCTTTCTTTCCTATTCATTTTTCTCTGCATATTCATCAACCTTGACATTTACACTTTCCACAATTTTTTTAGTGTTAGAATTCAAACATTTGTAAGCTTTACTCTTTGTGGAATAACCTAGGAATATGCCCTCATCACTTTTAGCATCAAACTTTCCATTCCTATTATCTTTTAGTATATAGAATTTGCTCCCAAAAATTCTAAAGTACTTTACATTAGGTGCATACTCGTACCATAAGTCATAAGGTGTAACATTTGTACCTTTTTTGATCTATACTCAGTTCAGGGTATAAATAGTTGTACTTACAACTTCTCTCCAGTACTTTTGTACAACATTCTTCTCGATCATTAGTGTTCTTTCACAATTCATGATAGATCTATTCCTTCTCTCTGCTATACCATTCTGTGGAGGTGTTCTAGGTGCAGACATCTGTCTCTTGATTCCTCTATCATTGCAGAACAGATTGAACTCATTTGATATGAATTCTCCACCTTGGTCAGATCTCAAACACTTCAAGTTCCTACCTGTCTCCTTTTCAACCTTAGCCAAATACCACTTAAAAAATTGAAATGCATCAGATTTTTCTTTTAAAAACATTACAGTCATCATTTTGGTGTAATCATCAACAAACAAAATAAAATATCTAGCACCACAATAGCTTTGTACACCCATAGGCCCACAAAGGTTAGTATGAACCAAATCTAAAGCATTTTTAGAAGTAAAAGTCTTTCTCTTGAAACTAGACTTTGTCATCTTACCCAACTGACATTGTTTTCACATTACATTATCAGGTTTCTTCAATCTTGACAGTCCTCTCACTTTCTTCTTTTTACTAATATCTACCAGATTATCAAAGTTAACATGACATAGCCACTTATGCCATAGCCATATATCATCAAGTTGTGCAATCAAACATGTCTCTTTAGATAGGTCTAGATAGAACAAATTACCTCTTGTTTGTTCTCCACTTCCAATCAATTCACCAGTGGCATCAAATATTTTAGCCTTCCTGTGATGAAATTCCACTCGGCAGTCAATGCTATTAAACTGTGCAACACTTAGCAGATTATAGTTAAGACCTTCAACCCAATAAGCATTTTCACAAGTGATCTTATTAGTTAGCTTAATCAATCATTTACCTCTAACAGGACATGGTGCATCATTACCAAATTTAACACTTCTACCTTTGTAATGATCTAGGGTATCAAACTTACTTTTATCACCAGTCATGTGGTGTGAGCAACCACTATCAATAATCCACTTATCATTTTTGTTCACATAGGATACAAGTGCAATTTTCTCATCCTCATTAGACTCATCTTTCATAGCAACATAGACTACTTCAATTTGAAAATCATCACTATCAGTGTCAGTTTCTTCTTCAGCAATATAGCAGGATTTCATACCTTTATCTTTGTAGTCCTTGTACCTTCGGTAACCTCTGTCTTCTCTTTTATCTTTGTGCTTGCTATCTCTCTCCTCATCCTTGTCATCCCTGTTAATGCAACAATATTACCAACTTTGTTACATGAGAAACATATGATAGGGAGTTTACCTTTATACTTGCCTTTTCCCATTTTCAATCTTCTGGCCATAATAGCTTCAAGATCCTCTAGTTCTTCATCAAAAGTGTCACTATAACTTTCACTCTCACTGATGCATCTTTCTTTTTCTTTCTTAGACTTATTCAGAACCATTTGTGACTTGAATACAGATTCAACATTAGCAATAGTGAAGTTATCATAATTAGAAAGCTCAAAAGTAGTAAGCTTACCAACAAGACTTTCCAGAGGAAGAGCATTGCCAGGGTTACATCTAGATTCTTGAATTGCTGAAATTTTGATGGCATAAATAGGATGCAAAGTTCTCAATACTTTTCCAATAACAGTCTCATCATCAATAGTTCCATTAGCTCCTCTAATAGTATTTACAACTTCTTTTATCCTACCACAATATTGAGCAATATTCTCACCTTCTTGCATTTTCATTTCATCAAATTTACCTCTCAGGCTTTCAACTTTTTCCCTTAGTAAATTTATGTCACCACCATAGATGTTTGCAAGAGTGTCCCACATTTGCTTTGCATTTGTGCAATCTTTGATGTCTTCAAATTCAGGATAGCTTAAGGCAGATGCAATCTCCAACATTGCTTGATTATGCTCTTGTTTGGTTCTCATCTCTTCAGCAGTCAAAGGTGCAACAGGTGTAACATAGTCATGTTCAATATAATACTTTGCTGAGTCACCAATACTAGCTAAATGTAGTTTCATTAGACTCTGTCATGCAGGGAAGTTCTCCTTTTTTAGCTTTGGTACCTCCTTCTTATACATCATGATCATTTACTTCAAGTACCTTTAAACTTATTCTCTGTAAGCTCTAACAGCTATGATACCAATTGTTAATATGATTTAGAACAACAGAGAGGGGGAGTGAATCAGTTATTCTCAGGTCCAGATGTATAAATAAACTTTCAAAAATCTTCAACAACTTAGATCTAACAACCAACAACTACTCAGTCATTACAGAATGCATATCAGAAACATATAACAGTGCAATCCACTATGCAATAGTATTTAACTTTCAAAACATAGAAATGTTCAAACCAAAACATTCACACAAGTATTAACATCGGGATTTATAGTGGAAACCTAATTTGGAAAAAAACACTTTGTAACATGTTACTGATATTTTCACTCTTCTGAAGTGAGCTCTGTGAGAAGCCAACCCTGTCAAAGGTTTACAAACACACTACTAGGTGTGACCCGATTAAAGGATTTCAACCACCCTATTAGGAGTGTGCCTTGTTAAAGGACTTAAGTACATTCCATTAGAATCTTGTTCAAAGGATTTATACAATGACTGTTAGGTCAACCTTGATTAAAGGATTTAAACTGATACAATGGTTAGAAAGTAACATTAGTGTTTGATCTGAAAACATACAACTCACTTTACAAATAACAGATCCAATTCATACATATATATGTTGGCTTACTGATTGTGATCCATTGCCATCTCCATCACTGATTTGTTCAAAAATCCCTTCAAGCAATCACAACTCCTTCTCCTTCAACCTTTTCTGCTTATTCAGTCAATAACAACAACTCTAGCATCTTTCGACCTCACACTTAGGTTTCCTTAATACCTCTTCGATAGGTCGATCCAACTTTTGCCACTTAATCTCCTCTATAGATCTTAGGGTTAGGTCAGATTCATTGAATCCTTCCAACATTATGTTCTTCATCCATCCTTCTAGAAATATCTCTAATCTCTCTATGAAATTTTACAATAAAATGGTTTACAGTGCATTAAATTCTTCCATACATTTAATAAATAAATTCAACATGATTTACATAATCTAAGAATTCAACTTTTTCGGCTAGGAATCTGAATTCTTCCTCAAATGTAAATTACTGACGCTCAGTCAATACTGTGTTCAACTCCTCGGTCATCATTGGGTAGCCCAATCACCACTGAAACTGTTTCCTCATCTAATACTGTCTTCCTCGACAATAAACTAATGTTCATTCAACACTAAATTTACTCAGCATATGCTGGCTCGGTTGACACTAACATCACTCGGCTTAAATTTGATTTCTTCACTTTTGCTCGGTTAAGCCTACTTGTTTAGTCTTACTTCTTACTTAGATAAGCAATACATTATCTTATCATTGTGCCACATAATCAAGTACCCATTGAAGTATCAAGATAACTCAACCTTTCCTTAGGTGCTATTGTTATCAACCTTGCCCTAATCCTTCTCAACAATCAAATAGATATAGTACTTTCTTAAATAGCAATAGTCTTACCAGTTAAGGTTTGACATCAATGACAATACAACAATTGCTTCAATTGTAGTTTCCAACAAATATGACCATCACAAGACCATGATACTACAAATCCCTAATGATAAATAGTAAACCAACCCCATCATCTCCCATATTGGACACTGATGACATAGCAACACTAATATCCAAAACCCCCACCATAAGAAGGAACCTAGACTTTCTATACTGGTATCTTCATGTCCGGACACCTGATATAGAGGATTTTTTCTACACATATTGGCATGAGGATGATGTAGGTAACACTGACAAAGATGTTTAGAAGATGAAGAAACCACAGGGATCTTGACAAACATTGTTGGACTTGCCAGGAAGAGAAAGAGGAAAGATGATTCACCCAAGACCCCAAATTATTTAGATGCTACATCCTAAACTAGTACAGACTCCCTTAGAAACAATGATCTTTCACCTAAGATACATTTTCATTTTATTTGCATGTCAAATTTTATCGATAAATCAAATTATTACTCTTTTCCATAATTTTTCCTTTTACAACATTATTCTCTGTTTATAGCTAGAAATAGATAGATATGATACGTGACGTACAAGCTCTATTTTATTCCTGACAAAAGATAGGTAAAGGTTATCTTACTATTTATATATCAATACAGTCACTTAATTTCTATTGGCATATATTCTTGCTAAGTGTCCTTCAGATTCATCAAAATTAGAAATACTAGGACAAATGTAAGCATTTACATAATCAACTAGAACCTATAAATAGTCCCTTCTAGTTAATACTGGCAAAAGATAATCTCGATTGAGGGTCTTGTGTCATGAAGTCAACATAGAGCTATTTGTGTTGGCTTCTAGATAGGAATCCTCAATTCTGCATTATATTTCACACGTATGGATGTCCCCTGTTGTATTGATGTCACATCCTCTATTAACCTACTCACTCCCTCAAAATGCATTCCATTCTTCCTTGCGTGATCTGAGGATCTCCCTCTATTCTACCCACGTGTTCTCCTTTCTTTACTAGCATCAGTTTAATGTGAATGAAAGTCTCCTTTCTAAACTTCATTCTAGTCCCCTTTATTAGCTTCGCCCACCTCTAACATTCTGTCTCAACTTATGTCATGCTTCCTTTCCTTCTCCATCTGCGCGCCCCTCTCTTTCTTTTCCCTTAACTTGTCCTCATTTTGCATGAAGAACTTGGAGAAGATGTGCACCAGCCATGAGATTTCTCCTTAACTCCCTCTTGACTCCCCTTCTAATTGTGGTAAGGAAGCCACCAATCATGCCCTGGCATGCATGCCAAATATGGGTTGTGACATCCTTCCCCCCTTAAATATTGCATCATCCCAATGCTTTGATAAAAAATTTGCAGTCATATCCAATGAAAAATCAAGAAACTCATACTTTACAAGATTTATAATTTAACTCCCATTATTAAACTATTAAAGGTAATGTATGTATAAACTTTTAGGTTCTAGCATAAAATCAACAAGATTCAAATTCGTTTTCTTACATAAAGTCAAATTTTAATATGCATTCTAGTAAGTACATGCACAAAAACAAACTCATTGGAGCAAAAAAACACACACTCATATCATAATCATTTCAAGAACATTCTCTATGTGAGTGTGTGAATTCCATTACTACCTTTCAGTTTTACAAGTTAGAGTTACCTCTCTTGGATAATATTCCCCCTCTATTATAATGTGTCATTCTATTTGTGCATACATAGGAACAACATCAAAGCATCATTTCATGTTTCTATCATAATCAAAATTTAAAATATAAAATTCTCATAACTCAATGCTTCAAAAATAACTTAATTGATACTCTTAAGTAGCAACTCAGTACCTACATACCTGTCCTTACTATACCTTACCGTGGTATCACAATCAATTAAGCACATTTCTAGCTTCCTTGGATCCACATTCTTGGCATACTCTTATTTATATACTCATAATATTTTTAGCCCAATCATAGTTTCAATCCTTCAAAAAAGAAAAATTTCAATATTCTATATTCAAGAGAAAAGAGTCATTTGAAGATTGAAATTTTTTAACTAAAATATTCTTTAAATCACAAATTGATCACAAGTACGTAAATAATTCATATGTACCATCTAATATGTGGTACTCACTAAATGAGAAATTCATTCATACATCCTTGTCAATCCCTTGAAAAAAATTAGTGGATCCATTTTTCTATTCATGTGACCTAGGCTCTCAAACCCATCTCATCACAACAATATTTCAAAAGAAAATTTTAACTCATTTCATCATAGCAATTATATTAATCTCTAAAACAATATAAGTCCTACAAGTCTTACATCTTAATACGAATAAGCATTCATATTTTTATCAATATAATTCAATTGTGCTTCATATAAGCATAAGCATCCTTGTAATACCTCAAAAATGGGCTATAAGTTCATTAATATCCTACATCTTCAATTCATATGAAATCGACATCAAAGTCCTAATCTAAGGCACATCTAAACATCATCGAATCATAATTGATTATCTTAAATTTAGCATCGGGGAATATTCCTAGCAATATTCCTAATTATCTTAATTATCATTAATTTAATGATTATCTGGCGATAAATCACATTTATCCTAAGTTTGATTAATTGAATATTTTCATATTTAATTAATTAGATTTAATATTTGCCACTTAATTGTTTAATTAAATTTAATTCTATCTATTATTAATTATATTATTTAATTTTGACAATAAATCAAAATTCCTATCTTTAAATTGATTAAATTCTTATTTAATTAATTAAAGCATGTTGTCATTATTTAATAATATAATTTTTAATAAAAGTTTGGTAAAATAGTTAATTAACCCATAAATTAATTATTTATTTTCAAAAATCAGTTGAGTTGAGGATAAATCACTTTATTTATTTAATTCTTAATTATTATGCATATTCAAAAGAAACAGTTAAACTCCAAATCAAAAAATCAATGCAAGTTATTGACTTTTTGGAACTCAACATCCTTTTGGAGTTCAAAAAGCTGATCTAAACTCTAATTTGAGTTAAAAAGCTGTTTTTGCATGTTTTTGCATGATTTTGAGAATTAACTATCTTTCATGATCAGATAACTCAAAAATCAAGATGAGTTAATTTGAGTGATTTATGGCTTTTATCCATGCACCTCCAAAGCCCTGGATTTCTATAAATTAAGGCTTTAGCTCTTCACAAATCATCTCATATTTTGCACAATCACGCTGGAGAATTGGAATTGAAGAATCAAAGCTCTTACGAATCGACATCTTTGTGAGATCAATCTTATTTTCAATAGCATTCATAGCATATCAATTTTCAATAGCATTCATAGCATATTAATTTCATATTAGCATAGATTCATATCAAGTTTTCATTTTTTATTGCATAGAAAATATCAAAAATATAGAATAATTGCATTCAATCTCATATCTAGATCAATTGCATTCAAATCCTTCATTTAGGTGTCGTCTAGGTCACTGATCTCGATTACAATCTGAGAACATTAATCTCGCACCTATTAGAAGGCAGTAAATCACTTGGTTAGATAGCTTTCAATTTTGCACGATTTTGATTATCATTAACCTCTAATGTTTTACTGAGTGTTGTGTTTACAGATCAGGTACAATTTTCACACACACATTTCTGGCGCCCACCGTGGGGCCTTGAAATGGGTTTCCAATTTAATTCTATCAATTTCTATCTTTTTCTCCTCGGGATCTGTGCAAAACTGTGATTTTTAATTTTTGTCAGTACATCTGTCGTACGAGTTTCTGACAAATGTCATATGGGAGCATACCCATTGTCGTATGATACTAGACCCACTGTCGTACGATAGTCTATCGGATCGCAACTCGTTTCATTACATACCCACTGTCATTTGAGAGCTAATCTGTCATATGGTAGCATACCCAGTGTCGTACGAGTTTCTGGACTGTCGTCTGAGAGCATACCCACTGTCGTATGAGTTTTCATACCAGTTTTTGACTGTCATTTCATTTTTCACAGCAGAGTATCAGATTTGATTTTTATATTTCGGCTAACTGCTAATTTTGACAATTGAAATTTTCTATTTTTGATTGCTCTCTGGTGGTTTTGATTGGGAAAAGTGCAAGAATTGCTAAAAATCAGGTAAAATCTACTAAGCGCGTTGCGAGGACCACCAGGTATTCTCCTTCATCTAATAACATTTTGATTTGGGCTTAAAATAAATCTCTCATGTGTCTAGCTTGTGTGCGTCTTCTCATGCTTTTATTCTACACACTTGCATAATTTGATACTAGGTTGTGATCCCTTAAGGATTCATTAAGTCGTCTTAGAATACTTGTGATTGATCTTGATTGCTATCTTGGGTTATTGGACTCGCTAATCCGCCAGCCCCTCATTTCCGCCCCGTGGTTGCAATCTCAGCGCCATAAAGGGGAGGGGTCAACAGGACAGAAGCGTTAAATGTTCCACTTGCCAACCCTTTTGTGCTTTTAGGAACTCACTTGTTTTCTAAGTTGGGGACTCATTTTTAGCTTGTGTGAGGTGTTAAGTGTTCCACTTTGTGGACTCATCTCATATTCGCTTTAAGCGTTAAGTGTTCCTCTTTCTACTTTTTGGATGCTTTTGGTAGATTTACTTTCGGAACATATATCTGTGCTCACATAGTAATTAGGCCCTATGAACACTATTCGAGATTCTTGAGAGATTGGATTCCTAGCAAAATCTTTCTTGACGACAGAATCCTTGTAGGTAGGGAGGATACTTAGTGCGTTTCACATTCAACCTGGTTAGTGCGTCTTCTCTTATTGATCGACACATTCTCTCTCCGAAGAGGTTGATAGATCATGTGGGGTTGATATCATGAGCTTTGGTGAATCAAAATTGGTTAGTGCATCTTCTCTTATTGATTGATACATTCTCTCCCTGGAGAGGTTGATAGATCACATGGAGTTGATATCACAGACCTTGGTGGAACAAAACTTTGTCTTAGCGTGTCAGATTAATCTACTTGCTTTGTTTGGGTTAAAAGTGAAGAGGTGTCCAAAACCTTGAATCTGGAGCCAAGTCCCCTTGTGGTATAAATCTGTGAGTCATCTTTAGAGAGGGTTAACCGTAGCGGACAATCCCTTCACATGGAAAACTGCATTGACGGAACCTCAAGCGGTAATAGCCATTTTCGCCGTGGTAGTGACAGCCGCTATATAAATGTCCTTGTGGAAGAAATCTCCATGGGTATGGTTCATTGTTGGGTTGTCAGATCTCCCTAGCAGCTCTTGAAGATTAAGTTCTCAGACTGTGTCAAAACCTTGGTGCGCTGGGATTGGAGTTCACCCCTTTGAATCATAAAAGTTGCAGAGTCAAACCATTACTAAAAACCCTAGAGAGGCCAATTTTTCACTTTTAGGTATATGTGTGTTATTGCAAAACTTTTTAGAACATACACAATTAGTACTCTCAGGGATTAGCACAATTTGGTCACTTGATTGTTCATGCGCAAGGTTGCTTTTGCCCTTGTTCATTATTTTTAGACGTGCTTGGAATCACTTGCTTGCTATTCTGCGTGCTTGTTTATCTACTTGGCTCTTAAAAATGATCAAATCTGGTATAACCTTCAAAATCTGGACAGTACAATTTGCAAACAATCCAGAACTGAAAACCTTAAATTTTGCAAAAAATTGACGTAAAGTTCTTTCTGGAGTCAAAAGTCATTTCAAGAAGTCAAAAGTCATACGACTTTTTGTCAAATGTCATTTCAGTATCGCCCATATGTCGTATGATTGAGAACCCAGTGTCGTACGAGTTTTCAAACCAGCAAATTCAAGAAGTCAAAAACCTGTTAGCAACTGTCATACAAGTTTTGTCAACTGTCGTTTCATTACTACCCAACTGTCGTACGAGTTTAGCAACTGTCGTTTCATAGACTACCCAGTGTCATACGAGTCTGTAGAGTGTCATTTGGAAAAATTTGAAAGAGTTGTCAGAAATTGTCAAATTGCAAGATATCCAATGTTTCCAGCCTAGTTCCAGAATCTGTCGAAAATATCATTGTGTCAGGAACAGAGCAGTAGCTATTGAGCATTCTACCATTTTTTGAGTTTGATCTTTTGAATCTGATCTAGTCTTCTGTTTGATCAATTTGAGTCCTTTTTATCTCGTGTCAAAACCTTGTCACAACTATCAATCTTTAATCAATCTTCAAAAATAGACTAAGTGTTGAGAACTCGTGTCCGCTATCTTTTGGGCGATCTATCCCATACATCCAAGGCACAGTTTCCTTCACCCACATCTCATCAGATCTTCAAAACTATCATAATCTTGACAAGGTTGCGTCATCCGATTTTCTCGAATCAAATTGTTCTTCAGTTGTCTTCATCCTTTTCTTCTGTTTCATTCAAAGTTAATGGTGGAGATCAGAGCTTCTTCACACAAGAAATCAGAAGAAACATCTCAGCACTTACTTTTGACCAATACCCCAGGTCCAACACTTGAACAACTCATCAAGTCAAGTATCTACGAAGACGACGGTCTTGGTAACTTTCGATTGAAAACTGGTTACATACCTCCTCTATCAACTCACAGAGGTAATCAGCAAACTCCTCCTCAATTTTTTCCAGGGAGCCCAAAAACTCCTACCATGTCTCAAGCAGGGACAAACCACGGTTCTCTAGGAGGAGGATCCCAGGGACACCTTTCTCAACATAATGCTGACCAAGAACCTACACCCTCTGAAATCTATCGATGTCAGAATGATGATGAATTCAAAAGAATGATTAGGCATTTCTTGAAAGTGGATAGAGAGGCATACTTTTTACAATTAGCCCAGGAAGGGGCTAAGCTTCCTCCCAACTTTAACATTGATGATATAATCACACATGAGGAAGAAACTCCACTCACAGCTATGACAAAATAGATGCATGCTATACAAGTCAAATTTAACAATCTTAAGAAGGAGAAGGAACCCAAGGAGTTCTCCATGGAGGCCCTATGTCCTTTCCCGTTTGACAAAAACTTGTATATGCCACCATTCCCAAAAAGAGTGGAGATACCAAAGTATGACAAATATGATGGACACTCTGATCCTCAAGATCATGTCAGAGAGTTCTGTACGCAATCCATGGAATTCATGCATGAACCAACTTATCTGATGCATCTTTTTCCTAGATCCTTGGGAGGAGCATCCATTCAGTGGTTTTCAAGATTACCTTCTACGATCAAAACTTTTGAGGAATTGATTAAATTGTTTTATCAAAAATATTCCTACAATATTCAACATCCGATTACCATGATCAATATCTGTAACCTCAAGCAATATCCAGGGGAATCATTCCTAACTTTTCTCAAGAGGTGGCGAAAGAAGTTTTCTCTTTATGCTAGACCAATTCCTGAAATGGAGAAACTTGAAATCTTTATCAATAACCTCGTTCCAGAGCTCAACTATCCATTACAAATGCAAGATCATGTATCTTTTGATAAAATGGTGGATAATGCAATCAAGATTGAGAAAGTACTTGTCAAGAAAGGAGAAAGCACACTTCAAAAGGACAAGTCTGAATCTGGATCTAGCTCAAATGATAAAAACAAGAGCTGGAATAGAAACAAAGGTATCATCTCTGATGGTGTTGTTGACACTATCCGCGCCCCATCAAAGGCACTGGCCTACAATCTCACCCTTGCCACCAAAGCCATTGAAGCTTCAGAGCAAAAATCTGCTGAACCATCTCCAAAGAAACCATTCAAATGATGGGATAATAAATGAAAGTTTACTCCCCTGGGAGAATCTTTGGAATCTTCCCTGAGAACCCTAATAGCTGATAACGTGATCTCTTTACCACCAATCTGAAACCCTGATCCGGATCCAAAACCATATTGGTGGAAAGATAATGAATTCTGTGCTTTCCATCGGACTAAAGGCCACAGAACTAATGGATGCTTCCACTTGAAGCATACCATTCAAGACTTGATAGATCAAGGGGACATCACGATCGATAATCCTACTAGCAATAATGATCACACAACATTTACAGAACCATTTCCACAACATGGCAAGGGAGTTTCCACTTCTCAGCCTAACATGGGGGCAAAAGTCAACTATGCCTACCCTGGAAACAATGTTGTCATCAATATGGTTGAACCATGTCTCTCTGAGAGCTACAATGTCATCACAATTGTATGAAGAGATAGAATCATTCCTTAGCTAATGCAGTTACCAGATCACAAGCTCAGATTCATCTGAAAGGATAAACACCAAGTTCATCTAATGTCCCTAAGATATCTTTCAATCTCACATCTGCTTCTAAATAGAAGGTTGCCTCGAAATCTTCCAATCCAAAGGATACTAGACCTACATCTTATAGCATCGTACAACAACTCCAGCATACCAATGCCAAAATCTCTATGTTTGAGTTACTTCGAATATCTCCAGCTCACAGAGATATCCTAGACAAAGCTTTGCTCAGCTCTAATGTTCCTGATGATCTAGATCTAGATAGGTTCCAGACTATGGTTGGTCATCTAACATCTCCGCAATATATCTCCTTTTTAGAAGAGGATGACAACTCCCTAAGTCACCCACATAATCAGCCCTTGCACATAGAAGTCTTGATCTAGAACCATCGAGTCAAACGTGTGTTGATAGATGGGAGCGCAGGCCTCAACATTTGTTCTTACAACTTAATCACACAGTTGGGATTCTCAGAGATGGCTATTGATCCTCGAAAGAAGATCACCATAAAAGCCTATGATGAACAAGAAAGAGCTTCTAAAGGCACCATTGTCTTACCCATCCGAGTGGGTCCAGTCATGAAAGATACCACATGTCAGGTGCTTGATCTACCATTGGCTTACAATATCCTTCTAGGGAGACCCTGGATACATGAAATGCAAGCTATTCCTTCTACGTACCATCAATGCTTGAAATTTCCCTATGAAGGAGTGGAGGTTACTATCCCAGCAGATCTGAGTACAACTTGCAATACATTGAAGGAAAGTGCCGATAAGCTTGTTCCTAATAACAGAGAATCTTCCATCAAACAACAAAATGTGGCTTCCACATCTAAGATGGACGACACTGCTAAAGAGATCAATATCAAAGAAAATGGGATGGGAGAATACACTATAGAGCCAGTCTTGTCTCTGACATCTCTCCCAATCTCACCCAAGTCGTATGGACAATCCTTGAAGCAATCTAAATCAGAACCTAAGGAACCTATGGAAGCATACAAAAGAAATTTTGTGGCAGAGCAAGTATCCAAACAAGAATTTGAAGAGGATGAAGCTGTGCTGGCATGGCTATATAAAGAGGATTCTGAATCTAAAATTGTTCAACCTAGTGAATCTATAGCACCTACAATCTCTTCTAATTCATATGGTCCAGGAAACAAATTGATAGCCAAGATGGGATATTCCGATCAAGGACCTCTAGGAATCAGGGGAAAGGGTCTTGTGACACCCATTTCACATATTGGTAGAGACAAAAAAGATACTGGTGGCATAGGGTTTAAGAAGAAACCCTATCATCTCAAAGGTGGTTGTTCTCATGTCATAGAACAAATTGCACCAGGAGAACCCTTTCTCAAGAAAGAAGAGACAGAACCCTCAGATGATGATTCAGATAGTTCAGAACTTATCCCCTATGAAAAATTGCCTAAAGAGATCAAAGATCTTCTTGATGATAAAGATGATCCTATGAAAAGAATTAATGTAGTAGAAACACAAGAACCTACTGTAGCGCAAGAGATGGTTGCACCACAAGAACCAACTAATCTCGATGGCGATCAAACTGATCAAGAAGAAGGGGGTAGTTATTCTGACACTGATTCCCATGAATATGAATTTAAGTTAGAGACTGAGGGTAACCCTTCTTGGGGTATTCATCCTGATTTCACACATTTTTTAAGCTTTCCTAGAGATCCTGAATCAGAAGCTGAGTCAAATGACTATGAATGGGGTGCCATTCCAGAAGAAGATGAGCTTATAACAGAGAAATATATTGATGTTATTCACCAATATCTATCTCAGCCCAACGTAGGTCTAGAGCGAAACAATGAACTTAACGTGTCTTATCCACCTATGGCTGAAGAGGACTCCCATGATGATGTTGAGCCTATTCACGAATTGAACATTTTGAGCTGTAATATCACCTTTGAACTTGAGTGTTAGGTTAGGACCAATGATGACATATCCACATCCGTGAACACCATATTCCAAGCCTTTCCCGCTTTGACTATCCAACGCCTTGATCTTATCGACCAAACTTCCACAAACCCAAACCATGGTATGTATACCTTCCCAAATGACTATGCCCTTGCTTGCTACCTCAGTGCAGTTGAGCCTGTGAGTACTTCCATCAGTGAACCGAGCGTCAGCATGATTGAGTCGGACATCAAATATCTTAGTCAGAAAAACAAGAGTAAAAAGAAAAAGAAAAAGAGTTCTGAGGGTGAAAACCACTTTGTGGCAGTCTCAGAAGCGACAAAAGTAAAAATAAAAGACGTATCTGAAGGTGAAAACCTCTCTGAGGTGCCTAAGGATGAGATATTTGATGTCCTTCCGAGTCATTTACAGGATAGATCTCCAGTTCTGATTGAGCCAACTCAATCCATCAATTTGGGTACAACAGAGGAACCACAATTGGTACATGTAGCACAATCTCTATCAGACAAAGAGAAATAGAAATTCACTACCATCTTATCAGACAAAAAGATCAACTTTGCATGGAAATATTCAGATATGCCAGGATTGGATCCCAATCTCATTATGCACCATCTATCCATCGCTCCTGGGGTAAAACCAGTCAAACAGAAATTTAGAAAGATGCATCCTCATGTGGCACTCTTAGTCAAAGTAGAGCTAGAGAAACTTCTCAAAGCTGGATTCATCCGTGTCATAGACTATGCTGAGTGGATCTCCAACATTGTACCTGTTTCCAAACCAGATGGTTCAATCAGAGTGTGCACAGACTTTAGAGATGTCAACAGGGCATGCCCTAAGGATGATTTTCCACTACCTAACATTGATATGATAGTGGACATGACTGCAGGCTATGAAATGTATTCCCTTATGGATGGTTTTTCTGGATACAACCAAATCAAAATTGCTCCAGAAGATCAAGAGAAAACAGCTTTCACATGTGCGTGGGGAACTTTCTATTGGAATGTTATGCCATTCAGACTCAAAAATGCGGGAGCTACATACCAAAGAGCAATGACATCTATTTTTCATGATATGATGCATAGAACAATGGAGGATTACGTGGATGATACCTTGGAAAAATCCATGATTAGAACTGAACATCTAACAGACTTGAGCATGATCCTCGACAGAATGGAAAAATTTAGTCTTCGACTAAATCCTAAAAAGTGTGCTTTTGGAGTCACTTCTGGAAAGCTCCTAGGATACATCGTCTCCAAGAAAGGCATTGAAGTTGATCCAGCTAAGGTCAAGGCTATAATAGAGATGCAACCTCCCACAAATATCAGTCAAATGAGGACGTTGCAAGGCAGAGTTCAATCTATCAGAAGATTCATATCACAGCTAGCGGACATATCACAGCCTTTTACAAAAACATTACATAAAGGTGTGACCTTTGCATGGAATGAAGAATGCGAGAACAAATTTAAACATATCAAGAAGTATCTATCAAATCCACCTATATTGATGCCTCCTATTCATGGGAAACCATTAATATTATATGTCTCCGCAACAGCTTCATCACTGGGGGCATTGCTAGCACAGCATGATGAGAACAAGAAAGAAAGAGCCATCTACTATATCAGCTGAAGTTTAGTGGCCTATGAGAAGAACTACTCAATGATAGAGAAGGCATGTCTAGCTGTGATCTTTGCATCGCAGAAATTGAGACACTACATGTTAGCTCATACTACTCATTTGGTAGCTAAAATTGATCCACTGAAATATCTCCTAAGCAAAGCTGCCCTCACAGGTAGACTAGCTAAATGGGTCATGCTCTTGAGCAAATTTGACATTGAATATGTTGAAAGAAAAGCTATCAAAGGACAGGTCATTGCTGATCAATTAGTTGAAACACCACTGTTTGATGATACACCCATGCAAATGGAATTTCTCGATTCCTCTATCATGCACCTCTCTTCTAGAGCATGACGGTTATTCTTTGATGGCTCCTACACACAGAATGGATCTGGAGTAGGCATATTGTTCATCACTCCTCAAGGATACTCGATACCCAAAGCATTCAGATTAAAGTTTCCTTGCACAAACAATATTGCTGAATATGAGGCACTTCTCAATGGTATGAAAATGGCAATACAGTGGAGAGTTATAGAGATGCACATCCATGGAGACTCACAACTGGTTATCCACCAAGTCAATGATGTGTACCAAACCAAAGATGAAAAGCTCATTCCTTACAAGAGAATGGTCGATGATTTAAAGAAATACTTCATCTCTATTACATTTGAGCAAATACCCAGAATGGAGAATAAGGCTGCCGATGCAATGGCGACATTATCTACTCTTTTACAGTAGCCCGAACATGAACTATGCTACGAGTTCCTGGTGGAAGCCCTATCCTATCCTGCATATGACTCCCCTGAAACCTACATGATCTGCACTATTGTAGGTTATGACTCATCTCACTACAAAAATCTATTCTCCTATCTCCACGACCAAATTATCCCTGAGTCCTTTAACCATTTTGAGAAATGAAACCTTATCCGATCTGCATCCCAATATGTCATCATTGGTAATGATTTGTACAAACGAGGTCTAGATGGTACACTGCTTAGATGTTTAGAACGGGAAGAGTCTCAACGTGCATTAGAGGAAGTCCACGAGGGTATATGTAGGTCACACTCAAACGGTTTAACGTTAGCTCGAAAACTTATTAGGGCTGGGTACTATTGGCCTGAAATGGAAAAAAGAGGCTATTAAATTTGCTAAAAACTGTCAACAGTGTCAAGTACATGGCAACTTGATTCATGCTCCAGGGAGAGATCTGATTCCCTTTACTACACAATGGCCTTTTCAACAATGGGCATTTGATCTCATAGGTGCTATCCATCCGCACTCTTCTAATGGACATACCCATATAATCACAGCTACAGATTATTTTACAAAATGGGTAGAAGTAGTTCCTCTAACACAAGCAACGGGGAAACAGATCTCTATGTTCATCCTCAACTACATCATTTGCAGATATGGGATCCCTCACTCTATAATCACAGATAACGGGGGACAATTCAAAAATAAGGACCTAGATGATTTATGTGCCAAGTTCAAGATTACTCAACATTGGTCTTCTATTTACTATCCTCAAGGGAATGGACAAGCTGAAGCTTCAAACAAAAATCTCTTGAAAATCTTGCACAGAACAGTGAATAAAACAGGAAGAGACTGGCATCTCATGATCAATCCAGCTCTCTGGGCCTATAGAACTAGTATTAGAATGCCTACTGGGGCTACACCATTCGCTTTAGTTTATGGGTCTGAAGCGGTACTGCCTATTGAGGTTGAAATCCCATCACTCAGAATCAGAATGCATGGACTTGTCACTGATGAAGACTACACAGTGTCTAGGTTACAAGAACTTGAATTATTAGATGAGCGCAGGCAAGCAGCGTATGATCATCTCAGAGTGTATCAGAAAAGAATGTCTAGAGGCTACAACAAGAAAGTCAGACATAGAGAATTTTAGGTTGGTGATCTCATGATGAGAGAAAATCCTAAAAATCAATCCCATTGAGAACGCAAGGGGAAGTTCAAACCCAACTGGTTGGGACCCTTTGTAATCACTGCTACTTTTGGCTCTGGTGCCTATCAACTCTCAATGACTGAAGGAGAACAGCTCCGAGAACCAATCAACGTTCTCCATCTGAAGAAATTCTACGCCTAAGGCATTCAGTGCTTGGTAAATGTCTTGAAAAAAATCCTAAAAATCGGAAAAAGTCCTGAAAAAATGAACATCCTGGTGAAAACCTAGCAATAGGCGCCTTGATGATTCACAAAAAAATCAAAAAATATCAAAAGTACAAAAAAATTGAAAAAATGAAAAATACAAAAAAATGAAAAAGAAGAAAAAGTGCCTTGGTGAAAACCTGGAAACAGGCGCCTTGGTAGCAAAAATAGAATCTCTACCAAGATGGTGAAAACCCGGCAAACGGGTGCCACTTGTTCAAAATGCTTCATCTATCAGCACAATCTTGGTCTTTCCCAGCTTTCAGTCTTGCTTTAGTTTGTGCATATCTCCCGGTTTGTTTCTGCATTTCTAGTTTTCAATAAGTCAGTTTGTACACCAACCAGCTCAACCGTCTGTATCCTATCAATGTTTAACACTTGGGGGCAATCAATGTCATATCTTATAGTCTCCAATGTATCTTAGACGTGTCATATCCACTCAGAGTCCTTTGAAGCTTCAAATTGAGTCAGTCAGTCAGTCTCGTCTCCAGAAAGGATTTTGCATCTACAACAATTAAACATCAAAACTCAACTGAAAACAATTTGTGCTTTTCATGCTTTTATCTCCTTGTATGCTTGTTGATTCGCATTGAGATTTTTGCATATTGTGTCCCTTCGAGCTCTTCGATGATGTCCTTTATAGGATTTAGAGAGTGATGACTGGGGGCATAATCTTTTCTTTGTCTTCTGCTTGTATGTGAAAATCTAACAACTTTGGAAATTCTGGATTGAAATGGTGTCCGACTGTAAGAGCCTCTATCTCGAATTGGATGGCCATGCGTACCTCGACCATTGATACCCAGAAAATTCAAGGAAGTTTGATCTAATTATTGTCTTTTTGAGTAAGTTCTTTCTCCTACTGTGAAATGCGATCTTGCCTAAGGATGTGAACGATAAAGGGTCACTACAGGTAATTCACATTGGATTTAGAATGATCTCTTGACTGTTTGATGTGTTTGCAATGCAAGGCATATTCAGGTCATCACAACGTTTATGTTTTGATGCTTGTACAAATTGCTATATCAAAATGGACATGATATTCAGGTCATCCTGGTGTTTGTGCCTTGGTGCTTATATCTACTCCGACATTCCGAATACAAATCAATATTCATATGTCCATGGTTGTATAACCAGTGGGTGTTGTATTGATTCTTGCGCATACAAATCGATATTCATATGTCTATGGTTTCATGGCTAGTGGGCATTGTATTGATTTATCCGGTTACCTAAAAGTTCAATGATGATAACAAATCGACATATGATCAGTGACTAGGTCCTAGGTCTTAGGTTGCATTTCATATTGCATGTCTCTTTGCATTTTGCATGTTGCATGATGTCACACTGACTAAACAAACTTCAAAGCTTAAACAATTCTTCATATCAATTCTTCAAATCTAACAAGAGCTGAACCTAACTCGAAGGTCTCTTCACAGAATCGCAAGCAATGATCCTCCTGGGTTAACCATCCTTTTGACATAAGACTGAGTACTTGTCTTCATCAACCTGCAAAACATATCATGTGTATCGTTGCATTTACATATCATATCATAAACATTTATTGCATTACATGTTATATCCATTGCATAAACATACATATTTCCATAATCATTACATCTGCATAACATTCATACATATGAAAGAAATCATTGCATTGCATTGATCTATACATACATTCTACACTACTCATAGCCTTAACATCACATGATATCATCATACATAACAAAAATGACAAGTACACATGATGTCACAACCAAAAATATCGATCTCATCTATATATCAAAAATCTCAAATAGTCAGGGGTGCACTACTGGCATAGGGTACAAATGAATGTGCTCTGTAGAGCTATCAGACACAACAATGTATCAATGAGAAAGTAACAGATAAGAAGGGAAATCAACTGTCAGCATGCTCCTCTGCATCTGGTGGAGGAGGAGGTGGTGCATCTGGTATCACCTCCGCTCTCGGTGCCCTGGCTCCCTCTGATGCTGCCATATACTGAGAATAGGTAGCCACTCTCTGTGCAGCAAGGACTACTGCATAGTACGCAGATACATAATATGAGGCCCGCGCAGTCTGATGAATCACCTCTGCCTGTAATCTCTGTATCTCTGCGTGCTGCTCTGTACACTGTCTATCTGCCTCTCGATGCCTCTCCTCTAATCTGGCCTGCTCTATCTTCAGGTCCCGGACCTGGACTCTAAGCCGTCTGATAATCTCGGCTGAAGTAAGAGGAACTGTAGGCTCTACATCAGCTGCTGGCATAGCTGTGTCCTGTGCTGGCTGATCTGCATGTGAAGGAATGCTCACCCTGTGCGCCTTACGATGTCTAACCTCAATACCCAAATCAAATGTGTCATCCACACTGGTCCCACCTGGAAACTGCTCAGCTCCTAGAACATCATCTGCAGATCCTACTCCGTCTAGTGTGCCACTCTCACCTCTGCTCCATCTTTGTGTACCGGAAGATGTGCCCGCTGTAGATGTAGAAGGACGTGGAGGTCTCACATGTCCTGGTGCTCTCTGTAAAGGAGCCATGACTCTCTGTCTCGGAGGAGTAGGGTGTACCACCTGTGGTCTCAGTCCTGCTCTCATAGGAGCCCCTGTAACATCCATAGCCTCCTCCATGGAGGGTATCAGCTCTATCGGATAAAAAAATTAGTGAATCCGGTGATCAGCAAGCCATGCCACACATGCATCTGTCACACCTGCATCAACCACCTGTGGAAGGTAGTCCCAATCCCTACCAATAATCTGGCTATACTCCTCAGCACATATAGTATAACTAAGCCGTGGTGCCCATCCGAGCCCTATCTCACGCACAATGCAGGCATAAGCAGTATAATCCTGAGGGACATCCTGAATGCGTCCATATTGACGCCAGACTCTGGTAATCAAAAATCTCTCCAAGACGGTGGAGGTCCGTCCTATCAATATCCTGCTCTGGAAAAAGAATGAAAATTGCTCTCTCGCAGTAGACCAGGCCTCTATCTGTAAATATGGCCTCCAGATCACGAAGGTCATGTCATCCAAGCATCGACGGCAATACTCGGTGTGACCCATGCGAACCTGAGTAACATAACCAGCATACGTATATATGATCGGCTCCTGTGGTTGTCGCTGACTCTGAAAAACTGGTCTCAAAATTGGGATATGCTCCCAAGCCCATATCTATAGTACCAACACTCCTGAAGTAAATGTCTTGCAGTCTTGATACATGACCTCGTGCATCTTGAAATACAAGTGCGCCAATAGACACTGACCCCAGGCAAGCTCGGTAGGCGTAGCCATCAACAATGCTACCATCGGTGACCATCCCATCAAAAAGCCGTTCTGCTGACGGCCAGGCATAATCAACTCTCCGATCATCCCCGCAATGATACACTCTAGACGATGTGTCTGACCATATCTCTGCACAAGTGTCTCCCAGGATATAGACCCAGTCAGCTGGGTATCATCACCGAACAGTCATCTGAACGCATGCAGTCCCCTCGATCCTCCACTAACATACTCGGGACGCCGCAAAGCATGAAAAGGAATGCGAAGAATCCTATACACATCCTCAGGGGTCACAGTGATCTCCCCAGTCAGAAGGTGGAAAGTCTGGGTCTCAGAATGAAACCTCTCAATCAGGGCAGTCAATAAACCATGATTTACCCTAATATTGGGTAAATGAATCAGGTGCTCAAATCCACAGGCAGGGAGATGAACCCTCATCGGGTCTGGCAAAGCGACACACAATCTCTGGGTGGCCGGATAAGAATGGCGAACATGTACGTCAGGATATGTGACCTAAATCATAAAGAAACAGGGTGTTTTGTCAGAAATTCAGTTCAAAATCAGGTGAAAAGTATCAGAATGACACAGTTTTAAAGTTTCAGAAGGTGGGGCAAAGTATCCGCAATCAGGCAAAAGGATCAGAAAAGTTTGAGTTTTGACCTAAAAATGAGTTTTTAACACTTTATTTTTCAAATGACATTTCAGACTGGCCTCAAATGTCGTACGACATTCCACAACATACCAAACGACAATTCATAGTTGTACGACACTTCACCCGGCTTCATACGAGTTTCAAGGGACCCGACGAAATGTCATACGACACAAGGGTCCCTATCATACGACACTTGGGCATGGATGAAATGACAATCTAAAGTGAAATGAAATGTCGTACGATTTTGGAATGGGACTCGTACGAGTTTCTACACATGCGAAAATCAAAAACTAAAAACGCGTATGGAAAAAATTAAAAATGCAATAAATCATCAAAAACATGTTTTTCAGGGGGGAACAGAGGTCCACCTACCGGATGTCCATACTTTTGAGGTCTGTCATGTCTCCGAATGCGCTCAAAATGGTGTGAACTCACAGGTACCTTCAGTTCTCACTGGTCTGCCATTTTTCTCGCTCAGAGGGCTCCACAGAATCTCTAAAGTCAAAGGGTTGAAATGAATTGAAAATGACCCTTCCGGCCTTTATATAGCTTTTGACCTAATTTTTAAAAGTGCTCCGTTTTCCATGAAAATTGCACCCCTGGCTAATTTCGACATTCTGAATCCATTTTCGGGATCAAAATTTAAATCTGAGATCGTTTATTATGTCAAAATCATGATTTAAAATTTTTTGGAACCAGGACGGTCTACTACTTGCATATTCGACCTTCAATCATCACAGAAATCCAGTATTCAACTCAACTGATTATCTTTCATCAAACTATCAAAATTTCAACTTGGTCAACCATGGTCAACTCATGGTCAAACCTAGTCAAATTTGGTCTCCAGGACCTTCCAAACGATGCAGAATGCGTTCTCGGACGTATATAAACACTTCTCAAATCAATTAACATGCTTCTAAACTATTAACGCTGACTTTTCTTGTCAGATTTCAATTTTAATCCCAAAGGGGGCATGGTATTGCACATCATTCAAAGTCTGTAAATCAAATTCTATCAATATCTTTCATCAGTAATCAAGACAAACAATCACGTCTAGTTACTGATTCATAAAAAAAAAAGACCTCATCGCTCGGGGCAAATCTATCATCACTTGGGGCATATCAGATTCATCAAGATCCATATCAATCTGGTATTCTCCTAATCTTGTAAACTATATCAGTTTTTGCAACCATCGGATCATAGTGTTCTTTCCTTGGTTCTTCAGCAACTGAAGGATTTGGATGTGATACCTGCTAGTTCTGCTAAGACAATCGAGTCTAGAACGGGTCACTCACTTCTTATCAATCCTAAGGTTCAGAATCAGGTATTTTGACACTTTTTCGCAATCATCGGTTCATTGCTGCTATAGTAAACATTATCTTTGGTCATTCAGGACCTCCTATCTCAATATCTTTCAATCGGTTTCTATCTTGAGATCGGTTTATCTTTTGAATCAGTTTCATATCTTTATCAAACACAGACTATCTTTGAACCACTACGCTTCGCACAGTAATTCAAAGAGGGGCAAAATGTAATACCCCAAAAATGGGCTATAAGTTCATTAATATCCTACATCTTCAATTCATATGAAATCGACATCAAAGTCCTAATCTAAGGCACATCTAAACATCATCGAATCATAATTGATTATCTTAAATTTAGCATCGGGGAATATTCCTAGCAATATTCCTAATTATCTTAATTATCATTAATTTAATGATTATCTGGCGATAAATCATATTTATCCTAAGTTTGATTAATTGAATATTTTCATATTTAATTAATTAGATTTAATATTTGCCACTTAATTGTTTAATTAAATTTAATTCTATCTATTATTAATTATATTATTTAATTTTGACAATAAATCAAAATTCCTATCTTTAAATTGATTAAATTCTTATTTAATTAATTAAAGCATGTTGTCATTATTTAATAATATAATTTTTAATAAAAGTTTGGTAAAATAGTTAATTAACCCATAAATTAATTATTTATTTTCAAAAATCAGTTGAGTTGAGGATAAATCACTTTATTTATTTAATTCTTAATTATTATGCATATTCAAAAGAAACAGTTAAACTCCAAATTAGAAAATCAATGCAAGTTATTGACTTTTTGGAACTCAACATCCTTTTGGAGTTCAAAAAGCTGATCTAAACTCTAATTTGAGTTAAAAAGCTATTTTTGCATGATTTTGAGAATTAACTATCTTTCATGATCAGATAACTCAAAAATCAAGATGAGTTAATTTGAGTGATTTATGGCTTTTATCCATGCACCTCCAAAGCCCTGGATTTCTATAAATTAAGGCTTTAGCTCTTCACAAATCATCTCATATTTTGCACAATCACGCTGGAGAATTGGAATTGAAGAATCAAAGCTCTTGCGAATCGACATCTTTGTGAGATCAATCTTATTTTCAATAGCATTCATAGCATATCAATTTTCAATAGCATTCATAGCATATTAATTTCATATTAGCATAGATTCATATCAAGTTTTCATTCTTTATTGCATAGAAAATATCAAAAATATAGAATAATTGCATTCAATCTCATATCTAGATCAATTGCATTCAAATCCTTCATTTAGGTGTCGTCTAGGTCACTGATCTCGATTACAATCTGAGAACATTAATCTCGCACCTATTAGAAGGCAGTAAATCGCTTGGTTAGATAGCTTTCAATTTTGCACGATTTTGATTATCATTAACCTCTAATGTTTTACTGAGTGTTGTGTCTATAGATCAGGTACAATTTTCACACACACAATCCTAATTTAAATCATGATAATTCATCACCATATACAATCAACAGGTCAATGTATGTTATACATCTATAACCATGAATCCAAAAGCATAACCATAAGGTCAATCATGACACAAGATACTTAAGTGCAATCAGACATCTATCCTTCTATAAGTCCCTGTCTCCTAGAACAAGGTAATCTTGAGACAAGAGTGTGGCTTAGACACTTGTCCGTTCTATCCACAAAGTCTTACACTTCCTTGGGATTCTACCTACTCGTAGAATTCCCAACCCTATAATGCCCAACAAATAAAAGGTAGGGGGTATCTGATGCATCCATGAAACTAACTAATTTCCATATATGTCTAAGTAGAACTAATCATGGATGTGGTAGGAAGATGGAACATAGGCAACATATTTAAGAAAATATATGCGAACAACTTTGGCCAAAACATTTTAATACCAAATTTTTATTGGCAGGTAGAGTGAATCTTCTACCCTTTCCTGTTTTGCCACATTCAACACCCCTCACCTAAAGGTAAGCTTTCCAATTCTCATAGAAAGTAAGTAAAAAGATGCAACTCATGCATTTCATATATTTCCCTTTCATGCAATAATGCATTAGATAGGAGCGTGTAAGTCATACAACAATCAACTAATCAAAAGAATTATGCCCTTTCTCATGACAAATCTCATTCATCATAGGCAATCGCATAATTTGAACCATCCAGTCAAATAAACATACATATACAAGAAGGAGGTGTTGACCATTCTGTCAAAAACACCAATAGTGCTTCATAACCAAATAACTCTATTCCATTTCATAAAAATATGGTGACCTACTCGTTGATCATCAAATGCATCAACTAAAACATCTATTTCAATCACCTTATAATAATTTCATGCAAGGTCTCAAGTATAATCACCCATGTGCTCTAGTAATATCATATTATTGTCAGAAAGATGTATTTTCCATGGATTCTATCATTCTGCATAATATCCGTGAAATGATCCTCATAGAATCAAAACTTACATCAAAGAATATCAATCAATGTTAATTATTTCATAAAATGTATTTATAATAAACACAATCATTTGCCTCTCAATTCAGTTTGATCATTTCATAATAGTTGAAACATATAAATGTAAGAATAGGAATGGTACGTTCTTCACATTCTACTCCCTTTTACAATCTATCAGTGTTATACATTGAACATGACAGATGACATTACTTCACATTATAGGACTAACAACATATAACACATATTCTAGACACCACAAGGTCATAAGAAATCACAAGATTCAAAGTTTGTGAATTTCAATTCAAATCCTCAATGGTCATAAGAAAAATCAAAGAAGTAATTGTGAACAAAAATGTCAAAGATTACATCATCATGTAGTAACACCTTCAATTGGTTAATGCAACATAGAATTGTTAATTTTCTCTTTTCTATTTGAAATCTCATGCCATGCAAGATAAGACATATAAATATATTTTCAAAATTTTTCTATGAATTTCTATTTCATATAAAACATGTTGGATTATTCTTCCCCAAGAATTGGATAAGGTTCTAGTATTAAAATCCTTTCATAACACTTGCAATTATACATTGCAATAATACATATTTTCATCATTTATCACAAGCCAAGTCCTAAATTCTAGTAAGCTCTCATACCTTAATTGCATAACCATCATTATTTAACTACAAAATATTGTTAGAGTAAAGAATTGATTTAATTACATTGATTAAATTAACTTTACTATCTCGTGCATTAGTCATTTAATAATTAAATCTAATTATTAAATGCCTATTTACCTATTAGGGTTTTCCATTAGGTTTTACAATCTCCTTCTATAAGGATTGATCCATTGTATTCTTTTATTGAATTTATTTTAGTAGATAATAACTTTCATATTGTGAGATCAAAACCCTTGTTTGTTTCCTACAGATTTCTTCCTTGTGACAGTTTTTTACATGCAGGTTTCTTGGGCTTAATAGATTTGTTTTTCATCAAATATTACATGGTATCAGAGTTGGATCTATTGTAGCTTATTCATGTTTGAAGAAAAAAAGGAGCAAGTGTTTGACATAAGAAATTTGGGATTTTTCGGCTAATTTGAGAGGTTTTGGTTATAGTTTTCAGATCTGGTATTCTTTGAGGAATAGTGGTGTCCTTCCCGATGTCATTTATAGTGGTGTCCTTCCCGGTACTATTTATAGTGGTGTTCTTCCCAGTATTATTTACCAGACTTGCACCTTATTCCTATGACCGTTGTGCATGAGCAGATGTCTACGTTGGCAGATCTCAAAAGGCAGAACTTCAAACCCCCGTGGGCATCGTACTTTGACTTTCAAGCCTTTTTATTTGTGATTTCTATCCAGATCTATGGTTATTTTCATTAGAAAAATTCAAAGGTACACATGATACTCATTTTAAGGTTTTTTTTTATCTCTCATTGTAAGCAATCTTTTCCAGCTTTTAGGGTTCAGTTTATTGAATTGTGGGGGGTGTTTTATTTCTTTTTTTTTGTAATTTACTTCAGTAAACTTGAAATTATATCAAAGAAAAACCCCTTATCAAAATATGGTTGAGACCTCTTCTTGTCTAGAACTTTTGACCCCTCATAACTATCACATATGGAAATCCCTGATGACGTGGCTTCTTCGGTCAAAAGGGTTGTGGTCTTGTTTAGACATAGTGCACCCAGTTTTACATAGGCCTTTTGAGGTCATGCAACACAGGAACAAGATGGATGAGGCAATGAGGTTGATTGCTTTACATGTATCAGATAGTCTACAACTTCATCTTGATGGGTGCAATACTAGCTATGTGGACCAAGGTTAACATCTTGTTTGGTATAGTGAATGAGTTCAAGGCACTTCAAATTGAGGTAGAGCTTACCTCTCTTGTACCAGATCATTTTCCATCGATTGAGAACTTCTTGATGAAGTTCAAGAAATAGAGGTCTTTATTACAAGGATGTGGAAATACTAAGACTAACACATAGTGTATCTACTTGATTATGTTAAAGCTTCGGGAAAAATTTCAGATTTTCTCCTCCACCTTCTACTCTACCAAGGATGCATTGGGTTAGAGATTCCAGATGTCCACTTTTGAGGTGTTCTGTGATCGATTAACTAGAGAGAAGGCCAAGCTCACACAGTTCTTTATCTAGAACTAAGAAGCAAGCTTTGGTTGCTCAGACTTCTAAGGGGTCACAGAAGCAGAAGCAGAAGCCCAAAATAGATTCAGTTGGCAGTAAGCATTCCTCCAAGCCACCTCAGAAAACAGAGTCTAAGAAATCCACTCCTAAGGGTATATCTTCTAAATCTGGTGAGTCTTCCTCCAAGACTAAGAAGTTCACAAGTGAACCTTGAAGCTTTTGTGGCAAGGAAGGGCATCCAGTTTCTAGGTGTTGCAAATGTTTTGAGTCTCTAGAAGAAGCCTTGCACCAGCATAGTATTGCTTCTCCACAACCTTCACAAACTTCCATAGGTAAAGGCCATGCTATTTATGCATGAGCATTATCTTCCATTGCTACATGGATCATTGATTCAGGTGCTTTGCACTATATGACACACACACCTAGTTTGGTTACCTCACTTGCTCAAAGTGCTACTACATAGATTGCAGTTGGTGACTCAACACAAATTTCAGATATAGGTTTTGGTACTATTTCATTAGATGGTGGCTCTCTACAAGATGTTATTTTGGTTCCTGTCATTTCTACAAACCTCTTGTTTGTCTTTTAGATTTTCCATTCTAGTTCTGGTAAGAAAGTTGAGTTCTCACCACATGATGTAGTTATTCAAGACCTCCATGATCCTGATTTGGTTATTTCTATTGGGAGTGTTGATTTAGAGTCTCACTTATACAGGTTTGATGGCTTTGAGAGCTCTGATTATACAAGTGTTTCTCTTGTTGCTCATGCAAACACAATGAGCAAGCTTTGGCATGAGCATTTTGGCCATGCCAACTATAGATATAGATACACTAGATGAGTACATAGGAGTTAGTGATTGGGCTTCTTCAAATCTCTTGCACTGATGCTGTTTGTCGAGGTTGTGCACTTGGCAAACATCATAGAGATCCTTTTCTGATAGGTAGGTCCTCACATGCTAAGGAACCATTAGATTTGATACATAGTGATCTCATGTCATTTCTCACTCCTTTTTCTAGTGCTCATTATGTGCTACCTTTATTGATGACTTCTCGAGATGCACATGGGTGTACCTCTTGAAGTAAAAGTCTGATGTCTTTGATTCATTTCGAGTCTTTAAGACTTTTGTGGAGAAGCAGTCTGGTCTTTCTATCAGGAAGATATGCACTGACAATGGGTGGAAATATGTGAATCAGTCTTTTCATGATTTTTGCACTGAGCAATGTACATTGCATCAGCTGATAGTTCTCCATACCCCCTAGTAGAATGGAGTTGTTGAGAGAAAGAACAAAATATTATGTGAGATGGCCAATTGTATGATACAGTCTCAAGATATGCAACCTTCCTTTTGGACAAAGGCAGTAAATTATGCCAACTACATTCAGAATTGGATGCCTCATAAGGAATTATGACATTTGACTCCTGAGGAGGCTTGGTCCCATGTCAACCCTGATGTTTCTACATTTTGAGTGTTTGGTAGTGAGGCTTGGGAATTTATTCCAGATGCTTGGAGGAAAGACATGGAGAGGAAGAGATGAACACTAATATTTGTTGGCTATTGTGAGGATATGAAGGTGTACATGTTGTTTGATCTTGATTCCAGAGAAGTCTTATTTCAACAAGATGTCCAATTTGATGAGCGCTTTCCTCAGATGGAGCCTCCATCACCAGCTTCTCCCTCATTGCCTAGTACTTCATCTTCTCCTGTTCAGGATTCTATATCCTCTGAGGATGATTTAGATGATGATCCACCTTCCCCTCCACCAAATATTCCGTGAGTGCCCAAGTGGGCTCAGGATACTGTTAGTGTTGCTGGTTCTTTGGCAGGAGATCCTTCAGATACCTATCATACTTGTGCTCAACAATCTAGTACTGGTCTTTTGAGTCATGTTGTTTCATATGATCCTCATAAGTTTTCAGAGGTGACAAGACATCCTGAGTGGGATAGGGCTATGGATGAGGAGTACTCTTCTTTGATGAAGAATCATACTTGGGATCTTTGTCCTCTTTTGAAAGGAAGAAAGCTGGTTTGGTGCAAGTGGGTGTACCATACCAAGTATGTTGTAGATGGGTCTATTTATCAGTATAAGGAACGTCTTGTTGAGAAGGGCTTTTCACAGGTGGAGGGTATTCATTACTCTGAGACCTTTTCTCCTATCGCCAAGATGAATTCTATTCTCTTGGTACTTTCTCTTGCAACTTCATAGGGTTGGACAATGTATCAGATGGATGTGAAGAGCATGTTCTTGCACGTGGATCTACATGAGGAGATCTATATGGAATAGCCTCAAGATTTTGTGCAGGACTCTTCTCTTATTTGTAGACTTCAGAGGTTATTTTATGGTCTCAAACAAGCCCCTCAGGGTTGGTATGAGAAGATGGACTCTTTCTTGCTAGCCTCACACTTCACCCGTTGTCATTCCGATCTTACAATGTACATTCAATGTCATGGGGTTGATCTTGTGATACTTGTGTTGTATGTTGATGATCTCACCATCACATGTAGCTCGTCTTCTATGATTTAGAGTGTTCAAAGAGCATTGATGGAGTAGTTTGAGATGGCAGATCTTGGACTTATGCACTACTTTTTGGGCCTACAGGTTACTCAGTCCGCGAATGGGATTTTCATACACCAACTAAAGTATGCTCTTGACATGCTTCAGAGATTCAATATGATTGATTGTAAGCCTGCTCCCACACCTCTTTAGTCATGCGCTCTTTTGTCTACCACTCGCTCTACTCCTTTAGTGGACTCCACCTTATACAAGCAGCTTGTGGGTAGTTTTTCGTACCTGACACACACTCGTCCTAATATTTCCTTTGCGATTGGAATTGTCTCTCAATTCTCCCATGATTCTCATAAGAGTCATTGGAAAGCTTCCAAATGTATTTTGAGGTACATTCAGGGCACTAGTTCATATGGCATTCACTATACATCAGGAGCTCCTCACATTGTTGGTTTCACAAATGCCGATTGGGGTGGTGATACAGATGGTCGGAAGTCTACTTCTGGCTTTTTTTTCTATCTTGGTTTTGGTCCTATCACATGGTCATGCAAGAAGAAGAATGTTGTTGCATTATCATCTACAGAGGCAAAGTATCGAGCAACTGTTCTAGCTAGTAAAGTGGTTTTATGGTTTCGATAATTGATGACAGAGTTTGGGTTTCCTCCTGATAGTCCCACTCTTCTTTGGTGTGACAATCAGAGTGTCATTCATATTTCTTGCAACCCAATTGAGCATCAACGGACCAAGCAGATTGAGATCCATATGCATTTCATCAGGCAACTGATTCATGATGGTTCTCTCATCTTGGAGTATGTTCCCACTTCAGAGTAGGTTGCTTACATCTTCACTAAGCCTTTTGCATCCCCGCGATATCTTCAGCTATGTTCTATGCTTGGGGTGAAGGAAGTTGTCCTTGGTGGGTCTCAGTGAGGCCTACCTTCCTTTCCTTTTTTCCTCTTTCTGCATCTTTCTATCTCTTTTTGGAGGAGGGGTTTTCCCATGTGGTTTTCCTTGTTTCTCTATTTCATAGAGTTTTGGTTGTGATTGGGTACCTCATGAGGCCATTTTTTTGGGACCCAAATTTGCATTCAGCATTGTAGTTACTTTTCTTCTTTCTTGCATTATTTCTCATCTTAAGGGGGGGTGTTATAGTAAAGAATAATTTAATTACATTGATTAAATTAACTTTACTACCTCTTAAAATTTTACTTTATGCACTTGCATTAGTCATTTAATAATTAAATCTAATTATTAAATGCCTATTTACCTATTAGGGTTTCCCATTAGGTTTTACGATCTCCTTCTATGAGGATTGATCCATTGTATTTTTTTATTAAATTCTTTTGGCTAATAAACTTTCATATTGTCAAAGCAAAACCCTTATTTGTTTCCTACAGATTTCTTCCTTGTGACAAATTTTTGCATGCAGGTATCTTGGGCTTAATAGATTTATTTTTTTATCAAATCTTACAAATATATCATAGAATTTTATCTTCTTTCTTTGCTACACTAATGTAGAGAAAAAGACATCAAAATTTTAAGTGCATCTAACATTTTGCAATAGGAAACATAAAGAAATCACACCACTCAAAGGTAGACAGTTGTCAAGCTCACAAAACTATTTCAAACTTTCATAGTTTTAAGAGCAATTAGGGACATTCGGAAAATTTCTCACGTGTAAGAAATATTGTCCCTCAAGTGTCTATTTCCCATAAAACAAGGAACATCATATCCTTTCCTATCAAGATAAACTGAAATTGGAAGACGCTCTAGTCAACCCAAGGAACCACAGTTACGTTCATAGACTAAGCATTAATCGACTCACAATTTCTATGACTAAGGGTCACAACTAAGCATAGTGAACTCAAGGTCCTAGCATGGAACCCCCAGAGCTCTAATACCATATGTAAAGACTAAACTTTCCACACCAAATCCACCTCAGCAAATTATAATATAGTCTAAGGAGTTGGTCTATAAGTCAAAGGTCGAATGCACAAGTCGAATAGATACAAAGAGACTCCTGATAATATAGGAATAAAATAAGTACAACTAGGACCAAAATGTCAAAAAGATAGGGAATACCTTTGTGTCCAAGAAAATTGGAAAGTTGACCAACGATTGTATGTCCTAAAGAAATCACACAAAGTGATGTCACATCAAATACAAGCATGTACAAACTATCATGTCAGAAAAAAAACCCAAGAGATTTTTGACCAACCGTTGAATCATATCAATAAAAGATTAAGATTAGTTCAATTATGAACTTCCATTTCTAATCATAAAGATAAACATCCAAGTCGAGAAATACCACCATGTCGAATACATAGAAGCATATAACACTGTAAGAGAAAGTCCTTGCTAAAAAAAAAGCTTCAAAAACTTGTTCACAAAAGGCAGCTGGGGCGAGAATATTGTGGGAGTGCATTTCCACCCTACCATGAAGAATTAACGCTTCCCTGGAATTCTTCCTGACATGAAGGATACCCATCCCAACTAGAAGTAGTCTAACAAAGTAAAACTAAGATTTAATGGAATATGTGCTCCTGGTACATCCACATTAAATTTCCAATATAACATGTCATGGACTTCCAAAAGCATAGCTTGTAAATCTGCTTCCATTTCATACATATGGAAAATATTGTGCAAAGATTCTTATTTAATGCATAATACATCATGTTTCATGGGTGCATTGTCATACATATATAGGAACATAACAAAATCTCATTTCTTAACTATCAAAAATATGTCAAGGTCATAATTTGTGCCAATATCTCTGTTAGTTCAAATGATAAATATAACTTGAATTCTTCATAGTACACGGAGAAAATCCAAGAATATACATATTAAAAATTCATTTCATTCATGAAGCATAAATGAAACAATGATTAACATGTACATCACAAATAAGTCTAATGAATTTACATGTCTAAACTTCCCTCCATATATCTAATCATTAAGATTGTGACAAAACATATTTACCCTTCTTTGTTTATTCCAGATTCAA
This sequence comes from Chamaecyparis obtusa, assembly GCA_027943335.1. Taxonomy (NCBI): domain Eukaryota; kingdom Viridiplantae; phylum Streptophyta; class Pinopsida; order Cupressales; family Cupressaceae; genus Chamaecyparis; species Chamaecyparis obtusa. The sequence continues at coordinate 315,461 of BSBK01004898.1, read as the reverse complement.
CACCATTTCCTAAAATAAAATGTACACATAGAAAGGAAAACAATAATCCCAAACCATTTACAGATTCACCGTTTTGATACTATATCATAACCATATTTGTACAGGTACTCGTACCCATTCTCCTGGGACGTGAACCGGGGACTAGTACACATACCCACGTAGCGGGTACACATACCCAAGTAGTCGATGCTCAAAGGGTACTGAGTGGAGAGCATCATAGCTAAGGACCTTGATTAAGATTTCTAGTTTTTGTTTTAGTTTTTTGTTTTCATATCAACTTGTTGTTTATCAAACTTAATTCAATATGTAATCAGTTTGAAACTTTGATACAATATTGATTAACAATAAACTTTATCAATGTTCACTCATCAGAAGTTTATCATTTGTAATATGATATTGTTATATGATTTATAATCTTCTTGATCATGTTTAAAGTTTTCATTCTTTGTTATGCATCTAAACATTTAGCATCAATTATAATTACAAACATATTGCAAATCTGAAACTGAAAACAATACATTACATCTGCAAACTTTATCACTATTCTTGTTTTGAAAACTCATTATCAAGACTCATATTTTCATGATTTTCTATAAAATATTAATTATATTAAAAAATTTGATGTACCCAAGTACTCTTGTCCCCTATTTTGAAAAATAGTCATACCTCTTCTCGTACCCGAAGTACCCAAGTACACCTGTCCTGTGCAACTTTGATCATAATTGATTTTCTACTAAACTCTTGTAATTTATGTAATTTGTATTTATTTCCATTTTTAATCAACATGTTTTAAACGTAAATAATCCATTTACTGTCTAAGAATCTAATCTTAAATTCAACATAAAAGAGACTTGTAGAATCATGCTTACAAATAAATAAGAATCTCTCTACAAAGAGCTAAATACATAAATACTTTTAACCTGCTTACAAGTTACATATTATATTTTCTAATAATTTCCCCTATTTCAAGATCTTCCAACTTGTTTAGAAATGGTATCAATAGTGTTTTCATTTTCCTATTATGTTTATAGATCTTAACACCCAAAAGAAAACATAACTCCAACTTAATTCTTAAGGTTGTTGACTAAAACATCACATTTTTAAATGAAAAATAATGCTTCACATTTGTGGGTTTCATAAAAGTGGTGATATTTACAGTTCATACAAGGAGATATCATTCTAAACAAAAGTAAATCTATCACTCTATCAAATCAGTAATAAAATCTTTTGACATAAGTAGTCAAGGTACTAAAATAACAGTTCCCAAAAGAATCATTTTCATTTTAAGTTGTAGAAAAGACAAAATAAGGATTTAAGAACTTTTAAAGAAAAACACACATAATTTTGCCTTATGGTTCACATTTAGGAGAAATCTCCACATAGGGGAGAAAAAAATGTTGTTAGTAAAAATAAAGAGAATAAATCTGAATTAACATTCCCACATAAAGAAATTGGAACAAAATTTACCAAACTATTTGTGCGATCATAGGAAAATAAAACCCTTGACTCATCAAAATTGTACTTTTCACTACCACTTAAAGCATCTCCTACTTCTAGCGACTGAAATACATGCTCAAAAAATTCAACTTCATTCTTTTGTTGATGAAGATAAGCTCCAATAACTTCTAGAAACAAGGGACAACACTTGCATTTCTTTGTTATCTACCTCACTTGGGGTCTTTCTTGCAATATGGTCTCCTTTTCCTTTTTTCTTTCAATTTCTTTAAATAGCACTTGAATGGTGCATCAATAGAAATAGATCCTATGTCATAGAGTTCACAAGGTTCAGTCCCACAACATTCAATTATTCCTGACACATTTGATTCTATGGCTATTAAAAGCAATCAAAGTTTCTTTGCATTTGTGAAATCCTTAGGTAAAAGCTTTTCCAACGGTTCTAGCTACAAAGCATTGTCAATATATAAGAAAGTAGGCTCTTTTTCTATAATTTATTTTAGGTTTTTTTGTCTTCTTTTAAAGTCTCTGACATCATGTTTAAAGGTTGTCAAGTCTTGCATCTCCTAGTGTGGTCTTTCTAGACCCACCAATGCTATATACAACCACTACTATTGTTGCACTATCACTCTCCCAAGAAAGCTTTTGAATGACTTCTTCAATTTTCTATTCTATTCCAACTACTAGTTACAAAAGCATGTGCAATATTACAATATGTCAATATACCCCCTATAATCCTTAGGGAAAATGTAGCTCAATAACAATAAGGTTGATATGTTTTACCTGCATTATAGTTAAAGGTGGGAACTGGAGGAGGAGGGTTGACTAAGGAAGTTAATGTATGTAGAGGTGTTTATTTGTAAATTAAGCACCTTGCACATGTCATCCACATTCCTACTAAGTTGTTAGAGCTCTTGGCTATCTCTTGAAGCTATTAAAACCCTTTACATTAATATGGACAATCAAATGAAATAAATTCCAAAATAGTGTAAATAAAAATATTGACTAGAAAAAATAAACATAATTTGTTTGTCTAAAATATTCAACACTAAATTTTTTTCTTAGGAACTAATTCTCACATAAAAAATTCAAGAAGACAACCATAAATATATTTTAGTACTTCAAAATAAACCATTCAAAGATATAATCCCTATGTACCTTTTAAATCCATTTCTTTTTTTTGGGAACAACATAAGATGGCTCCTTTAACTATCAATTGTATAGACTCATTCAATTTAGCATGCAACTCCTTATCTAAACTAGGAAGCTCCTGAAGTTGAAGGATTATTTTTAACAAATCAATCATATCTACTTAAAAAGTCTTAAACAATACACCCTATTATTTTTTATTGTATCAACAATTTTTAAAGTTGCACCCATCATTAAGAAACCCACTGCAATCCAATGAGTATTTCCAATAGTACTGAGCATTTTTATGCTTGTTTCATGTTTGTTCCTAGAGCATTCTTTAATCTCCAAAATCAATAAAAAATTACCATCTTTTATTTTCTTATAACTTGCCATGTTGAGTGATTAATGTGCCCAACTTACATAACAAAAAATGGTTTCTACATAAAAATAGTTTGTTAAATAGAATAATTATTTAAATTAAAATTAAAGTTAATTCAAATTATAATTCATGTTTATCATATTGAAGATAAAATATAATATAATAAATTATTTCAAAATAAAATAAGAGATTAAATAATTTAAAAGGACGTTAATATTAATATTTAAAATTACACACTGACACTTTAAGTTTTAATTCCGTCATTGTCCTGAAATATTTGGGGCTTTAAAAAATATAACTCGTTATTATAAAAAAAAATCATTTTTATTTGTTAATAATGATATTATCAAAATTTTAAAATCAATTATTTTTTATTTAAATAATTAGTAATATATTATATTTATTATCTATTATTTTTAATTTTTTATTAATTAAAATTTTGATATAAATTTATTTGTATTAATATTATTAATTTTTTAAATTTTTAAAATTCTATATATGTTTTACAATTTAGAAAAAATTAATATTATATATTTAATTATATATATTTGTGTTTATATTTATTTTGATTTTTAATGACTTTTCATGTGAGATATTTTAATTTGAATTATTTTAATATCATGAAGGAGATTTAATAAATATATGATAAAAATATTAGTTTAGATTAAAAAAATGATAAAAATAGATTGATAAAAAAGCTTTTATTTTTTAACTATTTTTAATTTTTAATCTTTATCTATCTTTCTAGATAATTTTAAAATTTAAAATTTTGTAAAGAAGCAATTTTTCTTTACTATTTTAATATAATAATTTTTTATTTTAATTTTTAGCATATTAATGAAATAATTAGAGATATATTATTTAATACTTATATTTTTAATATATTTGAATTTTAAACTAAAATTTATAAAATTAAATAATGCATTATGCAAAATTATATATGAAATATTTTTATAAAATGAAAGTCATATTACACATAAAATTGAATTGTTGTTTGATATATGAATGAGTTAACTATTTCAATACAATAAAACATATTAAAAACAAACATGATAATTTGTAGGAAAGAAGGATCAATCATGTAGTAATAAATTTTAATTTCTTTATATATTAATAAATTAATTTATGTTAAAAAACAAATATAATTTTTTTATTAATATTAATTTTTAACTTACAATTACCTTTAAAAATCACTTAATTCAAAATATTATTTAAAAATAAAGAAAGTTGTCAAATTATATTAAAGTAGATATTATTTATTTACTAATATATATTTATATATTTGTTTTCATTATTGTTTCTATTAATTCTATTTTTTTTAATTTAATTTTTATTATTCTTATTTCTATTTATTAATATTAAATATGTTTGAATTCTTATACTTTTTCACCTTTTATTTAAATGGCCTTAACTCCTTCAAAGTAAATCTTATTTAAATTAGTTTATTGTAAAATCCTTACCTCATGTCCCCATGCGACTGCTTAAGTGCAATTTCTGCTTAATTTTAAGCAGCCGCTGTGTTCCCATGCATTATTTTTCATGGAGTAGCTGCTGCTTAAAAATAAAAATTAAGCTTTGAAAAAAAGGGGGCTGAAAATAAGCAGCAGCTGCTTATTTGCTTATTTGACAAGAATGATGTGGCTCCACAATTTTTTTTTCCCTCCTTTTTATTTGTTTAAATTATCTTAAAAAAATTCTGTTTAAAACTAAACTTTCAGATTATGCATATTTATAAGCAGCAAAATTTAACTTTCATGGGGCCACCAGTTCTTCAAATTGCTCCTTAAAAATTTGTCCTCAAATTGCTCCTTAAAAATTTGAGCGGTGACTGCTAGCCAAAATAAGCCAAAATAAGCCAAGCAGCCGCATAAAGACCTGCCCTTAGTGACCGCTTTTCGTCTGTTACAAAGGTACCGTACTTCTCCTTTCTCTTTTCCGAAGGGGAGGGAAGACTTTCCTTTTCCCTTCGAAGTTAGGCATTATTGTTTTAAGGTTCACACTTCTCCTTTCCTCCTCCCGTATCTTTACGCAGTAGGCATTTTCATTTTGGAAAGCCCCGACCTGATATGGACGATCAACGGCTGGAAGTGGTGGAGAGCCCAATGATTACCATTGGGAGCTGGATAACCATCCATCCTGCGTGACCATCCAAAGAATCTGATCGACCTGCCCACTTTACACGTCACCGATCCATTGATACAATCTGATGCGTTGACCCGATATATATTCTCAAAACTCTTCACGAGAAGAAGTCACGAAGTTTGCAGAAAACTTGCAAGAGAGGAAATCCCAGGGGTCGGTGCTGCTATGCCTTTTCGCCTTTAAAGATAAATTTCTCTGAAAAAAATGCCCACCTTTTCTGTTATTGCCTCGGACAGAATTTTAGAGCCTACTACTAATAACAATGGCAGTAGAAACAAGGGCTAAAGGGCAGCTAAGTTCCTGCCCAAGACTGAAAGAATGGTCATGATTGTTTGAATAATAGTCATACTACAAACAACACTTCCCCTTTTGTTTGTGTATCCTGGATAATCTATTATTCTGAAAGTGACACACTCCTTCAGAAAAAGTCCTGACTTCATTTCTTCTCCTACAAATTCCATTTCGTATATATCAACCTCTCCTTGTGGCTAACATGGATTTCTCCAATACAGCTTAAGAGCACTCTAAAAAAAACTTCAAAAAAAACTTACTAAATCCTTCTGCTTCTTAATCACTTCATCATTGGCTTCCTTGCCCCAAAATCCTGAATGAGGAAATTATATTAAACACGATTCTATGAAAAACACGGTTCCTTGAAGATCCCCAGCGTAACTATCACGGTTGCATCCACCCCATGTAGTACACATTCTCCATGACTTAGTAAATTACAAATTGAATTCCCAATGGATTTGTGCAATATTGAAAGCATAATGGATTTGTACAATATTAAAACCATCTCTCTATTTAAAAAATTCATGGATATATTAACTCAATGGTCCAAACAAGTCAAAATAGAGATAGTCAGAATAAAGTAATACCTAATTAGGGAGCATTGAATATAAATTATGCCAGACCTTTCCTGTCAAGTGATGATGCTACAATATTCTCTGCAGACCCAAGTGTCGTGGCCAAGGAAGAAGAAAAAGAGAAGTCTCCATTTCCAATAAACAGAATCCTATGCAGGCTGGAATAGTGCAAATGTATGATCTGGAATGGGATGAACCTTTGCAAAAATTTGGTTACAAAAAATCTCTAGTCATCTCATATATAGTCCACTATCCACATTCAAGAATGTCCCCATAGTCACACAAGGACAAAACGATTCTCCTTCCTCAATGTTGCTCATCTGAAAACAAAACAAATTTTTGGGAATAAATTTAAGAATCTGACATCCCTCAACATTTTCATGAAGAAATCTGAAATATCCATTCAAGTGTACCTTTCTGGCATACAAGTTTATAACTATCCTTTGACCATGCGCTCAAGCATACCACACTGTTTAATTCTTGATATGGGTACCTTGCACTTTTTGTCTACCCATAATTTCCACTACTCCAAAAATAGAACTGTAGACTTCAACACTTGACACAATTTGTCCAAATCTGCTGTACTGCAAAATTATTCCATTTTGCCTCAGAATACCTATAAATCTAAACAGCCCCAGAACATGACCTTTTATAACTATTCTTTTCTATACCATATGCACCTTCAACACTAAAATCAGAAACATTAAGGCCAGGACCCGGAAATAAAGACCAGCCTGAGTAAAAACATTTTTGCAGTTCAGGAAAGAACGAACCCAAATTTCTAGGATTGTTTCCCATATGAACTTGTAAAAGTTTGATGTTGCAGCTTAGAAGTGGAAATTGTTGACAACTATTAAATACATTGCAAGGCTTGTGACGAATGAGATTGTGAAGCCTAGCCAAAGAAGAATGATCAGAAAAGCAATACTAAATCTGAAAAATGTATTAGACCATTTGATAGTAACAGGAAATATATTTAAAAAATCAACATAATTATGTCAAGATGAAAGGCAGCTTCGTCAAGCCCATCTCCCATGACCAGCATGATTTGAGACCTCAGATAGAGCTGCTGTGAAAATAAACGTACATTCATGTAATCTACACATAACCAAAACTCTCTAAGAACTCACCAAATGGCGTATACTGAAGAAACTGTAGCTTTAAAACCATAAACGCCACGTCTCCTCTGCATGCATGTAGACATATGTATCTCTGTTCTCCACCTGTCAATCACTCTTGAACACAGCTCCTGCAACTCAGCACCCCAAGACCTCTGTATTCGTGTGTTCTGTCCTCTTGAAATCTGTGTTGAGGAATTCAAAGCTGACTGCAAGAACTGACAAACCAATCTAAGTCGAACAAAATTAATTTTGTATTTTAAATAGTTAAAGTTAAAGCAAGCTATGTGCAATATACATAAGGAAAGAAATTTAAACAAGCAAATCTGCAAATTTGATTGGTAGGAAAACAAAGTTTTAATCACTCGTTAAAGATTGCCCCCTCCGCAATAGTTCCGGTAAGACTAAGCTTCACTGGCTCTCTATAAATTGACACATCCTGCTTCAGTTTTGTCGAAACGGTATGAGATCACATCTGTGCGCTTTGAAATCCGCTTAGAGTCTTGTCTAGTCTATTCGCTTACAGTAGCTGAAAATGCCGGAATTCGCTTTGATGATCGCTCAACAATATGCGAGGAAACAGGAGTTGCAGAAGCCAAAGGCGGAAAAAGATAATGCCGGCTCTCATTCTGAATCGCAAATGGCAGCGCTAATGAGGCGGTTTAAAGAGGGAGTTTCTGAATATATATGTTGATTCCTCCACTGTTAAAGTTGCTTGGGGTGAGAAAATCGTTCTGAAAGAGGAGTCAGTGAGCAAAGCGTTCGTGGAAGGGATTTTCTCTCCTTCAAAACCACGCCGCAGATTTTTCTTGCTTTACATCCATAGAAATGTACAGCTAGGTTAATTCCAGAAAATACTAACAGAGTTATTTTCAGAAGCATTTCTAATCACTAAATGTTTTCAGCTTTCAGTCTCGTTCAGCCGCGTTGTTGAATCGCAACTGAAGGACAGGAGTGCAGGAAATTTCAAGTGGGTCTGACAAATCATGTCCTGAACGGGAAACAATCTGCAAGAAATTGGGAAATGAGGTCATTAGCAGAAGACCTTGACGTTATTCCAATGCAAAGCAATGATGTTGTGGATCAACAAGAAGGGCGCGTGTTCATAGCTAATGAACTGGAGGATGATCTGCTTACAAACCAAGTGGGAGGATTCAATTCCGAAGGACGTTTTCAGTTAGAAACTGCGGGTGCCCAAGTGCAAATTGGAACGGGTTCTCAGGTTTCTCAGATGGAAAAGGAAGAGGAGATCAAGCAGATTGTTAGACTATTAATGCCATGATTGTTTTTGCCGTTGGAACATTTGTTGTCACCAAAATGCTCACTGTAGACCATGATTACTGGCATGTAAGTGTGTAAGTCACTCTTTTTATTTTCATTTTCTATGTTTTGATCTTGTAAATATTTTGTTTGACTCTTTATATGGGTTATATTTATTTTTAAATTCTCAATAAATTTAGATAGGATCATATTATTAATCATTAATCATTATGTGGTCCATTGAAACTTCTCTTCCTGTTGTGTGCCTTATCTCCAACCATAAACACTACAATATTCGATTCTTTGGAATCACAACTATTGTGTAATGGCATTGACGTACTTTCTTAGGATTAAATTTAAAAAACAAAAAACATAATAGATTTTTGTAAAATTTTCAGCATCTCTTCTTGATGATTTGCACATTTTGTAGTTGAAAACCATAAAAAATTTGTAAAAAAATCACTGTGCCTGGAGCTTAGCCGGTCTTTCTTACGTGCTGTTACCACTCTTTGACTTTCTCTCACCATAACGGTGCATCTTGTAGCTATTTTTGCAAATGAAAATAAATCATGGGAAAAAAGGTGCTCCACAAATTATGCCAAAAAAAATGAACAGCAAAAATAAGCTAAGCAGCCGCAACATCGTACTGTAAGTCATCATTTTATATCATTTTATTTTGTTAACATTGCATTCTAAATCTACCTTGGCTGAATGCATGAAAATAACATATAATAAAATGGCCCTCTTTAGTATGATTAATTAGAGACAAAATAAACAAGCAAATAGAAATATGCATTAACAAATAATGTCTTCAAATATGATTGGTTACACTTTAAGAAGTGTATTTAGAAAAGAGGAAAAGAAAATGGTTCATACTTTTACATTCCAATTCATTTTCTTAGACATGATTCTATGAGAACTTCTTTCTTTTAAGACTGGTGAGTAATATTCAAGGATACAAGTTAATTTATTATAGTAACGTTGGTAAATTTTATAAATATGATTTGTAAGGATGAATAAATTCTGAGATTTAGCTTTCGGAACTAATATTGATTATAACAATTATAACATAAGCATATATACTTGTCACTTTATAATTCATTTGAAATTGTTTATTTATTGTAATATGTGTTTGGTATGAGTTTGAAACTAAAAACACAACAATGATCATGTACCTTCCTTTCATAGAACTATCTTGAAAGGAAAAGAACACAAAACAATTGAGTCTTTAGAATAATATTCAGACTTTCACTAGATTGGTTATTTGTGTTTTACATTTTTATGGTCTATGATATATTTGGCATGAATGTTGATAGTTTTTTTTCCTTAAGTGCAAGAGCTTTCATAGTCTATTTGATCAATTCAAGAGGATAAGATTTTAGTTTTGTTTGTTGGTCATAGTAATTCACTTATAGTTGAGAAAACTATTGATGATGATGGTATGTTCCTTGATTTTTCCATCCACCAAGGTTCAAATCTTAAGGAACTCGTTCAATAAATTAATGGCATAGGACATGCATTCATAGGATACTAATAAACATCCACATTTTCATGTTTAACCCTTATATTCATGGTTTTGATACCTCCTCTAAATACACTTATATTTAATTGATATACCTTCCTATTTTTTTGGTTTACATCTTTCACATCCTTGTATTATTTCTACTCACTCAAAAAAACTAGCCATGCTTACATCCACTCAAACTAGTTTTATACTACTATCTCATACATTAAAGCCTTCACACCTAAATAGAATAACTATGGTAAGTAAGTCATCTTGTAGAAATATTTAATTTATTTAGGCACTCATTCATCTCAACCCACTCAGATTACATCAAACTACCCTCATAACTAATATCTTCAATATAGTATAATATTGATGTAGAATTTAAGGGAAAGGTTTTAAAGGTACTTGGTGATTCTTTTAGAGGTGGATGACTGGAAGAGTGCTGCGGGCAGTAGCGATGCGGACTCGAGGTCCAGGAGGAGCTACAGTTTTAGCATATAGACTGGGAAAACTCAATATTTTGATGCAATGGAAGGTAAAGATCTAGAATGAAACTTCGTATTTATTTTATTTTGTCCAGCTTGAAATGTTGTTTCTATTGTATTTAGCTTTTCTACCCAATTACATAGGTATTTGTAATCTTACTAAAAACAATCAAACAAAATAAAATTTTCATTTTTCAAACTCATCACCCATAGAAACGCTCTTATAAACAAGGTATTATGTTTCTAAATAAGTTAATATAATTTCACACAGTTATTGTATGAATTTAAGGGAAGGGTTTTAAAGGTACTTAGTGATTCTTCTAGGCGGGATGATGGCATTACCCAAAGGTATCCCATAATGGTTTTAGGAAAGTTGGGGAGGATTGTATTGAATCTACATGACCTTGGTGTGAGCATTGTTTCCTTCATTAACAACATTAGCATTAAGATAAAGTAGATAACCAGGCTAGAATAACAATTTTTGATATAATATTATAAAAGATGAAAAAAAGTTATGTTATACAAAGGGAAACTTTCTTGAGATTTAACCTAACTCTTTGCCTCAGAGAACCCCTATTCTTGACTATCCAACATCTTTTAATCCTTCTCCCTATGCCGACAATCACAAAAGATGCACGCCTTTGGTCGTGAAAGATGTGAAGGGGTTTGAGCCCAGGACCGAGGAGAACCGAACCGAATGAAAAGGTGAAAACGATGTTATTATTGTTGAGGGCAAAAATTTTGTGGTTTCAGATGGGCCGGAATTTGTTGAAACTTTGGGGAAAAATAAGTACTTGACTTTGGCCGAGGGTTTGGATTCAGGAGAGAGCATGGCAGATGAGGTATCTGAGGATTTTGTTTTGGGTTCTTTAGGATTTCGTCATAATTTTGTGCTGAAAGAGGAAAAGGAGAGTGATTGTGATGATGAATTTTTAGAGGTGGATGACTGGAAGAGTGCTGCGGGAAGTAGTGATGCGGACTCGAGGTCCAGGAGGAGCTACAGTTTTAGCACACAGACTAGGCAAATTGAATATTTTGATGCAATGGAAGGTAAGAATCTAGAATGAAACTTCGTATTTATTTTATTTTGTCCAGCTTGAAATGTTGTTTCTATTGTATTTAGCTTTTCTACCCAATTACATAGGTATTTGTAATCTTACTAAAAACAATCAAACAAAATAAAATTTTCATTGTTCAAACTCATCACCCATAGAAATGCTCAAATAAACAAGGTATTATGTTTCTAAATAAGTTAATATAATTTCACAGAGTTATTGTATTTTTCCTTCTACCGAATTACAAAGCCATTTGCAATGATTACCTAAGACCTGAAATCATAAATCAAGACAATAACACAAAAATGAAAATTTAATTTTGGAAAATTTTTGCCTAGAAAATGATCAGTTAAACAAGTTAAATGTTTACAAGCAAGTAAATATGCCTTGATAGAATTTTTAGAACTAGATACGTTGAGAAACAATCAACCAAACAAAGGAAACACATCTTGATTATTGATAGTTTTTACATAACTGTTTGACTTGAGGATATCTCAACATTTCATATGTTCCTTTTATCTTGACTCCTTTTTAGGGCTTTGTTTTTATTTTCCAAATTGTTGTTTTATTGATTGGTTTTATTATTCATTTATGTTGATGTTTGTTTTTCTATGGATGTAACGACTTTCCATAATGCATTTATCTGTGCTTCCTTGGTTGTGGGACTCAGAACTATCTTCTATGATTATTTTAAAATTTTATTTGCTCAGGATCGAGGTAAGGGAAAAATAGGGAGATGGTTAGTAGCTAATGGTGGTCCCGCACATGAGCTAAGCAACATGAAAAACCATCTCCTCTTTTCGCTGCTAAAATGTGGAGGAAAAGCAGTTGTCCAAAAAAAAAAGCATTTGACATGGACAAAAAACAAAAAGTAATGGTGTAGATTTTTGCAAACATGTTCATGGGCATAGTAACCATGTGCAATGAAACAATAAAAATATATTTTTGCATCTGCCCAATAAGACATTCAAATGTTGGTTGGTACTGTTTCATTTTCAGCTAATTTGACATTCATTTGTTGGTAGTGAGAATCATCAAATTGTTGTTCGCACTTTAAAGCCAGTTGGACACTCGTTGATAGATGAGGGCAAGTGAAAAAGTTTGAATAATCATCTAATACAACTGCTACTCTCGTTAAATGTGTTCTATTAGAAAGTGAAACGTTGATTGTCGATGGAAACAACACTCATTTTTTAAAAATGATGAAAAGTGAAGCGGAGTTGAAATTGAACTATCATTTTTAATAAAAAAAATAGAGGGAAATGCAAATATTCTGACATTTCACTTTTTTATTTATCATTTTGCATCTATTATTTTACCATTCCCAAAGCAACACAATTTTTGCTGGTGGAAGAACATCCTCACGAAATATACGATACATGAAAATTCTTATTAAATAGTTAACAAAATAAATTTCAGCATTCCCTGTTTCCATCTCCATATTAAGGAAATGGTTAAAATAAATTGCATTTATGCAAATTTGTTGCCACATTTAGGGTTAACATAGTAGCTACGTGGAAGAAGAAATAAGATTAACTATGATTTGTTTTTCCTCTTTATCGACCACTATGACGAGAAATTGCCCTATCTTTTCAATGAGATAGGCACGAAGACAGATAAATAGAGCAAGATGGGCGAAAAGAGAAAGAGATATATTGCAAAGAAGAGAGATATGGAGAGAGAGGTGGGGGGAGATAGGAAGAGATAAAAGAAATAGAACAAGTGATAGCAAGAAAGAAAAGATATATATATATATATATAGAGAGAGAGAGAGAGAGAGAGAGAGATGTGTCTAGATGGAGATATAATGTGTGTGCGTGTGTATGTGTAATGGGGGGAGACATACGGTTAGAAATAGGGATACATACAAAGGGAAGAGCAAGAGATAGCATAAAGAGATAAAGAGAGGTGTGGAGATGGATATTGAAAAGAAGAGGGATATGGAGAGGAGAGAGAGGGGGGGGGGGAGAGTGCGGATGGAAGATTTAAATATATAAAGAATCTAAAGAATGAGAGAGGGAGAGATATAGAGATAAAATAGAGATAGAAAGTGATAGAAAGAGAGGTCGAAAGGGGGAGATATATAGGGATAAAGAGTGATAGAGAGATGACAAGATAGAGATAGATATAGAGGGAGAGATGGGAGAAGAAATATCGAGATGTAGAGATTAGAAGATATAGGAAGAGAGTGATGGAGAGAGGAGTGAGAGGATGGGAGATACATAAAGAGACATAAAGAGGGGGAGATAGAGAGGAAGAGATATAAAGATACATAGATGATGTGATATATTGATACAAAAATAAGGAGATCTATAGAGGATGAGAGGGAGTGAAAAACAAAGGGACAAATACATAAATGACCTTTCCATAACTCTACGGCATACCCATTGCACACTAAGGTACAATTGCTAGTTATTGGACTTTCGGAAAAACACCTCTCTCAGCACTTTCTTGAAGACTCACCTACCAAATGCCATTTTCTGATAGGGCTTGCCTTCCCTCCTTTCCGAGGGTTCAACTTTTGAAAAAAAGATTTTAACTCTTTTTCATCTCTTTTTTTCGGATTTCAGAATCACACCTCATTGGTTTGTGCATTTGGCTTGTCAGAAATCGACGTCAGGCGGTGCGAAACCTGACTGTCTATTTTGTTCAAATTTCCGAGTTTGCATCCTTTCCCTTCTCTTTCCGAAAAGAGCATCAACAATCTTCTTTTCCCGATGAAAGTATTAAACAAAGGAACATTAATTACCATCAAGCCGTTGATAGCAGATTTCTGTTACCAAACAAAAAAAATTAATGGAGCATGTTTTGCAGAGTTTATGAGATCCAACTATAATCTGAAACCCTTGGGAAGAAAATCGCAGGAATTAACATGTCCTCCAACTGGATCCTTAATCGTCCAAATGAAGGGCTGATTAGTGGCCGTGATGCCCCTGGCAAGGGCTTTCGTTTGGTCTTCCGAAAGAAAAGCCTGAGATCCAAACGAGATGTAAAGGACGGAGGTTTCCTTTTGTGCGTCCAGCCAACTGATTTACTCCGATTCATTTTCGATCCCTTGTTGGGGTTTGAGAAAATGGGAAGCAATACTCCAGACAGGCTTACCCGTGGATTCCTCTAAATATTTCACATACTCTGCTTCGAGCCCGTCAAATGTATTGACAAGCGTCGCAGTGCACCTTTCCTTCCCCAAGCCATAAGCCCGATGAAGCACGGGAAGCGCATCATAAAGTGAAAAAACGAATTTGCTTCTGAGCGTCCGAGGCAGCTCCGAAGGCCACAGATCTACATTGATACAATGATCGCGAATCTCTATGATTTGACGATCGCTGCTTATTTCCGAGACCGGATTGGTAAAGAGAAATTGCAGAATTGAAGCCGCCATTGGCCCTGTTGTGTGGAACACCACGCGCGGAATCCCAAATTTGGAAGCCGATTGTGCACATCTACTCACAATTTCCCTGCGTGCATCAAACTTTTGCTACGCATTCGAACTTGACGGCACCCACACGTATTTGCCTTGGCATTCTTGATTTTCTCCAAGGCGTTTGCGCAATCACTTCTGACAAATTTGTCAGCGACTATCACTTCTGACGAATTCGTTAGCGCTGCATAAAGTAAACTGCAGAGCTAACCCCGGTTGAGCGCGGGGTAAATAAATAGCTATACAGTTGCGTTCAGACTCATTAAATTTTACGAAATCTGGTTTTTTCAAAGGGTGCGGACGATTGAGATGATTTCAATCGTCTTGCATGCGTACGGCATGCAAGACGGCCGTCGATTACCTTAACCCAGCCGGAGGCATCTCATATATGAACCCCTTCGGGGTAACGAGGTGTGAAACGTCATTTGCAATGATTTTGACAAATTGAAACCTTCATAGATTTACAAATGATATATGTGACCAATTCTGCAACTTTTAGAATTCTTGAATGGATTCATTAGAGACAGATGAGTGACCGTTGGAGAGAGACGTTGGGATGCTAGATAGAGCCATTAGATTACCAGAAAGAGTCGATGCATAGGAAGAGACCATGGTAGACAAGAAATTCGCCTAGGTTCTAAAATCAAGAGACAATTAGCAACTAGAAGCAAGGGCAGTGGAGGAATAAGAAGGATTTCAGACGAAGAGATCTTAGCGCTAATTGGTATGGCAAACACTAGCCGGTGGAGCTGATCGGTATTTGTTATGCCGCTCAATGATGCTTCCTTTTGCTCACCTGATGCCATTGGCCTAGGTCTTGCAGATATGTTCTTTTCCTTAGTTCCCTGTCTTTCTTCATCGATATAATTTGCATAAAGCATTTCTGTTCCCTTATCCTTCAACAAAATCTGTAACCCAATGTCTCCTTCCATCGCCAACTGACAGCTAGAGCAATTGGAGAGCACACAATGTTATTGGAAGTGTGTGTTTTGTTTGAATCATTCTCAATATACCACAAGCAGAATTAGACATGTGAATAAACATTGTTTCTCTGACAACTCAAGATGGAAAATGTAATTTTTCCCAAGTTCCAACAATAATTGATACTAATTTCTAGTTGTGAAGAGTACAGAACATTGTAACTGGAAAAGGCGTTGTCATTTCAAATCAGGAATTTCAAATTTTCAAGTAATTGATAAACATCCCAGTGGGATGGGAAACAAATTAATATTCTGATCCACATTTTTTTGTAGTCATTGCACAAGTCTTTATTAAATTAACTCATGCACAAGCCAGCTAATCAACCCCTAGCTCGGATGACTACTTTATAACATGCTTAACAAAATTCAATTTGATAGTCAAAGCAATAGTTTGCAGAAGCTAATTACCATAGCAGGTGAAAGATTAGCCCAGCAATTTTTTTTTGCATCCCACATGTCCTCTTTGTGCATATCCTCCAATCATTGCATTCCATGAGATGACATCTCTTTAAGGCATTTTGAAAAATAAGTTTCGCCGATACTGATACTTCATGCAGAATTAATAGATGTCGAAGGGACATGAAAACATTGATTCCCTTCCTATAAATAGGCACGGACTAATAAAATATTTATTTATATATAATATGATAAAATATAATCTTATCTACTTTAATTAAACTTTAACTTGTTTCAGATCTTTCCGCATGGGTTATACACTAGGCAATCCATAAGTATATATTAACTAGCACTTGCACCTAACAGAGATGCAATGATTACGCCGATAGAGAGTATACCTTGTTCTTTGCGCTCTACTTTATCTGCATCTTTTTCTTGTTCTTCTGCTCTTCTAAACAAGCTTATGAATAGGAATGTGCATTTTCTTACAAAGTGTCAATCTTCAGTTGGTTACCTTAATTATTAAACTCCCCAATTGCTTTGCCATGGTTTCTTCAAACAGGTGTAAAATAGGGTTCACCTTCAACAACCTATCTAACACTGACACACAGACTTCACAATATTCATCTACAACACCTATTTCTTTGTTATTCATCAAAAAGAGTGAGCTGTAACTTATCTTTGATTCAATACTATGTCACATAATATTATATTGGGAAGCTATAAAGAATAAGGGACTAATATGTGGTCCAATAAATATGCTGTACCATTGGTATCTGTTTACATCATAAATTCATGGAATCAGAAATTATATAATATAATTGGTTGTCATCACTAGATATAGAGAACGAGAGAATAATCAAGATTGGAAACCTAACTCCTAAATAAGCTTATTTTTGCCTCCCATTCTACTTTTGGTGTTAACCCATCTATTGGTCCTTGTTTAGGTTGCCAGCATTTTCATTTTTAACTTAATGCTTGCTGCCGAGTGGATTGGTACTAACTAAAAGCAACCTTTAAGTTATACTCCAAATAACACATTCTTTCATTTGAACGAATGTAAAAGAACACATTTGATGGGCTCCTAACATGTTAGTACCCCAAATGGAGACAGGGGAAGGGACTTCTAATCTCCACTTTCCTGCATTACCAATTGCTCTAGGATGCCCATGTAAATGTCGATTTTTGGCAGTTTTATTTTGATTCAAGTTAAACTTAACTGTATCCAATGATTAAGCTCTTTCTAGTAAGAGGGATAGATTTTCCCACTTTCTTTTATCTTACAGGAGGGTATACTCCACTTTTATAAGAGGGGGCTACAGCCAACTGACCCACCCCAGTTAAATAGGATTTCTCCATAGCCAACCTAATGGAAGAGTATCTTACCATAAACAATCAACCCAGTGGAAAAGGACCATCCAGGCCACCAACTCAACAGGAAAGTATTCCTTAGGTCCTTAGATCCATAATTGTAAGACCTGTTTACTCTTTACAGTTGGCCTAATTTTGCATTTCAGCTGATGCTAGACAGTCCTCTTTCAGAATACTCCTACTGTGTTAAAGCACCCGCTATATCAAGCTGCACCTTCTGATTGCCTAGCTAGCAAAAGAACACATTATTCTAAGCAAGACTATTCTTCTGGTTGTCTTAGCCTAACACTATTTTATAAAATAGGGCATTATTGATGCCACCAAAGTGCATCATACATATTAACAAACCCACAACAGAAAACTTTGATAACTCATTACATCTATATAAAGCCATTGCATAAGCCTGCTTAGCTGAATAGCCTAGTAGCTTACTAGGATAATAATTTAATTTTTGCAAAGCAATGCAAATCATCTAGCCTACCAGACTATACCATCACAAAACCCATTAGAAGCCCAAGCTAAAATGAACCTAAAAACTTAAGTTTTGAGTAAGGCTTATCCAATACATCACCAGCCTTGAAGTGTTTCCCAGAGAAGCAAAACTTTTACATGCAATTATGATCATTCTTTGAATAAAGCATCTCTGTTCCCTTATCCTTCAACAAAATCTGGAATCCAATGTCTCCTTCCATCGCCAACTGACAGCTAGAGCAATTGGAGAGCACACAATGTTATTGGGCATGTGTGTTTTGTTTGAATCATTCTCAATATACCACAAGCAGAATTAGACAATGTGAATAAATGTTGTTTCTCTGACAACTCAAGATGGAAAATGTAATTTTATCCCAAGTTCCAACAACAATTGACACTAATTTCTAGTTGTGAAGAGTATAGAACATTGTAACTGGAAAAGGCGCTGTCATTTCAAATCAGGAATTTCAAATTTTCAAGTAATTGATAAACATCCTAGTGGGATGGGAAACAAATTAATATTCTGATCCACATTTTTGTTTAGTCATTACACAAGTCTTTATTAAATTAACTCCTGCACAAGCCAACTAATCAACCCCTAGCTCGGATGACTACTTTGTAACATGTTTAACAAAATGCAATTTGATAGTCAAAGCAATAGTTTGCAGAAGCTAATTACCATAGTAGGTGAAAGATTAGCCCAGCAATTTTTTTTGCATCCCACAAGTCCTCTTTGTGCATATCCTCCAATCATTGCATTCCATGAGATGGCATCTCTTTAAGGCATTTTGTCAAACAGTTCACGTGCCTTATCCATGATTTTATGATTTGGAAGCATGTCTGCCAAAGCAATTGTAACAACTGACAAAGATCCTCTATCCTTTATGCTTTGATGGGTGTCTATTTTCTGGTCCAAAGCTCCCATTTTGGCACAGGCAGGGAGGATGTGGCAAAGGTCCAGTGGATTCTGGTTTTCTGCCTACCGATTGCATTTGCTTGAATTTTTCTGAAGCCTTTTTGTCAAATCCATTCTGTGTACATCCTGCAATCATTGTAGTCCACGAGACTGCACTTCTTTCGGGCATTCATTTGGTTGAAAGTTTCTAAAGCTTTTTCAATGGTTCCATTTTCTGTATATCCTATAATCAGTATTCCAGGAGATAACATATCTTTGAGACATTTTGTCAAACAAATGACATACCTTATCCTTACATCAACATTTTACACACATCTCTACAAAGTCATTTGCAACTGAAATAACACCCTTCTTTTACTCTTTGATGGATAAGTCTAAGCTATTTAATAAGCATACAATTAATATCAAGATAGTTGGTGCAAAGTTGGGTTACGAGCCATACTAGAAATAGATAACTTTAGTTTGCAGAAAAGCTCAACTGGAAACAGCTGCGAAAAAGTCCGTTTGTTGAGGGAATCTAGTGGTGTCATGGCATACGGACGAAGATCATTGTTTCAAGGCCTGTGGCGTGTGTTTTGGTGTTTAGGTTTGTGGACACGATGGACAACTACTAAAGACTCGTTATATTTGGGTTTTTTGTTTGGTGAATCTAGTTTACTCATATATTTGGGTTTGTGGTCATTTCACAGCCAACCAAAGCATTCTCAAAGCCATTCTTGCTCAGGCAAAGAAACCATTCCCGCTACATACTCTTGATTTCGAGAAAATGGAGGGTTTGCAGTGGTCGCAATCAATGGAAGCTCTGAAAAGTGATTCAGCCCAAAAGATTCGTGCCTCAAACTCACAACAGTTCAAAACAGATTTGGTGGCAAATTCATACATGAACCTTGCACTGCATTTGACGGTTGCGTTTCATATGGAATTCTTTTCAGACAATTCCAGAATTCTCGACACCTTACCTTAGCCGCCTTAACCCAAATTTTCCCTGCAGAAGCCGAATGCACAACAAAAACAGTTACTGACGCCGCGATCTTCACAGCAAAACCGTGAGGCAAATCCAAAACCGCTACAACCCTTTTTCCCAAACCCTCAGAAAATTTCAAGGCCCTGCCAGCATCCTTCACCTCCACAAGCGACCGACTGAAACTTGAATCCCCCTCACGTGATCATGCAAATCCTCGCTGTTACCAAACAGCTCGGTGGCCTCATTCCTCTGCAACCACGGCGGTTCCCTGCAAGCAGCTCTGTGGCGGGTTTCGGCAGAGACATCTCATTTGCCCTGAATTCAATCCAAACAACATTCCCGACTTAGACTATTCTGGCACGGCCGTGACCATTTCCGGCCAAAGTCACCCACGTAAATAGCCTTATCGGCTAAAAAATACAACTTCAGGAATTGATGGGATAATTAATTATAGGAAAGCGTCGTTACTTTCATTTGTACACAAGCAATTTCATGTCTTATCACTCCTCTCCCTACACTTCCCACATATAACATATTTTTCGCATACATTGCATTGATTTGCTGAACACCATTTCCCACATTCCTCACCACATAAGCTGCAGCTAATATCAGGATCATTTAGTTTGAGGAGAGAATGCTTGGGACAATGTTTGGGATGGATCTCTCCATCTACTCTCCACACTTTTCACAATTCCTCTCTTTTTTATCTCCTCCACCAATTTTTCCTTGCTTTCTTCTTCACCATCACACAATTATTTTAGCAACTCCATTCCCCTTTATTGGAAACCCAAATTGGGCTCAGTTGTTCACAAATCCAGTCTACTAATTTATAATCCATTTTTACATCAAGAAAAATCCGGAGAGTGGAAGAATTCTCTAGAAACTGTTGACTTTCTTCACTTATCTGGAAGCTTCTTTGGTTAGTAGTCAAAGTGTTTGGAATGTTCTCTTTTGAGTGTAGCTGGTGTAATTAATTTATTTTCCAACATCCCCCCATAAATTAATTATACCAATTTTGATAACTATCCCCCCATAATCTAGGATGGGTCCCGACATTAAGTCTTCTTAGGTACCCATTTACAACACAAAATTTTGGTTCCCTTTATCACTATCACTTTGGGAAATTTGTTCCCATTGCCATTATCACTCTGGGTTTTTAACCGGTTCACCCATAACCATTTGGGATTTTCCCCAACAGATACAATGCTACATAATTTTAAGTTTTTCACCCAAACAAGTGGTTTTGGTTTACCACAAACCTCACTCAAGAAAGTGGTTTAAGGATTTAACCACAAAGCTCACAACAAGTGGTTTTGGATTACCAAGCAAACATTGGTTCCAATGACCACAAATCATCATTACAGGGAAACCATAATTTCTTTGGGCTTTTCTCCTTTTGTACCCTACAACAAATTTGATTATTGAGTCCATATAAAAAGAAATCCATCTACCGAGATACATGGGTACCCAGTCGCTGTACTCACCAGTTGTATAAGAATTCTTTTCAGATACATGGTGCATCAATATGTTAAACCAAAAAACTTCTAGGGTGTTGGGTACAACCGATAATGCACCCCTTACAATGACACAAATACAATATATTCTTCAACTTTGTGATTGGACACTATTCGGGATTGACCTTTTTTCAAGAGCCTTCCAAATATTATCAATAATTTTCAAGGATTAAAACATCAATTCTTGAGGGATATTGTCATAATAATCTTTTCAAATAAAATGGTTAGGGGCAGAGAAAAAATAGGGAAAAACAGGGGATACGCACAACACCGATACACCATTTTTTTCACCAAAAAACACTTCATAACAAATTTATGATTTACATACGAAAACCTTACTCTTTTTTTGGGCTTACCAAGCCGCCCGATAATGCTGATTGGAGAGGTTCCAGACCATTCTATAGCGCTTGAAATGATCAAGTGGGTCGCGTTATAAGTCTGGCTCTCTGCTAATTTGGGGCTGCTACTTTTCTGCGGTGGGCGCTGCTTCCAAACTGGTATCCCACATTCTGTGCAATCTTGGATGGTACTGACAATGGCCTCTGCAATGCTGGCGCTCTCAGGAAACTCCTGTTTATGGTTGCGATGCAATCTCAAGGGTTTTGGAAACTCCGAAGTTGGATGGTTTGCAATCTAAGTCTTCGTGGCTTTGGGCATATGACTGCTCCATCAGATTTTTCCCTCATTAATGCAGCTCTTAGCCAGCCCATTTCCTTCATTTATGTAGAGCTTGTAAAGTTACTTTGAGCAGCACAGTGCAACATGATTCCTTAGTTCTTTTCAAAGAACTGCAAATGCAAATCTTCCCACAAATTGTACTTTCTAGAACTGACGTTTCCAAGATTTGGTAAAGTGGGTGAGCAAAGACTTTGAAGATCTGTTTGAAACACCGGTACCCTCTTTCCTTAATAGATCCCACATGCCCAAATAGGAATTTTCTATGTAGATTTGGAAAACTCCACAACTTTTATGATTGGAAGATCAAAATGGAACACATTACACTTCACCATATTTTTCTTGCTCTCTCCAAACTCTTGGACCATCTACCATTAGCTCTGATATCATATTGGAAACCCAAATTGGGCTCAGTTTAACACAGGCCCAGTCTATTAATTTATAATCAATGTTTACATCAATAGAGAAATCTAGAGAGTTGAAGAATAATCTAGAACTTGCTGACTTCCTTCACTTATCTGGAAACTTCTTTGGTCAGTAGTCAAAGTGTCTGGAATGTTCTCTTTTGAGTGTAGCTGGTGTAATTAATTTCCACTCACCATCTCACCATTTCCATCCACCAACACTATCCTTGTGCCCCGTTTATTTTCTTGAAAGTTAGAATCTGCACCAGCAAGACCCAATACCATTCTTCTCGCCTCCACTATCCATTTATTAACTCATTTTGCAAATGCTTCACACGCCGCCAAAATCTCCTTATATTAGACAAGGAGAGTGTTGCTATGCCACACATATCTATCTCATTTTCTTTCATCTTTTCACAAGCCATGTCATAATCGTTTTCATTGATGTAGTCGCTGTGAGCAACATAGAAGACATGGAAGTCCGTTTCCAACATTGTCAAAGAACAACTCCATCATCTTCTTAGGTGAACCCACGCAGAACAACATCAGTGCTCCATGATCCATAATCTCCTTTGCCTATCAAGTCAAATCAATAACATTTTAGCGCTTAAGTAGAAATAACAACTCATACCTGAGGGGAGTCTGTTACCATCGCTAGGTTCCTTTCTTTTTGGCTCTTCATTTCTATCCAACGTTGTGTTAGTCTTTAACTACCATCAATGTTGAGGCGTCACAAGCTCCTGATATTCTCCACACTATCCATCCATTCACCTCCCAAACTCTCACACTTGGAAAGCTTGAATCTTATTAAAGATTGGAGATGATGGAAATAATTAGAAAGCTTTACTAAATTAGAGCATCCCCATAGATCTAGCGTTTCCAAGTAGCCAAGCTCGCCAAAATGGTTTGGAAGTGTCATGACCCAATGGTCCACATAATAGATATTAATTGTACATCGATAGTGGATGCCAGCTTTTGGGCAATGATTGCATGAAAGAAAGGACATGCGCAATTTGAGTCTTCCTTGTTTGACTCCATATTTTATGCCAGAATTCAAGGGAGATTTTAATATTTATCTTATCCTTAGTTACTTGCTGGCATTTTCCACCCACGTGAATGACCAAACAATAAGTGGTTGCATGATATTTTCTTGTAAGAAGATAAGAGACGTAAAAGAAGGAAGATATTTATATATGATAAAATAATGAAAATATCAGACCACAAGAAGTTTTATAAAAAGGACATAGAGTTCATTTTAGAGAGGAGAAAAATAGAGAAAGAAACATAGAGTTTTATTTTGGGAAGAGAGTTTTTTTTGAAGGAGGAGATTATTTTTGAGGGAAGAAAGACTGGCACACACAGGAAGGAAGAAGGAAGAAATTTGACCCAGAAGAGGAGATTAAGAGGCATTTTCAACCCCAGGTTTTTATTAAATGAGGTTCCTTTCTCAGTTGAATTTTTATTACATATACAAGAAAATTGTAGTAATCAGAATTTGTGTGTTTAGATTAATATTTCTACTTCTAAAGTTATTTGTGTTTTTCTTGAAGCAAAATGGTTTTTAAAGATCTGTTTATGAAACGTATTAGGAAAGGAAGAAAAAGGAAAATCATATCAATTGGAAATAGAATAGTGAATCTATTATTTATAGATAGAGATTTTAGATTAGAAAAGATGAGTGGTCTTACAAATTTATGAACTAAGATCAAGAAATGATTGAAAAGTTTAGTAAAGCTCTTTTTTTGACTTCATAATTTTAGAATGATTTTAGAGTAAAAACTAGGTTTAAACGTAAATATTTTCGTTACAAACTTACTCTTGATTTTAAACCATATTTCAACATATCAAAGAAGATGAATGCAATGAATTGTTGAACGATTAGAAATCTGAAGATGGTTATTATTTTATTATGAGAATTTGTAATTAGTAATATCATTTGAGAAATTGGCTATTATATGAAAAAAGAAAAGATAGTAAACACAAACAAAAGTCTTTGACAACCTTCGAATTTAACTTATGGTTAAAGATAAAACTCAGGAACGAACTTGTTGTTTTTACTTATTTAAACAACGATAGAAAACTTGATGAACTTCCTTTAGAAGTTTGTATGAGGCTGAGTATTTATGGCTATTTCAGTAAGAAGTAAATCCTGATAGGAGAGGATAAACTTGGATTTTATGTTGTTTTGTGATCAATCTGTTTGGAAAGAAGAAATAAAAAATCTTAACTATTAAGTGGATAATTTATTATTTTAGAGGAGGGAGCTACCCACCTGGTTGAATAGAATCCAGTTAATTAAGATTACCTTAGAAAGATTTCGATAAAACCTATGAAATTAATTTATGCGACTAAGGGTTGGCAACTAAACATAGTGAACTCAAGGCCCTAGTATGGAACCCAGTGCTCTGATACCATATGTAAAGACTGAACTTCAACACAAAGACCACATCAACAAATTTCATATAAAGACAAGGAAGTCGGTCAACTAGTCAAAGGTCAAATGCACAAGTCGACTAGATACAAAATATATTATCGATAATAAAGGAATAAAAGTACTATTATGACCATAATTGTCATAAAGATAAATCATACCTTTGTCTAAAACAATAAGCAGAAAGTCGACCATCTGCCGAGTCTCCTAAAGAAACCACAATAAGAGATGTTGCATCAACTACAACGAAATACTAGTTGTCATATCTGGGTAACAACCCAAGATATTTTTGACCAACTGTCGAATCACATTAGTAAATGATAAGAATTAGATCAAAATATGTACTTCCATATTAATGACATAAGTAAACAACAAAATTTACCAAATACCACAACGTCGATTACGAAATGTCATAACACTGAAAAAGAAAGTCCTTCTTGTAAGAAGCTTCAGAAACCTATTCACAAAAGTCAGCAAGGGCGAGAATATTGTGGGAGTGCATTTCCACCCTACCACGAAGCATTAACGCTTCCCCGAAATCTTTCCTGACATGAAAGATACCCAGCCCAGCTAGAAGTAATCTAATAAAGTAAAACTAAGGGGTAATGGAATATGTGCTACTTGATACATCCACAATCAAGTTCTAATATAACCTTCATGGACTTCCAAAAGCTAACCTTGTAATTCTACTTCCATTTCATACATATGGAAAAGATTGTGTAAAGATTCTCATTTAATGCATAATATATCATGTTTCATAGGTGCATTCATCATACATAAAGGAACATAACAACATCCTTTTCCTAACTATCAAAATATGTTCAAGCTCATACATTTCCGCCATTATCTCTTATAAGTTCAAATGATATTTATAAGTTGAATTCATCATAGTATATGGAGAAAACCATATGCATCATTCTGATATATTAAAACTAGAAACATTAATTCTTTCTTGAGCAACATATTGAAATTCTCTTTTATTTTGTATCCAACCAATATAGAAGAACATATATGTAGTTCCAATTTAAACACAAGGCTAACAAACATTCCATCCTCTTGGTTCTCAATAGGAAATATAATTGCATAATAAATATAAGTTTCTCTTTATAGGATCTTTTATTTCTTTAAGCACGAAGAAACACAATAAACATTCTTTCATACTTCAGCACATGCAAACACCATTTCCTTATTATTTTATCTGGTATTCTAAGAAATCATAATCTTCAATAGTATGTACTTCTTACTAAAATAGCCATAAATACTCAGCCTCATACAAACTTCTAAAGGAAGTTCATCAAGTTTTCTGTCGCAGTTTTTACTTATTTAAACTGCGACAAAAAACTTGATGAACTTCCTTTAGAAGTTTCTATGAGGCTGAGTATTTATGGCTATTTCAGTAAGAAGTAAATTGTGATAGGAGAGGATAAACTTGGATTTTATGTTGTTTTGTGATCAATCCGTTTGGAAAGAAGAAATCCAAAATCTTAACTATTAAGTGGATAATTTATTATTTTAGGGGAGGGAGCTACCCACCTGGTTGAATAGAATCCAGTTAATTAAGATTACCTTAGAAAGATTTTGATAAAACCTATGAAAATTAGGCCAAGTTAGTTATGCTTGTGCAAGCTATCATTTACAAGTTTGACTATGGTTAGTACATCAAGGAAGGACTATGCCTATGTGTAGGCTTATTTTCATTATCTTTGCATTGAGTGTTTATGCGTAGATAAATACTAAGTATGACTAAATGATTATATGAATATAAGGCCATATTTAATTCAAGACAAAGTACATACTATTGAAGATTATGATTACTTGGAATACCAGATAAAATAATAAGGAAATGGTGTTTGCATGTGCTGAAGTATGCAAGAATGTTTATTGTGTTTCTCTGTGCTTAAAGAAATAAAAGATCCTATAAAGAGAAACTTATATTTATTATGCAATTATATTTCCTATTGAGAACCAAGAGGATGGAATGTTCGTTAGCCTTGTGTTTAAATTGGAACTACGTATATGTTCTTCTATATTGGTTGGATACAAAATAAAAGAGAATTTCAATATGTTGCTCAAGAAAGAATTAATGTTTCTAGTTTTAATATATCAGAATGATGCATATGGTTTTCTCCATATATTATGATGAATTTAACTTATAAATATCATTTGAACTTATAAGAGATAATGGCGGAAATGTATGAGCTTGAACATATTTTGATAGTTAGGAAAATGATGTTGTTATGTTCCTTATGTATGTTGAATGCACCCATGAAACATGATGTATTATGCATTAAATGAGAATCTTTACACAATCTTTTCCATATGTATGAAATGGAAGTAGAATTACAAGGTTAGCTTTTGGAAGTCCATGAAGGTTATATTGGAACTTGATTGTGGATGTATCAAGTAGCACATATTCCATTACCCCTTAGTTTTACTTTATTAGATTACTTCTAGCTGGACTGGGTATCTTTCATGTCAGGAAAGATTTCGGGGAAGCATTAATGCTTCGTGGTAGGGTGGAAACGCACTCCCACAATATTCTCACCCTTGCTGACTTTTGTGAATAGGTTTTTGAAGCTTCTTATAGGAAGGACTTTCTTTTTCAGTGTTACGACATTTCGTAATCGACGTTGTGGTATTTGGTAAATTTTGTTGTTTACTTATGTCATTAATATGGAAGTACATATTTTGATCTAATTCTTATTATTTAGTGATGTGATTCAACAGTTGGTCGAAAATATCTTGGGTTGTTACCTAGATATGACAACTAGTATTTGGTTGTAGTTGATGCGACATCTCTTATTGTGGTTTCTTTAGGAGACTTGACAGATGGTCAACTTTTTGCTTATTGTTTTGGACAAAGGTATGATTTATCTTTTCGACAGTTATGGTCGTACTAGTACTTTTATTCCTTTATTATAAATAATATATTTTGTATCTAGTCGACTTGTGCATTTGACCTTTGACTGGTTGACCGACTTCTTTGTCTTTATATGAAATTTTCTGATGTGGTCTTTGTGTTGAAGTTCAGTCTTTACAGGAAGATTCCGTAAGTTATCACACTTTGACAAATTCAGACATTTTAGTGCTACGAGATAGTGGAAGTCACTGCCCAATTCCTCCAGTTTATCACATCTTGATAAATTTAAGTCTTCCCGAAGCCTGGAGGCAGGGTTGACAGACTCTTGCAATCATTCAAATTTAATTTTACTAGAGAACTAAGTTTCTCAAAACCTAGAGGTGGGCTCGAAAAACTCTTGCAATTATTCAGATATGATTCTCTCAATTCTCCAACAAATGAAAGTCGTAACACAGCTCTTGTAAGCTTTTACATTAGTTCAAGTATAAACATTGCAGGCAAGTGAGCTCACCGAACCTACGGGGAAGACTCTTCAATCTGCTACAACCACTTAATAATGAAATACTTATGAGCATTGTTTTTTTCCAAATTTCTTCTGGTAGCTCCCTTAGACTTGAACAACCATCGAAATCTATTGCCAATGCACACATAGACATCAAGCCTCCAAGGCTGGGGTGAAGGCAAAGCAGACTGGAACAACCCTTTATCTCAAGTGACTCCAATGATGTGAGCTTTTCCAAACCATATAAACTAGTCGTATTTCTTTTCAAACTACTTAAATCAATTGATACACACACACACACACACACACACACACACATATACCTTTTTGTTTCATAGGTCCTCATAAATACATATTTTTCTTCTATTTGTTTAGTATATTTAATAAAAATTGATACATACCTCTTCATTTTTCACTGCCATGGAAAAATCTTTCTCACTCTTTCTCACTTTTGAATCTGTTACATTTCAATTTATTGTGGGCAGCTGCTAAAATGAGATCATGAATTCTTATCCACTCACCTTCTTGCCGAATAAGAGCTTCTTATTGCGAACATTCAATTTCTTCTTGTCCCACAATGTATGCAACTTCCTCCCAATTCCAACAAGAGAAAAATGAACATATATCAAGGAATGCATCTTTAGCACTTGGATAAGCCCATCTTAAGAAAATAAAACCCCTGACTCATCAAAATTGTACTTTTTAGTACTACTAAAAATATCTCCTACTTCTAGGGAGTGAACTACATGCTCAAAAAAATCAACTTTATTCTTTCGTTGATGAAGATAAGCTCCAATAACTTCCAGAAACAAGGGGTGACACTTGCATTTCTTTGCTATCTACCTTACCCGAGGTCTTTCTTGCAATATGGACTCATTTTCCTTTTTTCTTTCATTTTTTTTTGCAAAGCACTTGAATGGTTGCATCAGTAGAAAGAGATCCTATGTCATAGAGCTCACAAGGTTCAATCCCACAATATTCAATTAATCCTGACACATTTGTTTCTTTGGCTATTAAAAGTAATCGAAATTTCTTTCCATTTGTGAAATTCCTAAGTAAATTTTTTTCCAATGGTTCTAGATACAAAGCATTGTCAATATATAAGAAAGTGGGCTCTTTTTCTATAATTTCTTTTAGGCTTTGTTGCTCACTTTGAAAGTCTTTGACATCATGTTTGGAGGTTGTCAAGTCTTGCAAAATCAAGGATTATAGATATTCTACCTTGGGATCTTTTTCTAGGTTTTGAATCAAAGTAATTTTAGAATATTTCCAGTTTGGAAGTTTTTCTTTTAGAGAGGAATAAATTGCATCTGGACTAGTGTGGTCTTTCTAGACCCACCAATATCATATACAACAACTGCTATTATTGCACTATTACTCTCCCAAGCAAGATTTTGAGTGACTTCTTCAATTTTCTCTTCTATTACAACTGATGCTTACAAAAACATGTGCAATATTACAACATGTCAATATACGCCCTATAATCCTTAGGGAAAAAAGTAGCTCAATAACAATAAGGTTGATGATGTTTTACCTGCATTAAAGTGGAAGGTGAGGACTAGAGGAGGAGGGTTGACTAAGGAAGTTAATGTATTTCTTATTCTTTGCATGCCTTTCAAAGTAGAGGTGTTTATTTGTAAATTAAGCACCTTGCACATGTCATCTACATTCCTACTAAGTTGTTGAAGTTCTTGTGTATCTATTGAAGCTTTCCAAACCCTTTACATTAATATGGACAATCAAATGAAATAAATTACAAAATAGTGTAAATAAAAATATTGACTGTAAAAAATAAACATGATTCCTTTGTCTAAAAAATTCAACACTATAAAATTAAAGTTTTTCTTAAGAACTAATTCTCACATCAAAGATTCAAGAAGATGACTACATAAATACTTCAAAATAAACTCTTCAAAAATATAAGCACTATGTACCTTTTAAATCCTACTCTTTTTTTTCTTTCTTTCTTTCTTTCTTTCTTTCTTTCTGGGAATAACATAGATGGCTCCTTTAACTATCAATTGTTAAGTTGAAGGATAATTTTTGACAAATCAATCATAGACTTAAAAAGTTTTAAACAATCCTCGTTATTTTCCACTCTATCAACAATTTTTAAAGATGCACCCACCACTAAGAAACCCGCCTCAACCCAATAGCACTACACATTCTTATGCTTGTTTCATGTTTATTCCTAGAACATTCTTGAATATGCAAAATCAATAAAAAATTACCAATAAATAAACTGAATATTTTGTCTTTTATTTCCTAATAACTTCCCATGTTGATTATTGTGACAACTTACATTTTACAAAATGGTTTCTACACAAAAATATTTGTTAAATAGAATAATTATTTAAAATAAAATTAAAGTTGAAATTCAAATTCAAATTAATGTTTCTCATATTGAAAATAAAATATAACACAATAAATAATTTCAAAATAAAGTAAGAGATTAGATAATTTAGAAAGAGGTTAATATTAAAGTTTAAAATTACACACTTCTTAATTTTGACACCTTAACTTTTAATTCTACCATTATAAAGAAATATGAATTCACATTTAATAAATAAATACAATCTAAAATAGAATTAAAATAATTACATTGTTATTGGTGAAGATGATGTTGATTCATGCTATTCAACAAAATAGTATAAATAGATAAAAAAAATTAACTAACATATATATCTTAAATATATCTAAATGATATAATATGATGTCTTCCAAATAAATATTTTTAATTTATCTTTACTATTTACTTTTACTTTTAAGAATTATTTTATTTTTTAAATCTAGATATTCATTTCTAGTATTTATATAAACTACTATATACATTGATGTGCATATAAATGGCTGAATATATAGATGAAATAAATAATATATTAAAATTTACTTGAAGATTAGATTATATTGTAATAATTTCATTTATTGGCTACCAAGATTTTGCACAAATTTCATTTTGTGAGCTGCAATGAGCTTTTTGAGAGTCATGATATTTTTTTTTTGGTCGGTAATAAGTAGTATTTTATTCATAAATAAAAGAGGAATTACATATTTTGACAAGCATCATTAGTGCTTCCAAAGATCATTACATTTTGTCAACCTTCACATAAGGCTTTAAACTACACCCATCTATAGGGGTCATGCAAAATTGGCCTTTTAGCCATTTACAACCAAAATTTTAAAGTTGCCACAACAACATCAACCCAGATATAAAACATACTAAACATAGCCCGATATACATCATTGGGAACACCAAAAATTCACATTAAACCAGGGCAGCAGCTTCTGCATATTCATAACAAAAAAGAGGATGACATTACTAGCATATTAGTCCTTCTTATCGACATCACCACTTCCTTTGTGACGACAAGAGCGACTTCGCTTTAAAAAGTTTTTCGACACTAGGGCACCCTGTTTGGTATTCAAATAATTGGTGATGCCCTGCTTCAAACTCTCCTAGCCTGCATGTCTCTCCGCCAGATAGCTCTCCTTCATCACTCGTTTAGGCCATCTCAAAAAAGGCACAATGCCTACCTCCAAACCCTCCTCCTCATTTGAAAAAAATTCACTATAGTCGAATGCCCATCCCAGATGGGCCCATTCGATCAGAGAGTCAACTCCCACAATCAACTTTGCCTCAAACAAGTGTTTCATTACCCATTCAACAGTCTTCTCATGCTCCCCCAACTCCAAGCCCCATGCCATTATCATGGTTGCTATGTCAACTTGTAGCTTCCATTTGTGATCGCCATGTTGAAACAACAACCCAATCATCAGCTTAAATGCTTGGATAACCTCCTTCATAGGGCATTTGACCAACAGCTTGATTCGGTGATCATCCACCGGCCTGAAAATGCACTTCTGTTGTTGCAAGTTGTGAAATGTAAATGTCAACTCCATTCAAACCAGCAGAGAAGAAATTCTACAAAGCCACAACTTACAAACCAGCCACAATGAATGCACACCCAACAAAAAACCATCCACTCCCAATTTAAAGCCCCTCGGCATTCATTCTAACAACACATTCCCTGCGTGCCAGCCATTAGATCACAACACAATGAGTCCGCCATCATTTTTTAGAAATAAATGACAAACATGTGTGCCACCCTTTGAAACAACTTGCATCCATAAATGATTATGGAGGCCTCACACACGAGGTTGTAACTTGCTAACCTAAGCCACCCTGTCGTCATCCTGACCCTTTCAAATCTGACTACAATCCCTGAAGTGGATTGAGAACATTAATATTAATATCCCCAACATTCACTAAATCAACCACTAGTTTAGATAGAATGTCTGCTCCCATATTTCCCGCACATTTAATATGGGTTATCTTATAATCATCCAACAATGATAACATCTCCCTAATCAACACAACCTCATTTTCCAAATGCCATGCCTTAAGAGAAAGGTTGGAGATAGCTTGTGTTACAAGAAGAGAATCACCCTCCAAATGGAGTCTCTTTACACCCTGTTGCCTCGCTAACCTAACCGCTAGAAGAGCCGCTTTACATTTAGCCACATTATTAGTGCCTTCCTCACACCTTTTTGATGCAGTCAAGATAGTGCTTCCGCTACTATTTTGAAGAATCACCCCAATTCCACTTCTACCCGGGTTATTCTTAGCCACCCCGTCAAAGTTTACTTTCACCCATCCAACTTTTGAGGGTTTCCAAGAAATTATATCCTTCACTAAAGAATTCTTCCTAATAACTAAAGCCCTTGCCGGGGAGGAGAATCTTATGCCTGGCCATTGTAATAATTTTGTCCTCTTTAGTGAAAGGGATTTTTAAAAACTGTCTTCTTGTGGAAGACACACTTACCACCTCCTCTATAGCATGTTGCAATCTTACTGTAAACCTTTGAATTGTTTCTTTCTCCTCTCTAAAGATCCATTTGTTTTGTTCTTTCCACAGATCCCAAATGACCAAGGAGGGAATGATAGACCAAATACCAGATAAGGTTGACTTCCTTCCCAACCTTGGCCATCCATCAAAAACTTGCCTAATGTTATTTGCCCTTGGGCCTTCCCAATTTAGTTTTTGCTGCACAAAATCCCAACAATGCTCAACAAATTCACATTGAATCAGTAAGTGGTCCACTGATTCCTCCTTACATTCACAAAGGGCGCATCTAGTAGGTCCTTTTAAACCTAATCTTTTCCTTCTTTCTGCTGTCAAAATCCTTCCGTTATAAGCCAACCAAGCAAAAACTCCTGCTTTAGGAAGTAATTCTTTTTTCCAACATAGATCATATAAAGAAAATTATTTTGCATTATTTTTTGCCAGCAAAATATATCCCA
The DNA here is from genome assembly GCA_027943335.1 of Chamaecyparis obtusa. Lineage (NCBI taxonomy): Eukaryota > Viridiplantae > Streptophyta > Pinopsida > Cupressales > Cupressaceae > Chamaecyparis > Chamaecyparis obtusa. Next base: position 281,856 of record BSBK01004898.1, on the reverse strand, counting down.
GCTTTACCGAATACTCACTAGATAGAGAACCACACCATCTAATTGAGTCTCTTTGGCTTGTGAAAGTGATAGCTCTATTACTCAAAATACCTTTCATAAGTTCCTTTTGATGCAAAGAGAGGTCTTCATTCTCAATTTCTTTCCATCTCCATAGATGCCCTTCAACACTTTCTGCAAGTTCAACATAGTCCGCAACTTTGCATCCCCATTTAGTTTCAAAATACATTTTCAAATGGGCAACCTCCGGAACCTCCTCCAAAGCTGGAAGACCATTCCACGAGTCCTCCCAAAACTAAGCTTTTTGTCCGTTACGAATCTGCCATGTGATGTGATCACAAATCACCGGTCTACAAGACATTAAGAAGTTCCAAATGGTTGAACCACGGGGGTGGTCTTTGATCGTCAAGATCCTCTCAAAACTAGGAGAATCCAAGTACTTTGCTTGAAGTATTCTCACCCAATAACACGAAGGGTCCTTATACATGCTCCACACCATCTTTTCCCCAAGGGCTTTATTCATAATTTTCCAATCTCTAATCCCAGCCCCCCCTAAGGCTTTTGGGTTGCAAATCTTATCCCAAGAAACCAATGGGATTTTATCCTCTTCCTTAGATCCACACTAGAAAAATTTCCTCATCTTAGCAGCCACCACCTTAAGGAATTTTTTAGGAATTTCCATACACATCATTGAGAAAATAGGGATGGCCGAGATGACTGTTTGCAGCATCAATATTCTACCAGCTGATGACAACCATTTTCCTTTCCAGCCATCCATCCTTTTGAGACATTTATTGACAATATCCTTCCATAACTCAAACTTGCTGCTACCTGTAAAGAGAGGTATGCCGAGATATTTACTAGGGAGAAGTCCAGTTTTCATACCTAGGATCTTACCAATCTTCACTTGTTCCTTCAAGGGGGTGTTGAAGAAGAAAATCTCAGACTTTCACCAATTAATGAGTTGCCCCAAAGCCTTACCATACACCTCCAAAGTGTTTTTATCACTTTTTCTTCTGAGACTGAAGCATCCCCACCCAGAAATGTGTCATCCACAAACTAGAGATGAGATAGGGGTTCTACACAATCAGCTATAAGGATGCCTTTCCAATCCCCATCCTACTATTTTTTGGAAATCAGCCTTCCCAGAACCTCTACCATAATAATAAAAAGAAAAGGGGAAAGAGGATCCCCTTGTTGAATCCCTTTCTCTTGTTCAAAGAAACCTTGCAGGCTTCCATTGACCAACACCGAGAACCTAGGAGTAGTAATGCAGCTCCGAACCCATTCAATCCAACCAGCATCAAAACCAAATCTTTTGAGAACTACCAACAAAAAGCCTCTATCCACCTCATCATATGCCTGTTTAATATCTAATTTGACCAACATTTTCTTGCTCTTTGCAATCTGGATTGAATGAATAGCTTCATGGGCAATCACCACACCTTCAAAGATGGAGCGACTCGGGGAGAAACCACTTTGAGCCATCGAAATCACTGTGTTGAGGACCTATTTTAGCCAGTTTTCCATGACTTTGGAGATGACCTTGTAAACAGTGTTGCAAAGGGCTATTGGCCTGAAGTCTTCAAAAGAAGACTAAGAATCTCTTTTCGGAACAAGCACAATAAAAGTATTGTTTAAATCTTTAAGTATAAATCCTCCCTGTCTAGACTCTTCCACAACCTCCCAGAGATCTTCCCCAAGGAGATCCCAAAACTTTTGAACGAAGATAGTTGGAAAGCCATCAGGGCCTGGGGCCTTTTCCTTACCTAGACCAAACAAAGCAGGCTTAACTTCCTCCATAGAAACAGGTTTGGTGAGAGCTGTATTCTATACCTCTGTAACTAAACCCGAGATAACCTCTAGAACTGCCTCATGTAGGGGATCCAGGCCCCCCCCCCCACACTACTACATTTGGGGTCAAATTTCGACGGCCATTTGTCAGATTTGCAATGCTAATTTGTCGGCATTTTGACAAATGGGTCCGTCACCATTTTTGTGTAGGAAATTGCGATAGAAGACGTTACCATTGGTTTATCGACACCATATCACATCGAAAACTTGCATTTCAGCAATAGCTTCGTTATGGCATTTTCTATAGTTTATCCATCGGAGTTCCGACACAATACCTATTAACTGTTGAAAAGATACCTTTTCTGACATTATAACTATCGGAATAGTGACAGTGTCCACTTAATTCTGACAGATATACCTGTTGGTGATATGGAATTAATGTCAAGCCGTCTGTCAAAAAATTTCTATTTGTGACACTTGAAATGTCGGAAGAGTGACAGTCCATTATTTCTTTGATAGATTCCCTGTCGAATGTATAGCATTACTGTCGGAACTATTATCGTAAATTAGTTTTCTCCGACATTTTATCTGTCGAATGCATAGCACTTTTGTTGGAATTAATGATTAAGTTTAAAAAAACTAACGGATGTGCACATTAAAGATAAAATAGCTCAAGAGACCATCATAGGTTCTCTCTTTCTTCAGTCTATATTATTGACAGAATGTTTTACCTTTCATTAGCTCATCAAATCCAAGGATTTGAAAGAATTTAATAGAATATTTTCATGACAACGTATATTATTTATGTTGACATTGCATGAATTTATCTACTTGGCGCACTTGTAGACTATGAGGACGGCGATAAAGAAGCATGGTCAACTTAAATAATATACATTGTCATGAAAATATTCTATTAAATTCTTTCAAATCCCTGGATTTGATGAGCTAATGAAAGGTAAAACATTCTGTCAATAATATAGACCAAAGAAAGAGAGAACCTATGATGGTCTCTTGAGCTATTTTATCTTTAGTCCTAGTGACTGTCCTAGCTACTTGTCGATCATCAAGAATAATCACTGCCTTACATTTATGTACACTTCACAAATTGATCCCAGTCTCGCAAAATTTTTTTACACTTGTACATCTCATCAATACTGGAGGCCTAAAGTAATTTTATACAATCACTAGCACATTTCGTGCATGGATGAGAAACAATATCCAAAGTTTCTAGATAACCATTTTTGAGAAGAAGAATGAGTGCAGGCCAAAGAAGGGATAATTCCACAATAGAAAGGAAGACATCTTTTTAGCCTGGGTCTGGATCCTACCCCAATTGTCGAAGGATCCAGGGCTAGTCTAGAAAGATGTCTGCCCATTCTGTCTGCAACATTGTGTCCATCCATGATCTCAGGAATATCATCATCTTTCTACTCTTCATTTGCCAAAATATATCGCTTCTTCAAGCTTGCAGAGTAATCTTATTAATAAAAGAACTCTTGCCAACATTAGGGTACCCACATATCAAAATAGTTGATGTTATTGGTGCTTGTGCTCAAGGCTATCAATTCACTGTTTTGAAACAACCAAATCATTTTTATTTCATTTGTAGAGAAAAGGAGTGGGAGAAAACGAGCGGGTGAAAGTTGATCAAGCGCGAGAGAAGGCATTGCATTTTATTTGATCATGAATGCTCTCTGAATGACTAATCATGTTTTCTATTTGATTTTTTTTGGTGTTTTTTTTTCCCATATTCAGTAGATAAAAATCATGGCGGCAACCACTTAGCCATCTTTTTGATGTTCTTGGTATTTTACAAAGATACAGGTATGTGGATTTATCATTTAGTTGCTTGCAGTTATTGGTTAAATGCAAATATTTTGTCAAGTTGAAAGGGCAAGATATCAGTTTGGTATTTTCAGTTTATGTTAAAAGTTGATTTGGTAAAATCCTCAAAAAACACACTACATGTTCTAAAATGTAAAGAAGTTGAATGTTAAATGTAAGATATATATCTCATCCATAGTAATCAAAAGAAAGGACATGAAACTTATAAGGAGATTTACCAATCCAAAAATATAAGAGAATAGGAAATATGATTGGTACCTTATGAATTGGTTTTTGAGGTGCACAATCTTCATCAATCTTTTGAGAACAAGACACCTCCTCACGAAAAATGCATTTAATGGATTAAACAAATCTACAAAACTAAACCAATGGCATGTTTAGAACAAAGAAATAGATTGATAATAATATGCTGAAAATTCTATTATGTTTAATACACACAAAAGGACCAGTCCCAACAATTCTTAAACATACTTTATCTGATATGATAATAACATGCTAATTAAACTGATAAAGGTGTTATATGCATTTAATCTGCCAATTACTAATTACACAAAAAATAAATTACAAAACTAAACCAATGGCATGTTCTTTGTGTGGTACAAGGAAGTTTTGGCTATGAAAAAAAAGAAGTGAAATGGCCTCATCATTTTTATTTCGATTGGATAGAGGAGTGAAAGCTGAGCACGAGAGAAGGTATGTGATTTCTTCATCTTTCGAGCATCTGACATCATATTCGACTGCAAATTTCAAATGCATTGCATTTTATTTGTTCATGAATGCTCTTTGAAATGACCACATTCTACTAGTGTCGTGCCCTAGCCCATGCTTTATCTCCATTATTTGATATTATTGGTGCTTGTGCTCAAGGATATCGATTCACTATTTGCAAATGTTTGGATCATTTAGACAGTTACATTTCCTGACTGTTCCTCTAGTACACAGTCAGGAAATGTAACTGTCTAATGATTATATGTAATGTTGAATGGATTAAATGCTTTATTTTTGGTAGAAGTGAATGGAAGGAATAGTGCATATTAAATAAAATCCAGTCACTTATTGAATGCTTTGGAGACTACTGGTTTGACTGTCCATGCGCTACCAGTGACTGAGATTCATTAAAGGATACAAAACCCTTCATTTTGGGGTTATTGTGTGTGGATTCAAATGTAGGTTTGATTGGGTTAATGTTTAGAAGAGATCAATAAAGTATTTAAAGACAATCTTACATGTTTGGAGAGGTTTGAGAGGCACTTATCATGACTGTACCCTCACAAACATCAGCATAGACTGGTTTTAGTAAGTTTTCTTTCTTTATTTTGAGGTTTCCTTTCTCTGCCGCAGGGGTATAGTTAGAGGGTTCATTGACAAAATGATCTTTCGAATGGTTACTATGAATATGAATGATTTGATATAGCATATTGCTCATTTTACTTGAAGTTTGGAATAGCTTGTGCAAGGGTGAAAGTAGTTTTGATTGTTTTGGTCGTGACTGTTCCTCTACACAGTCAGGAAATGTAACTGTCTAATGATTATATGTAATGTTGAATGGATTAAATGCTTTATTCTTGGTAGAAGTGAATGGAAGGAATAGTGTTCGTGTTAGGTTTCATTTATTATTGAATTCAATGGTTTCCAAGATGTGTTGAGGAGTTTCCTCCTTGTTTAATGTTAACTGTTCCTGCACAATCCACTCATACAATAGTGAAGTTACAAAACTGAACCGATGGCATGTTTACAACAAAGAAATAGAATGATAATAATATGCTAAAAATTCTATTATGTTTAATACACGCTAAAGGACTGCATTCTAAATTGCTGTCACTAAAATGACCACATTCTACTGGTGTCATGCCCTAGCCCGTGCTTTAACTCCATTATTTGATGTTATTGGTGTTTGTGCTCAAGGATATCCATTTTTTTGAAATGTTGACTGTGGTTATCAAATGGACAGCCTGTGAGCTTCTAGCTAGGCGCCATTTGTATTGATAGCTTAGGGCATCAAATGTATTGTATCATTGATAGTTGATACTTTGTTAAAAGGAAATAGGACAAAGAATGATTTTTATTTAGTTTCTCTATTTTGATCCCTAAGCGGCTTAGAACCCTAGAGAAGTATATGCAAATTTATAGATGTAGTTGTAGGATACATAACAGCCAATAATTCACAATAAATCCATGCATCCAATTTGAATAGCAATTAATACAAAGAACGAGGGTCCTCCAATGGCCCAATCATCCAGACCTTGACTGTCCTCTCAACTAGTGACCCTTCAAAATTGGGTTATCATGCAATCAGTGAGTGATCCTTCATTCTCCTGGTGAGCTTCTAGGTAGGTGCCATTTGTATATTTGATAGCTTAGGGCATCAAATGTATATTGTATCATTGATAGTTGAGACTTTGCTAGTATCAATTTCTGGGTTCGATTGTGTATAATTTTTTCCATCAACGTTTCAGATCATACTACATGATCCATCATCAGGATGCTAGAGAGAAAAGAACATGATATGATGGATCATGTAGTATGATCTGAAATGTTGATGGAAAAAATTATACACAATCGAACCTAGAAACTGATACTAGCATTAATATGGATTGTGGAAATCTAATAGATCTAGTTGAGACTTTGTTAAAAGGAAATAGGACAAAGAATGATTTTGATTTAGTTTCTCTATTTTGATCTCTAAGTGGCTTACAACCATAGAGAAGTATATGTAGATTTACAGATGCAGTTGCAGGATACATAGCGGCGGATAATTCACAAGAAATCCATGCATCCAATTTGAATAGCAATTACTACAAAGAATAGGGTCCTCCAATGGCCCAATCATGGGGACCTTGACTGTCCCCTCAACTAGTGACCCTTCAAAACTGGGTTATCATGCAATCAGTGAGTGATCCTTCATTTTCCTGGTCTACCTTGCAACCAAACATATTGGAAATAGACAATACAATGATAACAAGTCTTTCACAATCCCCATTCCCTTAAGGAAAACTATCAACCATCCCTTCCACATAGTATTTCACTATTTTATGAGTGGATTGTGCAGGAATAGTTAACACTAAACAAGGAGCAAACTCCTCAACACATCTTGGAAACCATTGAATTCAATAATAAATGAAACCTAACACCAACACTATTCCTTCTATAGTTGCATGATACATAGCAGTTGATAATTCACAAGAAATCCATGCATCAAATTTTTATAAGGATATCCTACTAATCAATAGGAATTTTCTTGAGATGACCAATGATTATGCATTTTGATGGCAGTGTGCTAATTCAAAAGGATAATATAAATCTGAAACAATTTTTTCTAATTTTCTGAAACTATAAATGTGGTTAAAGGGAAAATATTATGGCCCCTACACTGTGGTTGTTAGCCTAATTAAAGATAGGCCTACCTTTGCATATAATAAGAGGCCAACATGAAACAAACATCTAGACGTTAGGGGGTTGTTCCCTATCCATTATTTATTATTTAAGTGCTAAGTGATGATGGGTATATCATGTAATTCATACCTAGTGTGTCTCTTTCTTTCGCTCCACATTTCACATTAGGAGTATATGTTATAAAATACTAATGAAATCAACTATAGGTCAAATCTAATCAAAATTGCAATATAAAGATTAAAATAGATCTTGAAGAAATATGGGAACCATTTTTGACATATATTGTACAAATAAAGAGAATACTCCAATGAGGAAATGCTTCAATGTGGAACAATTGAAGGACAATATTTTACTTTTATATGCACATCTGCAATGTTTTTGATATATTTCTGAGATAACAAAACCATAGAAAGAATAGCATATAGAAGAAAGTAAAGAATAATGATCATACTTTGAGATATTGTGGAAAATTAAAGGAAAAAATACTTGGTGGAGTTATCATGCAATCAGTGAGTGATCCTTCATTTCTCTCTTCCGGTGACCCTTCAAAACTAGGTTATTGTGCAATCGGTGAGTGATCCTTCATTCTCCTGGTCTACCCTGCATCCAAACATATTGGAAATACACAATACAATGATAAAAAGCCTTTCAAAATCCCCCTTCCCTCAAGGAACACTATCAACCATCCCTTCCACATAGCATTTCACTATTTTATGAGTGGATTGTGCAGGAACAATTAACATTAAACAAGGAGAAAACTCCTCAACACATCTTGGAAACCATTGAATTCAATAATAAATGAAACCTAACACCAACACTATTCCTTCCACAGTTGTAGGATACATAGCAGTCGATAATTCACAAGAAATCCATGCATCAAATTTTTATAAGGATATCCTACTAATCAATAGAAATTTTCTTGAGATGACCAATGATTATGCATTTTGATGGCAGTGTGCTAGCTCAAAAGGATAATATAAATCTGAAACAATTTTTTTTGATTTTCTGAAACTATAAATGTGGTTAAAGGGAAAATATTATGGCCCCTACACTGTGGTTGTTAGCCTAATTAAGACAGGCCTACCTTTGCATATAATAAGAGGCCAACATGAAGCAAACATCCAGAGGTTAGGGAGTTGTTCCCTGTCCATAATTTATTATTTAAGTGCTAAGTGATGATGGGTATATCATGTAATTCATACCTAGTGTGTCTCTTTCTTTCTTTCCACATTTCACATTAGGAGTATATGTTATAAAATACTAATGAAATCAACTATAGCTCAAATCTAATCCAAATTGCAATATAAAGATTAAAATAGATCTTGAAAAAATATGGGAACCATTTTTGACAGATATTGTACAAACGAAGAGAATACTCCAATGAGGAAATCCTTCAATGTGGAACAATTGAAGGACAATATTTTACTTTTATATGCACATCTATAATATTTTTGATATATTTCTGAGATAACAAAACCATAGAAAGAATAGCATATAGAAGAAAGTAAAGAATAATGATCATACTTTGGGGTAAAAGCACAATAAGCTGTCACCCTTTTACAAAGGAAGAGGCTAAACAAATCAAAGCTGTTCAACTTCAATAGCATAAAAATGACATTTATGTTTGGAATTTGAAGATGATGTAAACTAATTAAATGTGATAAAATAGATGAAGTTTATGATTAATATTTTTTTTGAATAAGAATTGATATGTTTTTTTAATTTTTAAAGATGATTTTTTAGCTGCTAAAAAATGCTAAAAATTAGGGGTCTAGTTCCCACCAAAAAATTATATGTAAATAAACATATTTTCTCCTAATTTCAAAATATGTCATAGATGACATATATATCTAGTGCATAAAGAAATAAAAATTGGTTTGTGACCTATATTTTCTCTTTTATAACAATTCAAATTCCAAATCACTGAAATCGACAGTTTTCATCTCGCAACATATTTTTCATAACAAATCTATCCCAATAAAAAAAAAAAATACATATTCTTGAAGAGGACTCTCTCCTCTAGTGCACCATGTGTTTTGAAAATTTATTTAATATTATTTACTATTTTTTTCTTTCTCCGAATCAACATGTTCTTGACTGTTAAAATACCTACTTGTAATATTTTTTAATTACAATAAACTATGTCTAATTAAAATACTATAAAATCTATATGAGGATATTCTTGTCTCTAATCTCTACAAAAGGGTATTTTTTAATTTTCAAAAAAATGTCATTAAAAATATTAGGAGTTATTAAAACACTACTTTTCTGAAATAATTTTATTTTTATGGTAATTGGACCCAAAGTGGTATAAAACATGCATTTAATAGAAATTTTCGATTGGAAAAGTTAAAGAACTTATCTAAGTTAGTTATAATGAATCTAGCTAGACCATATGTTTGACCAAAATTAATTTTTAGTTAGAAATACTAAAATTCAGCTGTGCTGATAAGTTAGCCAAAAAGGTGACACCTGATTGTGCTTTTACCCTTTGAGATATTGTGAAAAATTAAAGGAAAGAATGCTTGGTGGGGTTATCATGCAATCAATGAGTGATCCTTCATTTCCCTCTTCCAGTGACCCTTCAAAATTGGGTTATCATTCAATCAGTGAGTGATCCTTCAATCTCCCGGTCTGCCCTGCATCCAAACATATTGGAAATACACAATACAATGATAACAAGTCTTTCAAAATCCCCCTTCCCTCAAGGAACACTATCAACCATCCCTTCCACATAGCATTTCACTGTTGTATGAGTGGATTGTGCAGGAACAATTAACATTAAACAAGGAGCAAACTCCTCAACACATCTTTGTTGTAAACATGCCATTGGTTCAGTTTTGTAAATTTGTTTTTTGTGTTAAATGCATTTAAATGGAACATTAAGCATAGGAATAATATGCTTAGTCTATTAGTAATTGCAGATTAAATGCCCATAACACCTTTATCAGTTTAGCATGTTCTTATAAGATACTAAAGAAGACTTGCTATTTGTCAGAGAAATCTTCATTGTCCTCCATAATGAAGACAATGAAGATTGACCTCCTGCCCCACAACAAAGAACATTGTAATAAGAATAAGATAGTGCCAAGAAACATTTTCACAAATATGAAACGTGAGGAAAAGTAATAACATTAACAATGTCAAGATTCACAACATTAAATTTCACCTGCGGATGAGTTTTTGCAGTGGGTTGCCCAACATCAAAAATATGTTGAGTTGCATTTGAGCTATAACTAAGAGTATCATGTAGAACAGACCCTAAACTTTGAAAGCATTCTCTAGCTTGGCAATTCAAAATTCAATCTAGGCAAGCATCAGTAAGTGAAATAAATTATAGATATCAACATCAACATCATCATAATCATTAGACATAAATTATAGACATCAACATCAACATAATCATAATCATTTGGAGGGTATTTGTTTTGGTCCTTGGATAGTACTATGTTTCTTGAAAGTTATTGTGATATGCTTCTAAACTTTAAAAACATATTTTATGGCTTAATGATAATATAGATTAGTGTTTTGTTTTCTAATGGAATGTTGTTGATCATTCATGGTCTTGAAGAAACTTTTGATTGTTTTGATTTTTGAGTCTTGACATTGTTTCTCAATGTGATATAGACTGACCACAAGATGGTTCAGTTGGTCCTCTCTTTCTATTTAATCATTTGTCTTCTTCATGGTGTAAGTGTCAATATGTTATAATCCAACATGAAGTGTGGTTCAAATGAAGTTGAACCAAATGCTGACCGTGATGGCTATGATCATGATGAAGATAAATATGAATATTAAATCTAGAATATAGCTTGTAATTTGAATTTTCATTGTGAATGAAGAAACTATAGATTCAAGTCGACTCATTCTATGTTGTAGTATATTTGTTCCCTAGATCTACCATATTATATATGTGTAGCCTGTAAGGGACATCTTCTGCTCATCCATGTATCATAGCTCGGTGAGAGTTCTTAAGAGAAAGACAAGATGTCAGTGGGAGATGGAGAAACCAATATCAGAACACCACTTGAAGCCTTGCAATTTTGAGAGTGGGATAAAAGCTACACTTGAGACCCTATATAAGGAACAAACTTATTGAGCTTCACTTTGTTTCGAGAATAGTTTTATATTCTGTACTAAACAAGGTCAACCACATGAAGGTGGAAGCTCATTTGGCTACACCCACCCCCCCTAACACCACTCTAAATTCCCCGTTAACATCTAACATTCATTCATTATTTTGTCCATTAATAAAATGTAATATTCATTAATTATCACACAATAACATTCATTCACACATTAATAAAATGTGACATTCATTAACTATCACATGATAACATTCATTAACACATTATAAAATTTATGAACATTCACTACTACATAATTAAATTCATTGGCATATAAAAATCAGTCATTATCAATTAAGGTGCATAGATGACAATCATTTCTTTTTTTTCTTTTGATTTCTAGTTTTTAAGATATAATTGTAAGATGAGTATCGATATCATCATCATGATCATCTACCATCTCATTAGATCTCAATGCACGCCTAGTTCTCTGTTGATGCAAAGCGGGTTCATCTGCAATAACATATAAAAGGGTTAAATTAAAAACATTTTATTATAATTAAAAACATTTTAAACATTTTAAAGTATTTCAGTACTTTACAGGCCATAATCGTATAGCTCTTTACCTGATCTAGTCACATCATCAACATCGAGGTCAGTTTGTCGATCCATGAGACTGTGTGGGATGCTCATGAAAGGAGTTTGGGTACCTACATATGTAATTCAATTATCTAATGTTAGCTAAAAAACTCATGATACATATACTCAAAACCACATAGTAAGTACATTAAAAACCATAAGCATCCCATAGTAAGTACATCATGAATTAATTAGATTAAGCATTGATTGCATAACTGCACATTTTTATCAAGAAATCAATATTAAATAGATTAAGCAATGATCATGTAACTATACATTTCATTCATGTCATTCATCTTCTTCTTCATCCAACTAATTTCCATGATCATCGTTGACGTCGACATCATCACTACCATCGTCATTTTCTTCATCTTCGTCATCATCGTCATCATCGACATCAGCATCAACATCAGCATCATCATCATCATCATCAGCAACATCATCATCAACAACATCATCATCATCAGTAGCATCATTAGGAGCATCATCAGTAGCATCATCATTGTCATCATCTTCTTCTTCTTCAAGAAAAGTTGCGTTAGGAACATCATCGACTAATTGTTGTTCGTGATCATCATCTACATCATCTTCTAGTTGTTCACAATCTTCTTCCATCGCATTATACCTCATCAGCCTTCCTCTTGGATCATGTCTAACAACAAATGACAAACCCGATTTATGTGGAACCTCTGAGTAAAATACCTGCTCACATTGGCTTGGAAGAACATAGGGTTCATCCCCAACTGGCTCAAACCACCTTGTATTAATCATTGGAAATCCATTGTCATGTTCAATATTAGTTCTATCAGGATAATTTTGATTAAGTTGTAGTCTATACCATCTGACGATGAAGAGAACTAATCTGAAGGAATTAAAATCACACTCAAGTATATCATCCAAAATGCCATAGTATCAATTTTCGGACTCTCGAGGATGTAAGTCATTTCTAGATGAAATATTAGTCACCTGAAAGACTGCACTTATCCCAGAATCACAAATTTTCTTTGTGTCATCCAACTTTTTGATGCGAAATTTATGACCATTGCAAAACATAGCCTTGTGGTGTTTGACCTGTAAAAATATGTAAAACATGTATAAATTAATGCATCGAGAGTTCATAAACGTACGAGTGATTAACAAATTTATATGTACTTGGAAATCTTTTAAACCATGTGCTAAATCTATTTCCCTTTTGGTAACATTTGTATCTCCGTTACAATGAGCTTCATTAACCAATGAAGACACAACTTCCCATGTTAATGTGCGACCTAAATGATGACATCATTCAATCCATTTCGTCATCCAATCTTGATTGTTTGCAATATACAAATGTATTGCATCCCACTCTCGAGCAGCTATACAAAAAATAAATAGATGACTTACAACCAATTAATTTTGAAGATTAAGAATGAATTAACAGCTACAATAACATCTTATAAATTATTACCTCTCACTTTCCTCATTTTGCCTTCCCCCACCAAGTACTCCCCTTCAAATTTTCTAATGGTGTCGAGATCCCAAATGTGATCTATATGGATCTTTGCTGCAAGCTTAGGAAGATATTTAGTAACATACACCATAGTCTGGTATACCATATATCCCTCCACCATAGAACCCTCAGGACGTGCTCTTTGCCGAACCAAAGCCTTAAAAAATTTCAAGTGCCTCTCAACCATCCACATTGATCAAATGTGTACAGGTCCACACATTTCAATCTCCTCAACTTGGTGTATGAGGTAGTGTTCTTGTGCATTGAAAAAGGTTGAAGGTAGACACTTTTGCATTTCACACATTAGAAGAGGAATTCTTCTCTTCCAATATTTTATATCTGCTCTATGGATTTCTTTAGATGACAACCACCTATAAGATATTCAAGACACAAAAATATATAAACACGAGACTTTACAATATATATATACAATAAATTGAATAGATATCATTGCTTACTGTAATACCTTAAAATTGGCACCTATTTATTTCAAGCAATTTTGGTGCATTCCTCAAATTTCTGTCATCAAAGTCCTAGTTCACTAGGCAATTTTCTCTCTCCTACCTGACTTAATTTGACTTGATGTCAGTTGCAAAGACCCTAAATTGCAATAATCAAATACTAAATTAATTCTTAAAGTCTTTGACTTATATTAGCTAAATTATCCCTATGATAAATTAATTTAATTCTAAAGTCCTAAGTGCTTTCTAATTAAATTAAATCTACCCCCTTTAGCTAATTACACATCAAAAAGGAATTAATATTGTTTAGTTATTCGAATGGACACCTCTTTATTTGAATTTAACAATTCAAATTACTCGAAAGGTCACCTCCCACATGTGGCAAATTCCATTCTTTTAATTAAATAATTCATTGTCTTTTTGTCTCAACTAGGAATGAAGAGTCCACCATTTTGAATCAAGAAACTCTTCATTCCTCTTCTGGCTTGGTCTATTTAATGAACCTCTTTTTCTCATTCAAGGATCAAACTTTTGAGAGCACATAGATTATAGCGAAATTTTACTACATTTCTTGAGATTCAAAGCTTTTGAGTGCATTATTCTAGTTAGTTCATTTAGCATAATATTGCATTTTTTCTCATCTAATTAGTTTGCTTACTTGTTCTTAATCTAGTTGCATTCTTATTTGAAAATACCAAAAAGAATTTGCATTCTCATTTTAGATTAATTGCATTCATACTAGTTTAATTGCAATTTGATTTCTTGCATATGCTTTTCTTTTAAATCCTCCATTGTAGAATCGGTCTTATGGTTGTTGGCTTTCAATCTGAGAGCAATTTTAAACACCCCGACTACATAGGAGGCAACAGGTCGCCTCACAACGGATTTCGGATTGAATAATTCATATTCTTTCCCATAATTTGATCATATGAGTAAGGAATATGTTGTGTGTGTGTTGGATTTGAGGTCCACATTCAATCATACACATTTTGGCACCCACCGTGGGGCAGAAAAGATCAATTTCTGGCCTCATTCTTGATTGGTTTTTCAGTTTTAGTGTTGGTTCTAGGCCTTGTACGACCATTTAAAACCTGGAAACCTTGTAATATAGTAATGGATTGATAGAATGATGAATCCTATTTCTCATGCTTTTGTTTTGGTTCATTTTTTTAAAGAAATGAATAAGTTATGATCATTTTGGTGAAAGTGGGTATTTGCAAATTTGAGATTCACTGAATACAGTCAGATTGAAACATCTGGTACAGACAAATTGTGAATAATCAGGATCTCTAATAACATTCATTGGAAAGATAGATGAATTTTATTTCATTTCCTTTTGGTTTGAGTCATTTTTATGTAGATTTGTGAAAGTTATGGGCATTTGAGTGAAAACTGGTTTTTAACAATCTATATTGGAGTTGCAGGCAATGATTTATTTTTAGAAAATGATTTATGAATGAGAAAAATAAATGGATTACATATTTGGAAACTATATTCATTAATAGTTACTATGAAATTGGTTTGGTTTCATTTGGATTCTTTCTGAGAAAGATATGTGATTCCCTAGGAAGGGCCTGGTGTTTTAAATCTAGTTTATGACAGAAAAATGGCAGTCTGAAAAGGTTATTGGTTGAGGAACCAAATTGAATCATAATACCTTGTAATTTTTGGAAATGGTAGTTCTTGATGTTGGCTAAAAACTTCATTCTTCGCAAAAATTTTAATATTGTGATTTTATGGGTCAAATAAATCAATCTTTAAAGATTGTCTTGAAGATAGCAATGTTACATATCTTACGGTTTGCCATTGATTTGTCTTGATTTTGTACTTTTGGATGTGTGCTAAATGCTGGATTGCAAATCTTTGGACTTAAGGTGAGTTCTTAAAATCTCTATAACACTTGGTTTGGGCATAAAATTAATCTCTCATGTGTTTGGCTTGAGTGTTACATGCTTTCATAGAACATTTTTCAATTGATGCTCTTAATGGGAAATGAACGAGCATAGATTTGCTTTCATACACGTTTGTGTAAGTGATTGCTTGTGTTTAAACATTAAGTAATTCTTGGTTTCAAATATCAAAACATCTCATTAAGTAATCTAGGGCATGCATTCATTCTTTGTTTACATGAAGAGTTAAATGCACCACTTTGTGGACTCACTTCATGTTTACTTGGAAAGTTAAATATTCCATGATTCAAACCCTCTTGCACTTATGAGTAGTATTGATTAGTAGTCTTAGATTACTTGTGATTGATCTAGATTTCTATCTTGGGTTATTGGACTTGCTCATCTGCCGGCCCCTCATTCCACCCCGTGGTTGCAAGGTCAGTGCCACATTAAAGGGGAGGGGTCTACATAGAAAGAAGCGTTAATTGTTCCACCAGGCAACCCTTTTGTGCTTTTTAGAACTCATTAGTTTTCTAAGGTGTGGACTCACTTTGAGTTTGTGTGAAGAGTTAAATGTTCCACTTTTGAACTCACTTTGAGTTTGTGTGAGGAGTTAAATGTTCCACTTTTGGACTCAATTTGAGTTTGTGTGAGGAGTTAAATGTTCCACCTTGTGGACTCACTTCACATTCACTTGAAGAGGTAAATGTTTCACTTTTGGACTCACTTCACATTCACTTGAAGAGTTAAATGTTCCACTTTTGGACTCACTTCACACTTACTTGAAGAGTTAAGTGTTCCACCTTTAGTGCTTTAAATACTTTTGATAGAGAATTACTTACTTTTTCATTTCTAGAAGGCTTGTTTGGCAATTTCATCACCTCAAGGGATGACCTTAACTCCCATATTCTGATAGAGTATAAATATCGGGAGGTGAATCCAAAGACACCTCTCTTGGAAATGAGTTAGATTTCACTCTTGGCTAAGCCTCAAAGAACTTTATACCTTTGAGAAGTGAAGGAGGAGATTTGGGTTACCATCTCCCCCTGGCTGTGTGATTTCAGATTCTTCTCATCTATGGATTTGGGCCTCACGTACCTTGTGTATATTGAGGAATCCCTTTAGAAGAGCTATATATAGCCTTGTAGATAACTTGCTAGGATGTTGTTGTGTTTTAAGTGCCTACTAAAACATTCTCAAGAACATACACAAGTAGAGTCCTTAGGGAGTAGAAATACTAAGTCACTATTCTTGTTCATGCGCAAGGTTTGTTTGTCCCTTGCCCATTGCTTGAAGACTATTTTCTTGAACTCCTTGATTGTTGTCCTACGTGCTTGATCAATGACATAACACTAGTACATTTTACCCTAAATTTTGACCTTAAATTTTGACCATAAAAAAAAATGTTTACTTGGTCGCATGAGAGAATGAAAAATTTTGTTTTTTTGAAATATATGCCTATGTTGGTCTCAATTTCGACTAACACGGTATTGGTCAAAATTGAGACCAACACCATAGCATTAAGTTAAAAAATGCGGGAGGCAAAAACACTTCATTTTACTATTTCATGTTAAACGTGAGAGCTCATTGTGACAACCAATATTGGGCGAAAATCTTCAGGGTTTGGGTTTTTTAAGCCATACCAGTCTATTGAACATTGTATATTTACAAAGGTTTCAGTGATTTAAGCCATACCTGCAGTCTATCGAACATTGCAAATTTATAAGGGTTTCACAAGCTCTATTTCAGTGATTTAAGCCATACCAGTCTATCGAACATTGCAGATTTACAGGGGTTTCACGATCTCTGTTTCAGTGATATTACAGGGGTTTTGCATAAACACACCACTCGGCCCTTTTTCAGTTATTCAAGACTAATTTTAATGAACTCTAAACATATTAGCGTGGGTAGTACCAGGTATGTTATAAGAGATCTCAATAAGCCTTCTTTTGAACACTTCTGCCTCTTCTCATTCATCTTCTTGCTTTTCGAATTCCATTTCTTTGCTACAATGTGCTTTATTTTTGGTTTCTTTGAAATTTCAAACTCATCTTTTCTTGTGCCTCTTCATCTTGCTATGCTAGATTTCCTCTACCCATCATGCTATTCCATTTAGTTGTCTCTGGTTTCTAAAACTTAGTTGACTTGCTACTTAGAAGTCTAAAAGATGTTTTGGAATGTTCAATGCTTCTCAACTATGACATTTCTGCTACCTACGTTGGATACTCCTGCATCACAAAAACATCAGTATGGAATGGGTTTATATGTAGACAGCATTTAGATAAACTTGTGTCAGTCCACTCGTCGACATTTTCACAGATTACACCGGAGTATGAAATGTGGCGTAAATGGACATCGTATGACCAGAAAGAAACATTTCTCATTACCCGTATCATCATTGGCTTTGGAAGATCTACTCTTTGTTCTCTTTCTTTTTTGAATAATGATGAACGACAAGCATACCATGAAACCTAACGTAATTATTGCCCTAGAAACTATGCCAATAACAATACATTTGTTGCTTTTATTTCTGTCATTGCTAATGGTAATATTGTTGATTTTGAAATATGTGAAAACAAAGAAAGATCATTATTTTTATACCACATATACAATTTATGCGATCTACAGATCTGAGGGTTTGGGCATAACCAAAATATATTTTTGTTAGAGGCATCAATGAAATAATTGGCTAACCTCAAGTTTATGGGAATTGTTTAGGACACATAGAGATGATTCTACAGGTTTACTATCTGTTGACTCGGGTCCCACTTGGTCCTCCATTGTCACATGATCGCAAGAGTGTTATTTTATTCACGTGATCATGCGACTGCTTTATCATTGGCACATGAAATAATATTTAATACTATCCTCGTCAGGCTCGGACTTATAACTTTTCATTATTGCATCTGCGTTGTTAGCATACGTGGGTCCCAGTAGAGCGCATTCACCTACCCGAACTCCATTGTTGCATGATCGCATGGCATTATTTTATTCCATGCGATCATGCAACTGCTCTATGATTGGTGCATGTGGGTCCTAGCATATTTTTTATTTAACCTTTCTTGTCTTTCCATTGACTTTCCTTATCTGCACGGGCTTCTATTGTCGCATGATCTCATGGTGTTTTTTAATCTCTTGCGATCATGCGACCGCTCTGTCATTCATAACATGAAAAGCACCAACTTTATCAACTGTGGAAAATGCATTGGATAGATGTGCACTCTGCTCTACAACACCACATCTGATTGCAATAATCATCCATATGTTTATCACTTTAATGGAAATCAATCACATCTTTAGGCAATTATAATTTGTCACCGAGTCGTTCATGACTACACACACTGTCCCTCGATTCCATTATAATTCAACATAGACTCATTTCCATTTTCTTCGATTGCTGTAATCAGTGGATTCATCCAATTGATCAAACTGGTCAATCAAACTATAAATAATGAATTTCAATGGTTATAATCAATGGATCCATCCAACTACATCAGAGACTGATCAAAAGAGAGGATTGAGTTCCCTTTTCATTATAACCAGATTGAACCTTGCTCAAAGACTTCAAATGATCTTAAATATAATCCACTTCATGAATGTCTAAGTTATGCTTCTGAGAGTTGAATCAAAGTAGTAGATATCATGTTGACACATGTTTGATGTTAGGATCAACAATGTGTTCTTCCCAAGTAAACACCCTTTATATCTTGGGCCTGTGGATAATACTATCATGTGAGATGCAATTGAGATGACATCCATAACTTTAATTTCCCATTCTTCAATCTTTTAGGACAATATCTTGAGATCCTCTTAACACTGTCCTATGGAGTAAAATTTGAATATTTCAATGTTGGCCCTATCAATGTATCATCCATATGAAGAATCTTCTTTGGTTCTTTTGAATATCTGAAACTTATGACGCCCAAACATCATTCCATCTGCTGAAAAAAGATCATCAATAGGAGCACCAAGTCTTTGCCAGGTTAGGATCTACAACCTACCCAGAATGAAGAGATTAAAAGATAACATAATCCAATGGAACATCAAAGGTGACTAAGAACAACGGATTATTGACACAATCGACCTGTCGACTGAGGTCATGGGTAGGAAAAGAAAGAAGAATATAATGCTAAAGATGATGTATGCTGTAGCTTGCGGTTCAGTAGATGCGACAAGGGTTGCCACAGGTGGTAGTGATGATAAAGCCCTTATGTCAAATAAGGCCATGCTAAGTATTTTTGAACTATTTGAAAAAGGTTGGATGCAGTGGTATATCAGATGGACTGTTGTTCAAAATATAACTTGACTCCGAGAAGCCCAATGGACTTTGGCTTGACAGGTGTTGTTCAAAGAAGATGAAGGATTCAAATTGAAGTGTCACAGTTCTGATATCTTTTCTAATTCCTATATCGGTGATTGGCTTTTCAAATTTTGTTATCAAAAATATTCTTTCTTTGTGCCTTGTCTCTTTGTATTCAAGGAAGTGGGAAGGTCATGAATTCTGGGGAACTTTATGTATTGTAAAATCTATAAATTCTGAAAGGAAACTCAATGAAAGGGTTGGAAAACTTGCAATTGTAGCAAGAGTGATTCCATTTACTTAGTTATTTTTCATGTTTGTTGTGCCAGTAGTCATTCATTTTGCATTTGAATAGACAGAACGGTTATATGTGAAGCTGTAATTACTTATTGGATTCCATTTCATGTTGGTGATTGCAGTGAAAGTAATTCCATTTACCTTTCATGTATGATTCTTCTCCTATTCATTCAGTTATCTAGATGCATCTGAATAGAAAGTATAGTTGTATGTGGAACTATAATTCCTGATTGAATTCCATTTCATGTTAGTAATTACAGCATAGGTAATTCCATTTATTGTCCATGTATGATTCTGCTCCTATTCTCCTTAGTAGAATATGCATTCTTAGAGTAGATAGATTTAGGTTAGAAGATAGACTTCAAGATAATCCGTGATCAACATTCCATTGGGGATTATAGGTTATCCACTCTTATCCTTGCCTGAATTGTTTGTGCCTACAAACAATTTGGTTAAAACTCATAAGGAATAATCTGATGATCAATAAAAAGACACATTCATTGCATATCAAACACAATCATGGAGCTGTACCTATCAATTCAGAGGGCAGTGATAGATGACTTACACTAACCCATTTGTTGGTGACATCCTTTTGTTCTCTCACCTTGGGTGTTTAGAGAGTCAGAGATTATAAATCTAACGGGAGGACAAATTGTTAACCAACACGCTGCTAATTTTGAAGATGAATTTGAGCTGTAATCTAATATTGCATTAGTGTAAGAGGACTCATTCCCCGCCCCTCCTTCTATTTTCAAACATCAAATAACCTGCAATCTATCTAATCCTCTCAACAAAAACCAAATCAAACCTTGCATGCAATGCTGACAAAAGAGAGTTTCAAAAATCTACAAATAATACAATCTGTTTGTAGGTGGAGAAGAGCTTGCCACACCCAAGCATAATGATATTCTAATCAACACAAAAGCAAAATGGCCTTTTGCCAACTCTACTGCTCTTTCCTTCGTCATCTTTAAATAAAGATTCCTATAGATTTGTGTGGCATCATTTGATGCTTCCTTCTTCAATTGTATATTTTTACCAATTTTATATTGCAATAGATTGGCCAAATGTATGGGGGTTTCTAGTTTGGATTTGAATGTCATGGCTATTATAGTTAGGATTTTGCTAAAGTATATAGTGAATATTTCTGTATCTTGATATGACCTCAAGGAATGTGACTTGGAGGCTCTAATAGTTATTGAATTTGTCTTACTAACTTTTGTTGCAATAGTATGTTAAAATTTGGCAGGGTTTTTGATATTAGGGTTTAAACATTGTCCTATGTTGAATAGATTCATCAAATTTAGTAGAGTATCTGCTAGATCTAAGATATTTCTAAACCATCTAGCAAATGTAAGCACTAACAGTAGGATTATTTTACATGCTACAAGTTTTATTGAACACCAAATCAATATTGTCAAAACAAGCGAAGAAGATTGCCAAACAAGCTGAAGAACATGAGCGCTTTATTGATAAGGTTCAATTTTTGTGGAGATATTTTGCAATTTGTTACTTAAAATATTTCTTGTTCTCCTATATTTATTTCTTCTTGAATGTTGTTGTTAGTTCTTAGCTTAGACAGAGAAAATCACATCAAACGCTATAGTCAAGTAAATCACATATGCTAAGGCAATGCTCCTAAAAAATTGATTGTCAAAGAGAGAGAGAGAGAGAGAGTCATTATGTAAGTAAATCATGACAATAGTGTAAAATTCAATGAAACAATATAACAGTAGTAAAACAACTGCATAAACATCAATAAAATTAATCACGAGATTCATGACAGCAGTATTAAGTATGAAAGCATTTGTTGTTCAAAGTTCAAAATTAAAGTTCAAGTAATTGAAAATCTAAAACTTAAAAATACAACAATCTATCAGATGATGCCTTGTTTAGGTTACCAATATCCAAAGAACCATTTATGTCATTGGCACTTTTTGCTTGAAATGGACGGAGATGGGGCTTTTAGAGGTGGGGATGCATCTCTGTGTAATGCCAGATTAAATGCAGTTATATGCATTTTTTGACACTTTCTGCATTTATTATTATTCCATATTTGTGTCTTTGTACGTGGTTTTTCTTTTATTTGAGTGGCATGAGGTATTTTTTCCTTGTCATCATGAATCTTTATCTGCCACTACCTTTTCAAAAGTAGGAAGAAAATAACAACTACAAATGGTAAGTGCTCTTCATTAGAGATGGAGAACTAGACAAGAAGCCCCCTTTCAACTGAACTCACTTCTTTTGGCTTGGAGAGTGTGCAATAGAGGTCAATTTGGTGTTTGCAACCACCCTTGGAAACTCACATTCCTTTAACTGGTATACTTTAGTTTGTCCTTCAATATCTCAATCTTTATTCTTTTCTGCTCCATTTTGGTGTGCTGGTGTAAATTTTTTCTTGACCTGTAAATCTTGGACACTATGAGGCCCAAGCCAAATGGGGATATAGTAGAGGGGACCATTCCCTGACTAAATAATACACATCTATGGCCTACTTTATTGGGTTTTGGGCCAATGATTCTTAGCTAGGATTTGAATCAAAGTCTTTTCTTGTAATTGCTTTGTCTTATCACTTAGTCACATCTATTGTAGAAAGGATGTTAAGTTAAATAGTAAACAAAAATCTAATATGATTATACCATAGAAGAGGGCTTGGATTCTTAATAATAAATATGATTACTCTTGGAGTCTCGACCCTTAACTCCTGGATACTTTGTGATAGACATGGAGGTGGGATGAGGTCCATGTATTGCCATATGTTTGATCCCTACTTGCTTGTGTCCTATTATCAGTTTAAGATAACCAAGAGCTTGTGGGATTAGGGATCTTGCAGTAATAATTCTTGAGTACTTTTAGCATCTGAGTACCAGTAGCTTCCTTAATCTCAGGATCTTTCATAACTAAGGTGCGATTGCTAGTTTTAGAATTGCCGCCCATGTTAGCATTTCTTTGGCATTTCTTTCCATAAACAGCTTTCAAACAAATCTTAAATATAGAAAAAAATTCACCCAAAATTTCTATATACCAATTAAAATAAACTGTTTACAAATAAACCTTATAAATTGGAGACTGGATTGCACAAATTTTCAAGTATCGGATTATATTTAAATTGCTTTTAAAAAATTCTTGTAAATTTATAGATCACACGAATTTCTAAATACCAATTTGAATAAATTGTTTTGAAAAATAATATATCACATTAAATAGATAAACGGTCTTAGAATGTCGAATGGTAACTTGTTAAGTAGATAGTCATGGCAAGAGAAATTTGTTTGAGTATTAGTAATCAGTAATTTTGTTATACCCTAAATCGATTAGCATTATTATCATGTGGTGGTGCATCAGTATTAGTGGGTTGAAATGTATATGCTATGAAATGCAATGCATGTTGATAAGCTAGCTCTCAAGGAACAATGCGCTTCATTATTGCTAAAGCTTGGGCATTTTGAGGAAGCTGAGGCAACATATCAATATCTACTTGCTGCAAACCCTGACAATTACAGGTTTTTTCTAATCTGAGGTTAATTCTATAATTAGTGTATAATAAAATTTAAGGAAAATGCTTTATGTAGGATTGTCTTGTGGCTCTTGGTTTAAGTCCTTAAACTTGGAATTTATATGAAGGTAGACATTCAACTCTAGGCTTAAAGCTGGTATTATGGCTTATTAAAATGAAAAACAACCACTTATTTTCTATGTTGTAAACATCTACTTTGTTGAAGGATTCGTCTACCAATTTTTTTTCCCTACTGGCTTATTAGAACAATAAACTGACCACCTATTCCCAACCATCTAATTATATCCTTGAAGATATAATTTCTTAGATGATGTCCACTTGGTGCCCCTGCACCAAGATGAAAGCATGCAAAAACTCTATAGGCTCGTCAACATTATTATGCAAGGATATTTTATATGCCAGCTTTCAAAATTACTAGCACTTAGTTGGTATTGACATAACTTTGAATAGGGGTCCTTCTATTACACAGAATTATGATTAAAAGTTAAAAAATACCATTAAAATTTAAATGATAAAGATATTCCATATGATGTTTTCGATATTAAAATGGTTGAGAAAATGGTTGTTCAGTAATGATTTTTATCTGCAGGTTGCAAACAAATCACCCTTCTTCCACCAACGAGTCATTCCATTCAAGAAAGACCATGTCTGACGATATCAATGCACAAAAAAATAGGGAGACAATTGCTAGACTGTGGTCTAACTTAAAAAGAAAGGGTGATGGAAAATGTTATTGTCCTTGCAAACTTTGTAAGGGCTTAAAGACTTGAAGATATCTAATCAAAACAACTGAGGAACATTGTAGGCAACATGGTCACATTGAAGGGGGAAACGAATTTCATCCATTGGTATGTATTTTAATATTTTATAAAATACATAAGACATGATTTGATGATGACAACATGGTCATGGTTAATATAAGGTCATCATTTTCATATAGGTCAACATCCTTGAGTTTCATGTTATGGACCATGACAATCTGGAGAATGTGGATTTCCAAATGAGGGAACATGGAGGTGTGAATATAGAAGGTAATGATATCATGGAAGAAGACCATGATGATGAAGAAGATCAAGATGATCATGATGATCAAGATGATGATGGTGATGATGATGATGTTGATGCAGAGCTTGATGTACCTATACTTGAGAAGGCACACGAGCCCCTATATGAAGGCTCCGAAACAACTCTTCTTGCTGCTGTATTGTTGTTGGTGAACTTGAAGGTTATGAATGGTTTATCCAACGTAGCAATGACACGTATGTTAAGGTATGTCATCTTTTTTCATTATTTTAGTCATAATTCCCTTATAATTAATATTGGGTGAATTGTGTAGCAATTAATATTCTTTAAATTGCCGTGGTCTAATGTAGTTTAATATTTTTCATCTTCATTTATTTTCTTATTCAAAGACGCCTGTTTGACTTACCAAACTTGCCTTTCATCATAGAGATTCTAATTCCAAATGATGCTCAAGAACTGTCATATTCTCTGCTATTGCATTTCAATTGGATGTACAGTAGAGTATTATGACAGTCCAAACTCTCTATTTGATGTAGCTTACTAATCTCATTGAAAAGTTTGTATTGATTGTGTTGAGCAATGGAGCTATTCTAACGATGTCAAGGGACATGTTTGACCATGATGTTGGATTTATGCTTTAACATGGCTGACATATGACAGATGTTGGTTGATGATATTGGAGATGTTACAATCACCAATGACAGAGCAACAATTTTGAAGATGCTGGAGGTGGAGCATCCAGCTGCAAAGGTTGGGTCATTTGTTCTCTTGGTGTTTCTTATTGTCTATTTGTTGTTCTTAATATCTTATGCTATTACACATTATCAGTGGTAATGGATGTAAAAATATTCATTATTTGACTAGTACTTCAAAAACTTATTATGTTTATCAATTTCATTCCATAAATTTTTTCAATGCACTCAAAATATATTGTTAATGAGGTTGGTGTTTTCATCTATCTATAGGTTTTTGTGGAACTTGCAGAATTGCAGGATTGAGAAGTTGGGGATGGCACAATGTTAGTTGTTATTATTGCTATAGAGTTGCTGAAGGTATGTTATATAGATTATATCTTGTTTTAGGGAGATTGTTTTTTGTGTTACCTTGTACATTTTTGTAAGACCTTTAAATCTTTACTTCGCTTCTTAGGTTCTTATTTCAAATTTCATAAAGGCATCTTTCTTACAGTGTGCTGCATGTGCCCATTTGATTTTTGTACTTATAGCGGACAAATGATCTGGTTTGGAATAAAATCCATCCAACTTCTATCATCAGTGGATATAGGGTAATTTAAGCTTTTTATCTTACTAAAAAGAAATGCATGCATACAGAATTGTATTTATGGATTTCAGAATAGGGATTAAATAAGCATAGTTTGTGAGCAGTAGAATCAGCTATTTTGCTATTATTTAGATGATTGTTTTATGACTTGAGTGTCCATTGCAGATCATATTGTGATTTTGTTTTTTGAACAGCTTGCAATGAGGGAAGCCTGCAAATACATTGATGATAAATTGGCTGTCAAGGTGAGTTATGCATTGATAGTGTTAAGGATGCTTGTAGAATTAATGCTTGCTTGATGTACATTCTCATATGTTGTGTGTTTAGGTTTAGCAGTTGACATCATATTCAGATTTTTCACTGGGGAGTCACATTTTCAGCTTCTCATATTTGTATTGACTTGATTATTGGAGGTGGCCTTTTTTGTGTAGGAATAATGTTAAAGACTTCTAAATTTGGTCTATCATCTAGATTATTTTGATGGGATTCTTTTTTGCTTCGATGTTTAATGCTTAGTACAAGAATGGGGCCAACTTTGAGGACTTGAATGTTTCATAACAGGTTGATAAGCTTGGCAAAGATTCTCTTATCAACTGTGCAAAGACTAGCATGTCTTCAAAAATTGTAGCTACTGACAATGACCAATTTTAAAAAGTGGTAAGTCTTACTAGATCTATCCAGCATATAAATTAAATGAAGTGAGTTATTATTGTGCTACAAGTGTTGAAAATGTATATGTATATTTTTTCCCTCTGAATTGCAAATGAATAGATTTGTCATTTTGTTGCTTATTCACATATCTTTATGCTA
Organism: Chamaecyparis obtusa; assembly: GCA_027943335.1. Classification (NCBI taxonomy): domain Eukaryota; kingdom Viridiplantae; phylum Streptophyta; class Pinopsida; order Cupressales; family Cupressaceae; genus Chamaecyparis; species Chamaecyparis obtusa. The sequence continues at coordinate 255,054 of BSBK01004898.1, read as the reverse complement.
AAGGTCATTCAAATTAATTCTAGGCATTTCAATCTTGAATAGATTGCTTAGGCGAATCTCATTAAAAACTAGCAAAATGGTAATTCATCCAAAATTTATCAGAACTCTCTTTATCATAATAGATCAGATTGTTCATATCTTCATAAAATTTCCATATCCAAACTCTAAAGGAACAATTCCCATTATATCAGAATTCTGTGCATTTTCAGATTGTCCATTATATTGGACTTATCACTTAAATCAGAAACTGCAAATTCTTAGAAGACCGACTTATACTCTCAACCTCATCATTGAATGTTGTGAGATCAAGATCCTATCTACCTGGTCAATTTCAGATCAGAGATTTGTATCAGGACTATCCTTTGACACTAGAGGGATTGATGGGGTAAGATGTGACAAACATGGGATAATTGAGATTTGTTTTACATTTTAATTCAACTATTTATAATTTTCCAACTCAATGTGATGGAGGAGTTAATGAATTAGATCAAATAATGTGTTAAACTAACGTGTTAATTGTCTACTTTGAGGAGTTAAAAGTGCATGATTAAAGGGAGATCAAAATTGCATGAAATAGCTACCTAATTGCATGGATGAGTGAAGTGGATTTGATTGATGGGTGGGACTAGGAGCAAGTTTGAGTATACTGATTGCACTAGGTAGTCAATTAGGTGAGGTGAAATTAATTTATTAAATATTTATGCACATGGGATGAGAATTAATATTAAATTAATTTATTAATATATTGCACACATGGATAAACATGATGAGGTGTCTGAAGTTAGAGGAGGATTTAGAATGCTAAATCTGAAACACCTCTGACTGTCACCTGTAGGAAGAAGACAGTCAAGTGTTCATCCTAATTTTAGGATGTAAATGTGGTATAGAATGATGGTAGGAAGATTTGAAAGAAGAAGATTTTAGATCAAAATGAATTGTATCATATTTAATCAATAAATAAAGTGTTTGCAGGTTTATATTTGATGGTACTATCAAACATTTCTGGAAACAGTCATGTTTTCCTTTGTTACGGAGCATGTTTGTACTGGTAAATGGATAAGATAAGTGCTAAGATCAATTTGAGAGTGTTATGTGATGTCTTAACTTTGTTTTGGAACCAATTTGGGCTTTGGCCGCTAAGCAAGTGAAGAATTAGACTAATTTTTTTCTTAAATTGTCTGAAACCCTCATCAATAGAGGACTTGACAAGGGTTTATAAATATCTCGCAATTCAACTAGTGGAAAATTGTGTTTCTTGACTCATTCTAAAGTAGACTCAGGATCTTTAAGATGTACTTGATTTGGTATTAGATGGTTTGATATTTTGTGAGCAATTTGATGCCCTAGCGGGCAATAACAGTAATCTTTATGGTTTTCTTGACTGTGTTTAGTTTGTTCTCCTAATCTGTTAATGTCTAAAGGGTATCCAATGGAAAAAATAGTTGAATAAGGTTATAAACATCTTTAATATTCCATTCAAATGCATGGTTTGTTAATTCATGAAGGTTGGAATCTGATTCAGTGCAGACAGTCAGCTGATGTAATGGTAACAGTCACATTGATGACATAATATTGTTTAGGTTATTTAATCATTGCTATCAGAATTGAATATTGAATTTGAAATGAATCTTTGCTACACTAACACTTAGCATTTAGGAAGTATGAATCCTACAAGGAGTTGATTGAAGAGGTTTGATAATGTGTGAAACTGTGATCAAACTCCTTTAAGTAGATAGTGACAATTGAAAGTTGTGAAGCTATGACATCAACTTTTTGGGTATGGAAATCTAGTATATTGACAGGTGCTAGAAGGACTTGGTGATAGATAAATGGACTATAGACAAGGTTCCTACATTGGGTTAAGGACAGTGCATAAGGACAACATAAGGAGGCAGTTTTTAGGTATGGTGTACTTCTCCAAGTTCAATAAGGTAATGATCACTGCTAATTTTTGCCAATTCCTTAGTAGAGTTCTGGTTCTCCATATTTCTTGGAGCAACATGGAGAGTATAGTTTGGCCCAAAATATTCATAATATAAGGCAATTTGTCTAGGGGCTCAATACCCACAGAAACTGCAGTCTATATCAAGCAAGTTGAAACATCCATTTAGAAGGTACAAAATTCATAAAGAAGAATAGATGTTTAGAACCATGTAAGTATCCCTAACAGTACAAAAAGAATATATACCTCATAACACCAACAACGGGCAACATTGCGAATTGTGTAACCCCCACCTCCAACAAGCATTAATGGAACATTGAATGATCGAAGAAATCGAACACAATCTGTGTGTCCTCTAATTGATAAATTAAAGCATCCCAGCCTATCGCCTAAAAGTGAATCTACTCCACATTGTAAGACAACTGCTTCTGGTTGATATACTTCCATGACTTTCTGAATGATACTTCCATGACTCACATTTCACCAATGATGGGAGTATTTTTAGAAGATGTAAACCCTTAAGTTTGGTGTCAAAGCATACATTTAGGCCTCATTCACATATGTCTGGAAAAGGAGGCCTATAAGGGAAAAATCAAATTGTACCCTGATGTAATATAAGATATAAGGTTTCAATAAAATATCTTATTCCAATGGGATGATAAGTGTTTCAATAAAATATCTTATTGAAATACAACTAGCTAATGCATAGGGTTTTCTTTGGTTGAAATGAATTGAAACAATCATATAATAGCTTTCAAAATGTTTAGATGTTCGAAAGTTAGAAATTAATATGGTTTGAAGGAAGAAAATTGTGGCTGTCGCATGATCGCATAAACCAAATATGAGTTATGCGATCATGCAAAAAGTAAAAGAGGGCAGATTAGTGGGCCCTGTTTCTCAGTAGGACCTGAGTTATGACATAGCAAGAACTTCCATGTGGTAGTGGGACCCATGTACTCTAATAACGCAGATGCGCCAATGATAAAGCGGTCGCATGATCACATGGATTAAAATATTGCTATGCGATCATGCGACAACGTAAGTCACCAAAGATGCTTAGCAGCAAAGCGGGATGAGGATGCGTGGCGGTGGGTCCCAAAGACTTATCGGCTGATGTGAATCAATGATCCCCATTTTTCCGCTATGGTGCGGAAAAGTCACAGAGGCAATGCGGGATCTCGACATGTGTCCAGTGCATAAAAGAAGTAAGGGATTAAGCGAGAATACAAACTCCATTGGATTACATTGACTTTTTAATTTCTTTATTTTCCTTAAGTCTCGGGTCCCACCTGACAGCTTCTTATCGGGCGGACAAACTTTTCTTGGCCCCACCTGACACATGGATGAATCTCGCAAGTTCGCAAAAGCATTTGGTAGGGGTGGCGATTTTGCGAGGACCGTCGGATGCATTCCTTTATTCCACCATAGGTAAGTCTGTTGACTCAGGTCCCACCTGACCTCCATTGTCGCATGATCGCAAGAGTGTTATTTTATTCACGCGATCATCCAACCGCTTTATCATTGGCACATGAAATAATATTTAATACTATCCTCGTCAGGCTCGGACTTATAACTTTTCATTTTTGCATCTGCACTGTTAGCATACATGGGTCCTAGTAGAGCGCATTCACCTGCCCGAACTCCATTGTCGCATGATCTCATGGCATTATTTTATTCCATGCGATCATGCGACCGCTCTATGATTGGTGCATGATATAATATTTCTTTTTAATAAAATGGGCCCACATGAACACATGGCGTAATCCTACATTGCCAAGCATACATCATCTTTAGCATTATATTCTTCTTTCTTTTCCTACCCATGACCTCAATCGATAGGTCGATCATAACACTGTGTCAATAATCCGCTGTTCTTAGTCACCTTTGATGTTCCATTGGATTATGTTATCTTTTAGTCTCTTTATTTTCCTTAAGTCTCGGGTCCCACTTGATAGCTTTTTATCGGGTGGACAAACTTTTCTTGGCCCCACCTGACACGTGGACGAATCTCACAAGTTCGCAAAAGCATTTGGCAGGGGTTGCAATTTTGCAAGGACCGTTGGATGCATTCCTTTATTCCACCATAGGTAAGTCCATTGACTCGAGTCCCACCTAGTCCTCCATTGTCGCATGATCGCAAGAGTGTTATTTTATTCACGCGATCATGCGACCACTTTATCATTGGCGCATGAAATAATATTTAATACTATTCTCATCGGGCTCAGACTTATAAATTTTCATTATCGCATCTGCGCTATTAGCATACGTGGGTCCTAGTAGAGTGCATTCACCTGCCCGAACTCAGTTGTCATTGATCGCAAGGCATTATTTTATTCCATGTGATCATGCGACCGCTCTATGATTGGTGCACGTGGATTCCTAGCCTGGCACATTTCAACATCAAATTGTACACCGTTTTCACTGTTAGGATCATGGAGACTTAAGGAATCAATTTATACATTCATTTCATGGAGAACATCAGTTTCTACTGTTACTTGAAAATACATTAGATCGATGAGTGTTCGGCTTTGCAACGTCAGTAGTTCGAACTTATTATTAAGTCCTTCATAATAGCATAACACTATTCTTAGATCCTAGGAGATTCCAATGAAAACTCCATGTCATCTTCAGATTACTACAGATAGTATTAAGCTCTGTTTGAAACATATTCAAAACATTGAGATACAATAGGCATGATAAAATCCATTGTAAACACTGCAATATGACATAGTTCGAAGTAGTCAATCAATCTATCAACAATATCTTTGCACCCGTCCAATCCATAGATTTATCTAATCACATCAAAGACTGATCACATTTAGTATTTATATATGGTATGATAATTCTAATTGTAACTAATAATTCTATTTATATATGGTATGATAATTAATTAATAATTATTGTAAATAAGAAACCAATACCACTTTTTAATAGAGATTTTTTTTAAAATTTTTTTTTAGCATTGGTCTCAATTTCGACCAATGCTATGGTTGAAATTTTGGCCATTGGACCAAAACAATCAACGACAAAGCCATACATTCGACCAATAGCATGGTCAAAATTGAGACCATTGCATGGTCTCAATTTCTACCAATGCATGGTCTCAATTTCAACCATTAGACAAAAAAATGACGGTGATTCTTCCAGTTTCAATTAAGAGCTACAGTCAAAATTTTGACCACTATTATGGTCAAAATTTTGACAAATAAGAAATACGTAGAACATTCGACGAAAAAAGAACGACGAAAGTTTTGGTCATGGATTCGACCAATTATTGTCGAAAATTCGACCAATTGTCGTCAAAATTTGAGGTAAAATTTACTAGTGTAAATCTAATCTGCCTTTTTGTCTGTGATTTGTTTTTCTATTTTCCTATCGTTCACCATCAAAAACTGGTTGTCTTGATTTAGGAATCGATCGATCTTTGCTTTGACTCGTGTTGTCTCTCATCTATTCATCTTATCTCTTTATGCCTTTTGTACCTCGCGTTGCGATAGTCTTATCTCAGCTGTTCTAGCCACTCCTCTTTTGACGATTCGTACCAGGTTCATCTTGCATCTTGGCTATTCTAGCCATTATTTTCATTATCTTAGAGACAAAGTCTAGCATTATCCTGAATCTTTTCTCATTACATCTTCATCTATGACTGTCATGACTCGAAGTGGCAAGACTTATACCGTTCAAAATACTGATCAAGATCGAAGTAAACCTCATAATCAAGACATAGGTCATTCTGAATCTGTTATGAAATTTGAACTTTGTGAGAGATCCTCACATTCCTCCTCATTCCAAGAGTATTACAATCCATTGTTTTAGATACAGTTTGACTTATTATTTCAAGAATATTATAACCCATTGTTTGAAGACTAGCAAGACTCTGAAGGGTCACTTTCTAAAATCAAACCTATTGATTCTTTTGAACCTATCGACTCTTTCACTATCTCTCAGAATACTACCAACAATATGGGAGATCCATTCCACTTCCCAAGGGGAGGTAAATTCAGCGCTAGTCATAAGCAATATCCAAACGACCAAGGTCAAGGTCAGTCTTGAAATGACAAGAGTTATGATCAATCCCACAAATTTCAATATTCGGTCAACATCTGGGACCTTTGCAATTTGAAACAACGACAAGGGGAGCCTCTCCTAACATTTCTCCAGAGATGGAGACAACTATGCACGAAGTATCCGCATGAATTACCCGAGTCTAAAAAGTTTGATATCTTCTTGGACAATCTTGTCCCAAATTTTGGATACCAAGTATGATTACGAGGTCCCCTCACTTTTGACAATATGATTAGGTGGGCTGTGAGGATAGAAGAGTTTATGGTCAAGAAGGGAGAATTGACTTTGAACAAAGACAACAAGCAAGGACCTTCTCCCTCAAACAAGGATAAGGATAAGATTGTCAACAAAAACATAGATGTTATGAATGATAGGGTTGTTGACAATGTGATGCCAAAACCCTCAAAGTCTGTCTTTAATCTCAGCTCTAGCATGCAAACAGTCAATGCCACTGAGAAGGTTGCAACAAAAGCTCAACCACCTTCCAGATTTACTAGAAACAAACCTTGGATCTCTCACTATGACATGATCATTGCTCTAGGGAGCGAGGATACTCCTAAACCCAAAACTCCCTTTGTCTTGTGAGGCCCTGCACCTCCCTCTTATAACTACGCATAATCTCCAGCTTTTGCGAATGCTATCCCTCGATCTCGTGCAAAGATCATTCTCCAAGGTCTCGAGCCTTTGACTTTCAGACCAAAACTATCTATGGATAAAGCCCTCACCAAGGCAAACATCCCCAAAGATCTCAATCTCGACCAGTTTCAATCTATGGTGGGTCATTTGACCTCACCTCATTATTTATCATTCTCTGAGGAAGACAATCACTTGCTGAGCCACCCGCATAATGCTCTCCTGCACACTGAAGTTATGATAGGCCCCAAGAGTATCCCCCGTGTCCTCATTGACAATAGTGCTAGCCTAAATACTTGATCTGCTAAGATGCTTACCCAAGAGATAGATAGTTTTGTTCCCACCAATAGAGAATCCACTGAGTTCTATGATGCCAAGCTAAAAGAAATAGAAAAGACCCTGAAGATCAAAGCTATTGGCATGGGGGAATATCAGATTGAGTCCATCTTGTCATTGAAAAATCTCCCTCCATCTCCACATTCCTATGAGGAACCTTCTGAAGATGGATTTGGTATTAGCTATCAGGGCCATGAACTTGACCAACCTAGCTGCAGCTTTCACTCATGTGAGGATTCAGATAATGAAGACACAAAGATTCAGCCTATGACACATGAAAGAACCTTGAATATTCAAAATCTTGATTTAGACTACTAGAAAGAGTCTTATCTACATTCTCAAGTGCTTCAAGAACATGATCTTGGTCCTCACCAAGAGGATTTTATACACTCTACTGAACAGATTTCTACTACTGCAGCTACTACTAAATATGTCACTACCTCTAATGGCACACATACTAATTGGGAGAAACTGTTGGATGCTTCCCTTATCTTGGGTATGCCTCAAGGTATGCCTATTCTAGATTGTTCCACCACTTTTGCTATTGAATAGACTCCTACTGCTGCCAACTCCAATGGCACACATACTAATTGGGAGCAACTGTTGGACGCTTCCCTCCTCTTGGGTATGCCTCAAGGTATGCCTATTCTAGATTACTCTACTACTTCTACTACTGAATAAGATCCTACTATTAAAGAAACACTTCCTATGTTAGATGAAAAAAATGAAGAAAGTCTGCCTCCAACTATGTCTCTAGCTGAATGGGACTCTATATCAGATGCTACTACGGAAATACCAGTTGATGCTATGCACCTATATGCTAGTATTAACAACTCAAAAAGAGGAGAAAGTTATGATCCTCCAGATCAAGCTATTGATGATGATCCTTTCCACCCTCCTGTGGAGATCATTCCTATGGCTCCTAGGCCATCTGCTCCAAGTTATACTTCTACTACTCCAACAAATCATGGGTATCTAAGACCCCATCTTGTTACAATCTCATGGAATCCTGGTATATCCAGAATAGAATTGGTTCCTACTCATGCGCTCTTACCACCTGAAAGGGGACCTGACTCTTGAAATAGGTTATCTTGGTTAGGCTCACATAATATTCCTCCAAACTTGTCTGACTCTTCTAAGATGACTCACAATCAACAATGCTCTATGGAAGATTACTTTCTTGAGCTATTTGATGCATTCATGAATGATGAGGATGATACTGATATATTATTACTTGAGCCCATCCCATCGACTTCTCTTCCCCCTTCATCTCCTAGAAAAGTGGCCCATCCACTTCCATTTCCACCTCTCCACCTGAACCAGTCATATAAGCCTCTTTCATCCATCATTCCCGAGTCTTTTGGAAGTAACTTGGATGTGCAACATAAAAATAAAAATAATAAGAATCCACTTATATCTCAAGGTCACCATGTCCCATCTAATCGACATGTGACTATGAAGAAAGGAAAGAAACAGAGGTGTTCAAAAGACCGCAAAGGTCCTAAAAAAGAAGAAGACAATCAAAAGCCAGAAAATAAAATAAAAAATGGATCTTGAAATCCATTCTACAGGCATTGTCATCAAAAGCACCTCAAAGTAAAGAAGAAAAAATTCAAAATCTATGTGGATTCCAAAGAAAGGAAAAATCAAAGTTGTCATTTGAGCTTCCAAAATTCTCATACTTCCCTCCATTCCATCACCCTTGCCTCTCATACTTTACCCTCTTCACTCCATCTTGCCTTTTCTTAAAGTGCATATCAGTATCTCCTTATTGCTAATGGCATGACTAAGAAAAATCTAGAATGTACTCTTCCTAAGCATTTAGAGCATGGGAAATTTGACAAAGCATTAAGATGTGTCCATGAGGATGTTTGTGGGTCTCACTTAAGTGATCTTTCCTTGACTATGGATCTCTTTATGGTTGGAAACTACTGGTTGGATCTCCTGTTACTGCTACAACATTTGGTTTTGATTCTGCAACTTCTCAGCTCATTATTACTACAAGAGATCTGGTGCTTACAAACCCTCCACCACCGAAGGAGAGAAACTCAAAGAGCCCATAAATGCTCTTCATTTGAAGAAGTTCTACAGTTGATAATCTCTATGTGCTCATGTACATACTTATTGATCCTAAAAAAATCCTAAAAATTGCAAAATGTCCTGAAAAAATGATCATCTTAGTGAAAACCTGGCAAACAGGCACTTTGATGTATCTATTATCCTGGTGAAAACCTGGTAAATAGGCACCTTGATAATACCAAAAAAAATGAAAAATTGAAAAAATACCAAAAAAAATGAAAAGATAAAAAATACAAAAAAAATAGAAAAAATAAAAAATACAAAAAAATGAGATATTCAAAAAAATACAAAAAAAATAAAAAAAAAGAGGAAAGTACAAAAAAATTGAAAAAGAAAAAAATGTGCCATTGATGAAAACCTGGTAAACAGGCGTCATGGTAGCAAAAATAGGATCTCTGCCAAGATGGTGAAAACCTGGTAAACAAGCGCCTCTTGTTTTCCTGAAGTAGCATCTTCTCTCGACGTCGCTTGGCTCTTAGTTTCTTGCTTTAGTTTGCTTTCCAGCTTTAGTTTGCTTCCTTTGTTTCCTGCTTTAGTTTGCTAGCTCATGCCTTTTCTTTCAATGTCTTCGAGATTTTTCTCGACTCTTCATAGATTGGAACTGGTTCACGCTTGGGGGCACTTGCCTAGTCTAGGGGGCATTGTCCTATCACTTTCAGAAACTCTTTTTGAGCATCGATCACCAGTGGTTCTCATTGCGTCTTCCTACTAATGTTTCGCTAGTATCTATGAGATTTCTCACTTTGAGGATCTCTCTCGTATCGGTCACTAGTGGTTCTCACTGTGTTTGCCTGCCGATACTTCATTAGTTTCCTGATATTTTCTTGAGACTTTGTCTCTTGCGATGGTCACCAATGATTCTCACTACGTTTTCCTGCTGTCGCTATCCCGTCGAGACTTCGAATGTTATCTTTCTGAATCGACTTCAATCCACTTGAACAAAAACTTAAACTGAAACTAAAACTAAATGTGTGTTCCTTTAAGGCATGTTGAGATTTGTTTTCTTTGAGTGCTTGTTTGTTTGCTTTTCTTTTTCTTTGCTTTTTTTTTGTTGGTTTAGTTCCAATGATCCAAATAATTCATATAAGAGGGGTGTTTGTCTGTAAGAGCCTCCATCTTGTATTGGATGGCCATGTGTACCTCGAGTCCTTTTATGTGAACACTTTGGTGAGGTTGGTTCTTCTCCTTGTCTTTTGAGTGACTTCTTTCTGCTACTGGTGAAATTGTAAACGCTCGTCTTGTTAAGTGAACGTAAGGGTCACTGCAAGCAATCTTTGGCAAAAGAAGGAACTCTTGCATGTTTGGTGTGTTTGTCACAAGCAACATTCAGGTCATTCTAGCATTTATGCTCTAATGCTTATGTTAACTTGCTAGATTAAAAGGAATAGGTGTTCAGGTCATTCTGGCTTCTTGTGCCTTAATGCTTACATCTTATTCCGACAAACCTAAGACTTATGTCATATTCATATTCTCATGATAGCGATATTAGTGAGGATTGTATGACATCTTGTGATTTTCCAAACTTGAAAGGCTCTATGATGATAAATACGATGAGTCCAACAACCAAGTCCTAGGGTTTGCATTTTCATTTTAAGCTTGCATCTTTAGCTTAGGCTGCATTTTCTAGGCTTGCATTTGCATTCTCAGCTTGAATTTGAGATGATATCTTATTTTCTCTCTTAACTATCTTTATCAAAGGTTCTCATCTTTCATCCTGGGTTCTTCTTGGTTGCACAAGTTTTCGGGATCGAAATCAAAATCTGACATCTCTAGATAGCTCAAAATTGCATTTTAAATTTTGTGATCCATTGGGATCGGATGCTTGTGCAGTCAACCTTTAGGCATCATTTTCTTGCCAGATCCTCATCTTTACATCATGTTCTCGAGTTCTTTGCTCTTTTCATCAAAGTCAGCTCAAATCAAATTTAGTCAACCATGGTCAACCTAGTCAAATTTGGTCAGCAGGACCTTTGGATCGCTTCAAACTACTTCTGATCTGCTTTATTCTTCTAAATCTTCAATCTTATCTTTATCTACAACCCCTTGCTATCAATCATCTTCTGATGTGCCATCTTTCGATTTTGCTCCCGAGGGGGCAGGATGATTGCATCATTGAATCTTGTCGAATCAATTCTTGAATCAGTCTGATCTGAATCATCAATTTTCATTACTTGGGGCATCTTGGTGTCTCACATCTACTTATATCATCATCTATCTTTTAGGTATCTGAGCAATCTAACTCAGATCCTCGGGAATCAAGCTTCGTTCTGGAGATGGTTCTCAAAATCTTTTAGGTATTGGGGCAATCTAACCCTAATCCCTGGGAGTCAAGCTTCGTTCTGGAGATGGCTCTCGAAATCTCTTCTAAGACCATTATCTAGGCAATCTAACCTAGGTCTCAGAGGACTAAGCTTCGTATTGGGGAAATCTAACCCTGATTCGGAGATAGTCCTAAATCTGCAGCTTCATCAATTAGTATTGGGGCAATCCAACCCTGATTCCAATTCTCTTCTAAGACCGTTGTCTTCACAATCTAACTTGGACTTCAAAAATTCTCATCATGTGTCACTTTAGACTATTCTTTGAATAAACGCACTATTCGCACATCAATTCAAAGAGGGGAAAATGTAATACCCCAAAATTGGCACCTATTTATTTCAGGCAATTTTGGTGCATTCCTCAAATTTCTATGTCATCAAAGTCCTAGTTCACTAGGCAATTTTCTCTCTCGTACTTGACTTAATTTGACTTGATGTCAGTTGCAAAGACCCTAAATTGCAATAATCAAATACTAAATTAATTCTTAAAGTCTTTGACTTATATTAGCTAAATTATCCCTATGATAAATTAATTTAATTCTAAAGTCCTAAGTGCTTTCTAATTAAATTAAATCTACCCCCTTTAGCTAATTACACATCAAAAAGGAATTAAGATTATTTAGTTATTCGAATGGACACCTCTTTATTTGAATTTAACAATTCAAATTACATGAAAGGTCACCTCCCACATGTGGCAAATTCCATTCTTTTAATTAAATAATTCATTATCTTTTTGTCTCAACTAGGAATGAAGAGTCCACCATTTTGAATCAAGAAACTCTTCATTCCTCTTCTGGCTTGGTCTATTTAATGAACCTCTTTTTCTCATTCAAGGATCAAACTTTTGAGAGCACATAGATTATAGCGAAATTCTACTACATTTCTTGAGATTCAAAGCTTTTGAGTGCACTATTCTAGTTAGTTCATTTAGCATAATATTGCATTTTTTCTCATCTAATTAGTTTTCTTACTTGTTCTTAATCTAGTTGCATTCTTATTTGAAAATACCAAAAAGAATTTGCATTCTCATTTTAGATTAATTGCATTCATACTAGTTTAATTGCAATTTGATTTCTTGCATATGCTTTTCTTTTAAATCCTCCATTGTAGAATCGGTCTTATGGTTGTTGGCTTTCAATCTGAGAGCAATTTTAAACACCCCGACTACATAGGAGGCAACAGGTCACTTCACAATGGATTTCGGATTGAATAATTCATATTCTTTCCCGTAATTCGATCATGTGAGTAAGGACTATGTTGTGTGTGTGTTGGATTTGAGGTCCACATTCAATCATACACACTTACCTCATGTATTTTCCCAGATCATATATCACTTGTTTGATGTTATTGTTGAAGTTCTCTGGGAGAGATAGGGGTAGCATGTACTACAACAATTATAAAAATAATCATGTCATTCTTTTCTCATATAATACAATGAGAAGTACATGTAGTTTACAAATATATTGTAAATACAAAAGAACATGACTTACCTTGATGAAGGTATGCCAATCATGCATTTTCAACCTTGGCCCAAATTCACCTTTCTTTGATATAGTACTGCTTATGTTTGCAGCAAATCCTATGGGAAATCAAATTTTTCGTATGACTTCTTTTATGGCATCACCTTGTTGTTCTGTTAATAACCAAGGAAGGGCACTTGTATTAATCCATTCTCCATTTCTATTTGATTCAATGAAATTTTTCATTGCATGATTGGATTCATGAATGTCGCTACAAATTTTGACAATTTTTTCTTTGTCACGCCTTCCATCCAATATCTTCCACAATGTCTCCATTACATTCTTTCCAATATGCATAGTATCAAACAAATGCACATCAAGCAGCTGCTCGTAGTAGGACAACCTAATAAATTGTCTGGGATAACTCTTTAGTCCCTTTGGAAGGTGCTTAGTAGTGTTGCCTTGATGACATTCATGATCATCAATCACATAATCAGCAAACAAAACATAATAAAAATATACAAATTCCAAACATAAACCGTTAGGTAGAATGGTAGTACCTTGACGATTAATTCTATTATATTCCAACTTCCATAAGTTAGGTGTCATTCTCCGTGGCTTAGATGTAGTCTCTTCTTTCCCATTGAAAAGATGTTTTTCGGTAATTCGATAGTTATGATTTTTGTGGAGAAAGTACCTATACTCATCAAACACCTACTTTCTGAACTTTTTGAATAATGAGATTTCATCTTTGGACCACAAACTGGACATGCAAATTTTCCCTTTGTTTGAAGACCTACAAGGTAATGATACAATTGGATTAAATATGTTAATTTTTGTTTTTAGAATTATCATGTGCAACTTGAATTCACCATAACATACCAGAAAAATGTGTTAGCCCTGGGGCATCATGTATTGTCCATACAAGCATTGCATGGAATTGAAATTGTCTGTCTCCTATTGGTCTAGAGATGTCATACATAGTGACACCTTTCCATAACTCCACCAACTCGTCGATAAGAGGCTCAATATAAACATTCATATCTTTAACTTGGTATTTACTTGGTTGAATGAACAACATTACATAATTATTGTGACCATTTTACTACAAGATTTATAATTACATGCAGATAACTATTAAATGATCAAATACTTGAAATAATCATTGCCAACATAATGTGCTCCCTCTTTATTGACATCCATGGAGGAATGTTATTGTTGATAACAAAAATAGGCCAAACAGTGCAAACAGATCTTAGCTCTCCAAACGGATTGACACCATCCGCTGCCACTGAAAGCTTGAGATTTTGAGGTTCTTCGATAAAGTGTGGCCACTTTTCCTCTATGTCCTTAAATATAGAACCATCCATAGGCATTCAAATAATGTCATCTTGACTCCTATTGCGTGCATGGTAATCTATAAATTGTGCCAAGCTATTACACCTAAATAATCTTTGCAAACGTGGTATAATGGGGATGTAACAAAGACCCTTGTGAGACACTTTTTTTGTTATTTGATCTATTCGATATATACTCGTATGACATTCAGGGCATTTTGTTGCAAATTCATGTTCTTTATGATAAATAATATGATCATTGGGACAAGCATCTATTGCTTGATACTCTATTCCAATATCTTTCATAGTGGCACATAATTCTTGGTATGAGCAAGGGAAAATATTTGATGGTGCTAACAAGAAATCACCTATCAATCTGTAGAAAAAAATATATGTTGTTAATATTAACAATATTTATGGTATATGTTTCACCATTTAATTACTATAATGACATATATGACATGCCGTAGCATACGTCACATTATTGTGTTGGATAAACCATTCATAACCTTCAAGTTCAACAACAACAATACAGTAGAGAGAAGCATTGTTTGGGAGCCTTCGTAAAGGGGCGTGGCTGCCTTCTCAAGTAGAGGTATATCATGGATGACATCAACATCATCTTGATCATCATCATCAGTTGTGCCAATACCAAATGTGTCATGGATCAATGTATTAGTACCATCATCTGGTGCATCATTGTCATCTTCCATGGGATCATAATCTTCAGCTTCAATATTTGCACCTCCATGATCCTCCACTTCCAAAGCCATATTCTCAATATTCACACTTCATGGTCCATATGACGTACTCCCCTAGGGAGGTTGACCTATATTAAAATGAACACAAATAAACCATGATAATGATCTCATCATCAGGTGTATTTCATATATATATTAATTGTTAAATAAATATAATGAAAAACTTACCAATTCATGATAATCAAAGCCTCCTTCAATGTGACCATTATCCCTAAAATGTCTCTTAGCTATTTTGATTAACAATCTTCTAATGTTTAAGCCCTTACAATTATTGCAGGGACAATAACATTTTCCATCACCTTTTCTTTTCAAGTTCAACCACAATCTATTGATTGCATCCCCATTACCTTCTTCACTTGGATTGTCTGACATGATACTTCTTCACTTAGATTATCTATAACCTAATTATATATAGAAATTAAAAACTTAGTTATGAAATGATGTTGTAGTATAGTATACCAAATTGAAACACTTCTATTATTGTAGTCTTCCACCTCAAACTCTTTCCTATTGTGGCAAGAAAGAAAGATATTCAAATAATATAGTAGTTTGCAAATCAAAATAAAATGGAGGCAAGTTGTTGATTGAGGGTGCAAGGAACAACACCTGTCAATACTTTTATCGAATTGTAAATTTCAATTTTGAACCATTCTGTGAATATAGAACATGGATGTAATCTCAGAAAATAAAAAAATGTAGACATGACAGATTACTTATTTTGTTATTCTACATTACTTACTATTTGAGTGCACGTTCCACCTGCAACTTGATCAAGTCTTGCTTGATGCTTCAATTTTGTGTTAACTGTCCTGTAGAAGTACACAGTTTTGTATTTGCCCAATATGTTATTCAAAAAACAACAATAGAATAAAATACTTGTTGAGAAAGATCATCATAAGAGTATAAAAAACTTGAGATTTAAGGTAACACAACATTATAAGACTCTTACATTCAACCTTCAACTCATGCACCTAATAAATAGGAGAAAAAATTCATGAAATTGAAAAATTTAACTAATGAATTATGTTTTTCTTCTCATCTTAATTGGCCAAATTTATATGAGATTCTAAAGAAGGCCTCACTCTTAATCATCCAAATCTTCCGATTGTCTTCCAATTGTCTTCCAATTGTCTAAATGCTTCTTTATTTGTCAACCAATTAATACACGCTACTATATAAATAAGACAATTAGAAGACAATGAAGATTTGTCTAACAAAAATGAATACACTAAACTGAACCAATGACATGTTTACAAAAATTATCATAACTCGCAAGCAAAACTGAAACAATGGCATGTTTATAGCTCATTAAGAGTGAGGAATAGCTTGTGCAAGGGTGAAAGTAGTTTTGATTGTTTTGGTCATGACTGTTCCTCTACACAGTCAGGAAATGTAACTATCTAATGATTATATGTAATGTTGAATGGATTAAATGCTTTATTCTTGGTAGAAGTGAATGGAAGGAATAGTGTTGGTGTTAGGTTTCATTTATTATTGAATTCAATGGTTTCCAAGATGTGTTGAGAAGTTTGCTCCTTGTTTAATGTTAACTGTTCTTGCACAATCCACTCATACAGCAGTGAAATGCTATGTGGAAGGGATGGTTGATAGTGTTCCTTGAGGGAAGGGGGATTTTGAAAGACTTGTTATCATTGTATTGTGTATTTCCAATATGTTTGGATGTAGGGAAGACCGGGAGGATGAAGGATTACTCACCGATTGCATGATAACCCGGTTTTGAAGGGTCACTGGTTGAGGGGACAGTCAAGGTCCTGATGATTGGGCCATTGGAGGACCCTATTTCTTTGTATTAATTGCTATTCAAATTGGATGAATGGATTTCTTGTGAATTATCAGCTGCTATGTATCCTGCAACTGCATTCGTAAATCTGCATATACTTCTCTACGGTTGTAAGCCACTTAGAGATCAAAATAGAGAAACTAAATCAAAATTATTCTTTGTCCTATTTCCTTTTAACAAAGTCTCAACTATCTATGATACAATATACATTTGATGCCCTAAGCTATCAAATATACAAATGACACCTACCTAGAAGCTCACCAGGAGAATGAAGGATCACTCACTGATTGCTTGATAACCCAGTTTTGAAGGGTCACTGGTTGAGGGGATAGTCAAGGTTCGGATGATTGGGCCATTGGAGGACCCTAGTTCTTTGTATTAATTACTATTCAAATTGGATGCATGGATTTATTGTGAATTATCTGCTGCTATGTATCCTGCAACTGCATCCGTAAATCTGCATATACTTCTCTAGGGTTGTAAGCTACTTAGGGATCAAAATAGAGAAACTAAATAAAAACCCAGTTTTGAAGGGTCACTGGAAGAGGGGAATGAAGGATCACTCACTGATTGCATGATAACCCCACCAAGCATTCTTTCCTTTAATTTTCCACAATATCTCAAAGTATGATCATTATTCTTTAGTTTCTTCTATATGCTATTCTTTCTATGGTTTTGTTATCTCAGAAATATATCAAAAACATTGCAGATGTGCCTATAAAAGTAAAATATTTTCCTTCAATTGTTCCACATTGAATCATTTCCTCATTGGAGTATTCTCTTCATTTGTACAATATCTATCAAAAATGGTTCCCATATTTCTTCAAGATTTATTTTAATCTTTATATTGCAATTTTGATTAGATTTGACCTATAGTTGATTTCATTAGTATTTTATAACATATACTCCTAATGTGAAATGTGGAGAGAAAGAAAGAGACACACTAGGTATGAATTACACGATATACCCATCATCACTTAGCACTTAAATAATAAATTATGGACAGGGAACAACCTCCTAACCTCTGGATGTTTGTTTCATGTTGGCCTCTTATTATATGCAAAGGCAGGTCTGTCTTAATTAGGCTAACAACCACAGTGTAGGGGCCATAAATTATGGAACCCAAAATAGTGCACACTTGTATTAAATTAGGTTCAGTATACTACAAGGGAATGGAAACCATGCAATAGTGCCTCATGGGGATGGAAGAAACCCTTCACCAAGAAGATGGTTGTGTGTGCAATATTTACTAGAGGCAAAGAACATAATTTGATTCCAGCAATTACTCCTAGAAGATAATGGCACCCACAAAACACTTGGAAAAGATAGCACTCACTATATCTTTTATCACTCTTTTAAAGCTGGGACAATAAATCTCAAAGATTGATCTACGAATTCTTGAACACAAAGAACCATTGACAGATATGATTCATGTGTACCATAGCCAACAACCAGTTGTTCCAATCATGATGTCCAATAATTATGTTAGAAAAAGCATCTAAAAATCCCTTACACAACCATAATAGATTCAAACCATGAACTATAAGAACCTAACAATGGGACTAACAAAGATACAGCCTAAACAAATCTTGATCATATTCCACCCTATTGTAAGGCCCAAGAAGTAACTCTATCTGACAGCTACACATTCCTCTAGATGAAGCTCAAAGGTCAAGTAGTTGAAGCATAGCAATACTTGAATGAATATAGGAATAATTTGATGTACAATAATTTGCTAGCTTGGTTTGTGGGTTTTCCACATAATATTTTCCCTTTAACCACATTTATAGTTTGAGAAAATTAGAAAAAATTGTTTTAGATTTATATTATCCTTTTGAACTAGCACATTGCCATCAAAATGCATAATCATTAGTCATCTCAAGAAAATTCCTATTGATTAGTAGGATATCCTTATAAAAATTTGATGCATAGATTTCTAGTGAATTATCGACTGCTATGTATCCTGCAACTATGGAAGGAATAGTGTTGGTGTTAGGTTTCATTTATTATTGAATTCAATGGTTTCCAAGATGTGTTGAGGAGTTTTCTCCTTGTTTAATGTTAACTGATCCTGCACAATCCACTCATAAAATAGTGAAATTCTATGTGGAAGGGATGGTTGATAGTGTTCCTTGAGGGAAGGGGGATTGTGAAAGACTTGTTATCATTGTATTGTGTATTTCCAATATGTTTGGATGCAGGGCAGACCAGAAGAATGAAGGATCACTCACTGATTGCATGATAACCCGGTTTTGAAGGGTCACTAGTTGAGGGGATAGTCAAGGTCTGAATGATTGCGCCATTGGAGGACCCTATTTATTTGTAGTAATTACTATTCAAATTGGATACATAGATTTCTTGTCAATTATCGGCTGCTATGTATCCTGCAACTGCATCCATAAATCTCCATATACTTCTCTAGGGTTGTAAGCCACTTAGGGATCAAAATACAGAGACTAAATCAAAATCCTTCTTTGTCCTATTTCCTTTTAACAAAGTCTCAACTATCAATGATACAATATACATTTGATGCTCTAAGCTATCAAATATACCAATGGCACCTACCTAGAAGCTCACCAGGAGAATGAAGGATCACTCACTGATTGCATGATAACCCAGTTTTGAAGGGTCACTGGTTGAGGGGACAATCAAGGTCCGGATGATTGTGCCATTAGAGGACCCTAGTTATTTGTATTAATTGCTATTCAAATTGGATGCATGGATTTATTATGAATTATCAGCTGCTATGTATCCTGCAACTGCATCCGTAAATTTGCATATACTTCTCTAGGGTTGTAAGCCACTTAGGGATCAAAATAGAGAAACTAAATAAAAATCGTTCTTTGTCCTATTTCCTTTTAACAAAGTATCAAATATCAATGATACAATACATTTGATGCCCTAAGCTATCAATACAAGTGGTGCCTAGCTAGAAACTCACGGGTTGTCCATTTGATAACCATAGTCAACATTTCAAAAAAATGGATATCCTTGAGCACAAGCACCAATAACATCAAATAATGGAGTTAAAGCATGGGCTAGGGCATGACACTAGTAGAATGTAGTCATTTCAGTGACAATAATTTACAATGGCGTCATTAAACATATATGCCAGTAATATCAACAAACGTGAATCCAAACATTTGAATACAGTGAATCGATATCCTTGAGCACAAGCACCAATAACATCAAATAATAGAGATAAAGCACTAGCTATGGCACAACACCAGTAGAATGCGGTCATTTCAGAGAGCATTCATGATCAAATAAAATGAAATGCATTCGAATATGATGCTAGAGGCTCGAAAGATGAAGAAATCACATACCTTCTCCCACGCTTAGCTTTCGCTCCTTTTCTCCCGCTCCCTCTATCCAATCGAAATAAAAATGATGAGGCCGTTTCACTTTTTTTTTTATCTATACTCTGAATATGTTAGAATTCCAATGGTTAATTAAACACCAATTGGAATACTGACATCATCAGGGCCTATTACAAGAAAAAAAACACCAAATCATAATAAAAAGTTACCCGTCGGAAACTTCTATTGAAATTTGGCCCCAAATGTAGTAGTGCCATCACCGACTATTTTTTGGAGAAGAAAGCGATTGCAGCCTCATTGATCTCCTCCTTTTCAGTCAATAAAAACCCTTGAGCATTCTGAATACTAAAAATCTTATTGTGAACTCTTCGCTATTTGAGAGAGTTGGGAAGAACTTAGTGTTTTGATCCCCTTCCTTCAATCACGTCTCTCTAGATTTCTGCGTCCAAAAGATCTCCTCTTTTTTCAACCATCCATCCAATTGCTTTTGTAAAATTTTTTCTTCCAAAAAATCAAATTACGGCATACCCCCCTCAATAATTTTGAGACTAAGGGTTTTGAGTTTGTCTTCAACTCTAAGTCTTTCAGAAAAAATGTTTTTGAAATGCAATCTATTCCAAACTTTAAGTTGCTCCTAAATAAATTGAAGTTTCTTGACAAATAAAAAATCTTTGTTACCTGATCTTTGTGAAGCTTGAGTCCACCAGTCATGAATCATCTCATAAAAGCCTTTTGCAAAGAACCACATTGTTTCAAACTTGAAAGGGCATCTATCCGAGGAGTCCTCATGTTGAATTCTTAAGGCTATTGGGAAATGATCTGAGCCTTGAAAAGGGAGGATTTTAGCAACACACGACCAGGAAGTAGCCGCCCAATCTCCACCCACAAAGAAATGATCAATCTTTTCTGCAATATTTAGGAAGCCTATTCTCCTGTTTGTCCAGGTGAAGTCACCTTTTTTAAATGGGATTTCCAGCAGACCACAAGAAGTCACCAAGGCACTAAAGTCCTTCTGACTCACACTACACCATCCCTTTCCTCCTTTCTTATCAAACAGGGAGAGAATTGCATTAAAATCACCTCCTAACACCACAACTTCCTCCTCTAAATCCTCTAGGACACGCACCAAAGAATTCCAGACTAATATTTTATTTGAACTACTGTGAGGCCCATAAATGTTGAAAACATAGATGTAATAGTGAAGGTGTTTCACAAACACCTTTAACCTAACCTAGAACTGATCAACCTGTAATACAGTGATATCTAAGGAGCCTAGGTTCCATAGGACACCAAGCCCACCTGAAGCACTTTGAGCATAGACCAATTCACAATTCCACTTGCTGAACCTACTCTTAAAGAAAACACCAGCATCCTCTTTAATCTTTGTTTCTTGTAATAGAACCAGATCAAGCTTTGATTGATCCAAACATCTTTTGATCAACCGAAGCTTGTTAGGGGCATTTCAGCCCTTGACATTCCATGATAATGTTTTCATGGCTCCTGGGAAAAGGCATAGCCTTTTCCCAATCTCAAAAGCTTGGTTTGGTCAGCAACATTTCTAGCAATTTCTAACCCCATCCTGATAGACTTCACCCCTCTTCGCTATTTTTCTCCAACTCTTGGATTTTTTAGGGAAGAAGTAGTTTGTTCTACCCTTCTTTGCTTAAAGGATCCAATATTATCAAACAAACCTAGATCATCCACATCATTACCTGTATCCTGTTCATCAAATTTTGAATCCCAATCTTCAGAAGCCCCATTACCATCCTTCTGTTCCTCAAAGGAGTTACTAAGATTTCGAATGGGAGAAATCACAATATCCTTGAAGACCTCCTCCTTCAGATCCTAGGCTTTTGCATTATCTAAACACTTTTCCTCCTCTGCAGCTGACACCCTACCCATAATTTCAAAAGTGTCAAGGATAAAAAGAGGACCACATTCCTCTTCTTTATTTGAAGGATGCACTAGAGGTAGCAGATCCTCTATACATGGTGAAACCACCATCTTTGGAGGAGGAGGACACCAAACTTGTTCTGGAGCAACTGAGAACTAAGAAAAGGGTGTCTCTTTAACCACCTATATTGATGGGAGACTTGACACCATTCCCTCCACTCTAAAGACCTCTTCAAAGGAAGAATCAATTGCTCTTTTCATCTCTCAACTGTAGAGTGGGGAATGTCTGGGGACAAAAAAATCAGCCAAGTTTGGCTTGATCATTTCATGCTCCATAGATCTTCTCTCGATTTCATCTAAAAGAGCATCCCACTCCTTGCCTTTATCTTTCCTTCCACCATTTTTACTAACCAAGGGAGAAGCCACATCCTTACCTTGCCATCTAGTAATCTTCTGCACCCAAAAAGCTTTATCTGTTCCCAATGTAACCGAATCTGGAATAGGGTTGTTCTCCTGTAGATTGACCAATATCCGGGGGTGCATCGATGCATCTTTTTCATAGAGCATTTCTTCCAATTTGACATAGGATCCAATGCTATTCCTGATCTATCTAAGCGTGTCTTCACCCCAATATTTGAGAGGCAAGTTATGTAGGCTAAGCCAAACAGGAAATTCCTTTAGGCTTTCCTTATGGGGATCAAAGTTTGCTTCCCAATCTTTCAAATAGATTCCCTGTCCATCAATGAGATAGGGTCCATTATTGAGGATCCAATTTTTGTCCTCCTTCGATGGGCATAATCCCATATAAAAGCCATTGGGAAGGGTTTTCAGTTTACAGTTCTCCCCCCAAACATCCTTACACCATAACCTAAGGGTGCACACCAACGGCCATGGGCCTAGCCATTTAAAGAAAAAAGCTCTCTCCTAGGGCAAAGAAAAAATTTCTTGCCATTGGGGGTCAGAAACTCTAATGGTAGAGTAGATCTCATACCTTACATTGTCAGGAGGAGTTACCTTCGGGCTAGTTGAAGTTGTAGCCTCCTTGGATGGGCTAGGGTTTTTTGGCTTATAAAACTTTCCCGCAATCTGTCTAAAATCAAAGTTTTTGCCAATGTGAACATAGTTCGGATTCTGTCCTTGCCCATAGGCCATTTTCTCCCCTCTCCTTCCATTCTAGCTTGAGTTCTGTGTTCCTCTATTCCTTGGGAAATCCATCCTTGGGCATCTAAAAGAGGGGTTTCTTTGAAGCCCATGCTAAACCCGTTTATTGAAAGGCCATGTGCCTTCCTGCTGTGATCTGTAAGAGAAGCTGCCATGTTGCTTGAAATGCCATTGACCATTGCTACCCTGCCTCCCTACCCTTGAGATTGCAAGTAGCCATTGGGGCTGAGGATGCTCCCACCTTCACTCCGCTCGCACATGCTCCATTTCTCCTTTAGAATTACTTATTTAATTGAGAGTCATGATATTACATCTAATAGTTTGTTTATATTGTAGATTAGTTTCTAGATTATAGATACTATCAAATTATTTATCTTAATAATTTGGGTTAGACATCTAAGAAATAATGAAAGAAATTGTAGGAAATAGCAAAGACAAAAATACAATACAAAGAAGGGGGAGGGAAACTAAAATTTCAAGAAGTGAGAAAGTCTTAAATGCAAAGAATCCTATTCAGAATGTGTTAGGAGATATTAATTTACAGTAAAGTAGTACAACAGATGCACCTTCAAGGAACTATGAAGGTACTATGAAGTGTCACATCACTCAATAGTATGAATGACACTATGAAGCATCACATCACTCATTTTAAGCAGAAGGATAAATTATGAAGCATGTAAAGTGGAAACTGCCAGTGAGGTGAAAAGCCACTTCGTCTCGACATGAGACAAATAGATATTTATTCTAGTAAGTGGGTGTGGAGATGGTTTGTCACACGCCTCTTTTATTTTCTAGAAAGTCATTTCAAATTCCTATTCTTCTGACTTTCAACAAAAAACAAAGTATACGCATTTTGATTGGAATTTTGGATTAGTGAGGTCAGAAACTTAATATGTAGTTGGAATTTTCAATGTTCTTTATAATTATGTGTGGATTAGGGGAAGAGTATCGGTATAAGTGAGAGGAGGTGGAATAACAGTGAATTTTTTGTCATTTTGACCTTTCAATTATTAATGTTAAAGAAGTTTTAAAAATGATAACAAATGCATCAATAGTTGATTAAACTGTTGGCAAGTTGACTTTACTGAGATTATATGACTAGTTTTGTGTTGTAATTATGGCAACAAAGTCATATGGAGTTTTTTCAGTCAGTGCACAAGCTTTGAAGTTCATAATTTGGCTAAGTATGGAAGACAATGCAGACAACAATGTACCTGATGATCAGAGTATCATCGCATGTGTGTATGATTGAGTTATGGTATGTGCTTTTGGATATAAGATTTTGATTATGTTATTATGCTAAGTCTAAGAATGGATGGTCAAATATGATAGTATCGAGAAGTTACAACAAGTCTAAGTGACACTAGTAGTTTAGTGGCAGAGCAAAACAGAGCATGCAGCTGACAAAAAGTTTTTTGTTTAGCGTGTATTATTTCATTTTGTAAAGGCTATGCACCTATTGTAATAGTGATGTAAACATGCTATTATTATTGTATGTAAACACACTTGAGCCAATTATATTGGAAGTGTTGTGTGTGTTAGGTTTTAGGCCGTAAAAGTATTAAGTTTTGGTTGCGCCTATTCTACAAGTATATATATGACATGCACTTTTGTATTTGAGTATGATATGATAAAGAGAAGAGAAGAAATATGTGAAGTAAGTTAGTCAGTATGAGATAGAGCTTTACAAGACGTTAAAGCATCAACACACAAAAGGAACTGATCAAACAATAGTGTCAAAGCAACAGTTCACCCTTCTAGATGTAGTGTGTATCTGATTATCAGGAGGTTGTAGCCTTCTTCATTGAGCAGTGTGCTTTGACAGTGTGCCATCCACCCCTAACATGGGTTGTTCTCTCAAACTCCTAACAGAGTCATTGTACTCAGCATTGTAAGGATTTCTCCTAACAGGGCAAAGGAAATTTAACAGGTTCATAAGACTAGTGCAATTATTCGTGGGTACTAATTCCCACCAGGGTTTTTTTTTGGCCAAGGTTTCCCCCTAAACATATCTTATGTTGTGTTATCATTGATTATTTTATTTATTGTACTGCTCATTTTAGTAATTAAGTAATTAAGCTAAGTTTCATGAAGAAGAAAAATATTAATTGTAGAACACTGATTCACCCCCCCTCTCAATGTTCTCATTCTTAACAATTGGTATTAGAGCTTTGGTCCTTGAAGAGAAGTTTAATCACTTGAGGAGATCATGGGTTCAGAAGAAGAAAAATATCTGAAGAAAAATCTTGAATCTGCTCTTGAAGATCTTGACAGATCTAAAAAAGAAATTGAAGAATTGAAAATCAAAGTCAATGGCTCACAAGTATTCATTAAGAAACTTAGAAAAGATTTGAAAGATTTTTCAACAAATGATTTGGGAAAATGGTCAAAAAGATGAATGAAGAAAACATGTCTCTAAAAGATCAGATTGAAGATTTGAATGAATAGTAAACTGATAGCAAGTCAGCCCTTGAAGATTAGATCAAAGAAAACAAATAGTTGGATAAAGAACTTATGCAAGAAAACCTGAGAATCTTGGAGTTAGAGAACATCAAGACAAAGATGGAATCTGAGTTGACAGAATCCAAGAATCATGTTGAAAAATTACACACAAGTACTGATCTATTAGAGTCACAGAGCTATGCACAAAGGATAAAAGGAGATTCCAGTGGTATTAGATATAATGAAGCACAAATTAAAATCAATGCAATGCAAGAAAAATGAAAGCACTAGAAGAATCTACAGAAGCTAAAAAGACTGAAGATCTAACTAAAGCTAAAGAAGAACACCTAAAGATGGATGCAAGCTAGTAAACCAAACTTGTTATGGTTGTAACAAGCGTGGGCATATATCAAGAGATTGTAAAGAGGTAAGACCTTTCAATGATTATTGTTATTCATGTAATAAATTTGGTAATAGAGCTATGAATTGTAGAACAAATCAAAGAAGTCAAATACAACACAATTAGAAAAATCAACCACAACAAAGTGTTTGAAGTCCTCTAAACCTTACATGTTAGATATGTAATTTCAATGGACACACAGCTAAAGAATGCAGTATGGTAACTCACATCAATGTGCCTATGAATATAAGGCCTCCATTCATTTGTTGTGCTCTTTTAACAAGGTTGGAAACATCTCAAAGTTTTGCAAATCACAAGCGCAAAGACAAGATACACTTGATAAGTCTCAAGGATCAATATTGGATGAATCTGGAGAAGTCAAGTTTGTGAAAGCTACAGAAGATGCGAGCAAGATTTGGATGGAAGTAAAGAAAGACAATGTCAGTGACAAAGTAGTAGATACATCCACAATAGATGCACCTGGGTGGTCCCACAATAGTGTGTCCCACTTTTTGGCCAACTTTGACACAGAGATCAACATTTTGAGAAAAAACTTCACTTTTGAACACCTATTGCCGCAAAACTATTAGGAATTTGAAGATGATGTAAAATAGAGTCTTTTAGAATTTTATTTCTAGTTTCTAAATATTTAAAAAAAAAATTAAAATTCATTAAAATTAATTTTTTCTTCTCCTTTGAAAAGTGGTTTATGTAAAAAATTGTGTTTTTAAGGAGTTACTGTCACTTGGATTAGCATAACTTTTTTTAAAAATATAATAACGATGTAATTATTTCGAGATTATATTTGTAACTTCAATATATAAAGGATGCAATTGGTTTCATTCATTTTGGATCAATATTTCATAGTTTATTAACTTTTAAAGTGACAGTAACCATAATTTAGACATAAGGTCACTTGGATCGCTCTAACTTGATTTGTGTAAATCAATTTTTTTTTTCTTTTTTTTTTATAGAAAGGTAACACAAATACTCTTTTCGTACATATTTTTCATAATTTTTTTTGTAATTGACTATTTTTTCCAAAGTCTTGAAGAGATAGGTTGTTGAATGACCAAACAACCTATGTTTAGTTAAAGTAGTATTAAAATTATATTCATTAGAAATATTTTTAGCAGTAGTACCTTACTACATAGATAGGTTTGTCAAATGGATTCATTTGATCAGCCAAAAATTAAGTCAAAGTGATTTTTTGTCAGCATTTTAATAGGTGTGAAGGAGACTCCATAGTAGGTATGAATGAGGAGTATCTAGATGTTATATGAATATTTTTCTTATCTAAGAGGCTTTGAGGTAACTATTTTTAATTAATTCCTTCAAATGGAACCTTTCAATTCTTAAATCATCATATTTTATTTCAAATATTTTATTTTAGAAAAAATCAGCATGTCTAAAAATGTGTGACCCACTATTGCGGGGTCACCCACCTTCTACTTCTGGTTAAATGACCCTCATGGTCATAGGGGGAGCTAGATAAGTTCTAAACCCTTGCGCAACTTGTATACTCACTCTCAGAGTATGCACCTTTGGTTTTAGATGTTTGGTTGCTAGTTGATGAAGTATGCAAGAGCACACAGTCTAAATATCAGCAAAAATGGAGTTTTGAATTCTCAATTGAAGTCTGCGTTATGGCAATGAGCATTAATTGCAGAATTATGATTTATAAGTCATCGAAGATCTATTATCTTCACTTGTACATTTGAGATCAAAAAATTTAGAATAAATATAAAGAGAAGGTTTAGAATTCCTGAGAAGATAGTGGAGAAATATAAGGACACTATATGTTTTATGGTGGAAACATATTCTACACGCATGGAAGTTGTTGAGCATATAACAAAGTGGATTCATCCACTTGGTTATGAAGTAGATGAGCATATTTTGAAAGGCTATGCACAAGTCCTTCTATTTGCGCCAAAGGATCCAAATGAACCTAGATGGGGAACATATGAAGAGAAGATAAAACAAGTTGATTCTATCTTACATACAATGCAACAACTAAGAGGAAAGCATCTCGAATCACCTCTGATATTATGAAAATTCATGGTGTCACCCAAGAAGACATAGATGAAGCAAGGGAAGCCAATATTGCTATGCAACTTGAGAGTGCACCCTCATCTGCAGAATTTCAAGAAGAAAAGTTTGAGGATGATCCGAAGAAGAAGCAGAATAAGACTGATGATAGCACCTCTATGCCCACAACTACAATGGATCTGGAGTCCCCTTTGCCTCCTAAGCCAAGAAATTTGTCTAGAAGAAACAAGCAAGTCGGCGTAAGCCACCCATCCTCAATGAAAACCAAAAGAAAGGTAAATAACACTCAAGCACCTCCTGAGGTAGGATTCAGACCAAGTTTGAAAGTTTTGAGTTCTAGAGTTATTGATGAAGGAATGATAGATCAGATTGGAAACTTCTATGAAAAATATGGTGAGATTGATAGATCAAAAATTCATTCCATGATTATCTAGCATATGATTAAGTTCAAAAAGTCAGTTTTGGAACTTAAGACAGTCATCCCGAACAATGTATGGAATATACTAGATTCACTAAAAAGACAAACTATAGAGGAAGATATGAAAATTAGAGATAAGATATTGGATGATAACCTTCATGTTTTTTCATTAGAAGAAAAGATGATGTTGTTAGATTTGGTGAAGCCTCGTCTAAGATCAAAGATAAGAACTTTTCATATAATGAATAAAGATTATGAACTGATTCTGAAGGAGACAGAGAAAGCATTTGAGAAAGTGTTTCTAGATAGACACATGTACCCTCCTACTGCACCTACACTCCAAGCTACTCCAGTTACCCCTGAGTAAGAAAAAGAATCTGAGATACCAAATGCACCTATTGGGTAAGTGCACAAAGATGGGGGACCAAAAAGGGGGTATCAGATGCCACTTTTTTTCTGAAATCAACAAACTCTGAACTTCAACAAGAAATTGAAGATAATTAGACTCAAAATTTTAAGATGCGAAAAAAACAAGAGTTGTAATGCTCTGAATCTAGTTCCTAAACTACTAACTTATTTTGAAAATGGTGTAGATTAAGGCCCTCAAAAGGGGGAGCACAAAAAGTGGTCCTCTTTTTTGTGAAAAAACATAACATAGCGTCTAGTGTGCTCCCCCTAAAATGTTAACTTTTTTAAAAAAAAATTTTAATCGCTTTGGTGAGTAGTTAGCTAACACCATGTAGTTTATCCTAGAATTTTTTGGTAATTTTTTTATGAATGTATAATTTTTGATGAATTTACGAAGTGCACACATCCTAAAAACATGAAATTTTTGTGTGCTCCCCATAGAAATCATTTAAAACTAATTGAAAATCAAATTTTATTTTTTTTAAAGTGTGTAGAATGGAGTCTAGTTTCTAAAAATGTAACTTGTTGCAAAATTCAATGAACGAGCCAAAATCTATGCCCAATATACTACACGTTGGTTTTTTACAAAAATGGACATACACACAAAAGAAATTAGAGATGAAATACTTAACATGATCATAACTCAAATTAAATTATATGGTTAGATAGCTAATAGAGAGATTTGCAATATCACATCATCTGATTTTTACGTTCTTGAGCCATGAGTAAACCTGACGAGGAGCACACAAAAAAAGATGTCATTTTTTTGTGTCTACTGGAAAACATGTCTCAGGCCTATTTGAATCATCCAAGCCTTTGGGTTGGATCTTCGAGGAAAATCCAAGCCTTAGGATTGGTAAATTCTAATGCCTTACAAAGCATGTGCGCCTTATAGGGCAAGCGCACTACTGAAATCTATGACTTCCTTAGGGCATGTGCCCTATGGAAGACATAGATTTCAATAGTGTGCTCACCCTATAGGGCATGCGCCCTATTGAAACCTATGAATTCCATAGGGTGTGTGCCCTATTTGAGTCATAGATTTAAATAGTGATGAGAAATAGTCAGAGCGAGAGAGAGAGAGAGAGAGAGAGAGAGAGTCTCTCTCTCTCTACCTTCCTACCCTCTATCTTTTCCCTTATTACCATCTTTCACCCCCTCTCTCTCTCACACAGACATATGCTCTCTCCCACCTTCCTACCCTCTCTCTCTCTCTCTATATATATATATATTCCCTTATTACCCTCTTTCACCCCCCTCTCTCTCTCTCTCACACACACACATATGCTCTCTCCAACCTTCCTACCCTCTCTCTCTCTCTCTCTCTCTCTCTCTCTCCACCTTCGTACCCTATATTTTCCCGTATTACCCTCTTTCACCCCCCCTCTGTCTCTCTCTCTTCGTACCCTCTACATTTTCCCTTATTACCCTCTTTCACCCCCCCGCTCTCTCTCTCTCTCTCACACACACACACACATGCTCTCTCCCACCTTCCTACCCTCTATATTCCCCTTCTCTCTCTCTCTCTATATTATATATATATATCATTACCCTCTCTCTCTCTCTCACCCTCTCTCTATCCCCCTTCTCTCTCTCCCCTTCTCTCCCACTTTGTACCCTCTACATTTTCCCTTATAACCCTCTTTCATACCTGCTCTCTCTCTCACACACACATATGCTCTCTCCCACCTTCCTACCCTCTATATTCCCCTTCTCTCTCTCTCTCTCTCTCTCTCTCTGCACCTTCGTACCCTCTATATTTTCCCTTATTACCCTCTTTCACCCCTGCTCTCTCTTTCACACACACATATGCTCTCTCCCACCTTCCTACCCTCTATATTCCACTTCTCTCTCTCTCTCTCTCTCTCTCTCTCTCTCTCCACTTTTTTGTTTCTTGCAAAGGGTGCATGTGCTATAGCGCGCTAGTGCTATGGAAGACTATGCATGTTATGCTCTCTCTCTCTCTCTCACCACTTTTTTGTTTCTTGCAAAGGGCACATGTGCTATAGAGTGCTAGATGCAAGACTATGCATGTTACGCTCTCTCTCTCTCTCTCACCACTTTTTTGTTTCTTGTAAAGGGCGCACATGCTATAGCGCACTAGCGCTATGCAAGAGTATGCATATTGTGCTTTTCTAGTTTTTGCATAGGCTGCACACATGTTAGCCTTTTGCATAACGTGTGTGCCCTATAGAGTGCACACACTATGTTTTGAATTGCCCAAGCCTAAGGCTTGGGCACCCCGAGCCATAGCGTGTGCGCCCTATAGAGCATACACACTTTAGTGCGTATGCACTATGGCCACTTGGGGGCCAAAAAGGAAATTGGCACCTTTTTGGTCCCCCATCTTTGTGCATATACCTTATTACAGGTCCACATGATTTTGCACCGAAGGTTAAAACACCCACTGAAGCAATGGAAACAAAAGAAGAAACTATTGTAATCAATAATGTTGAAATAACCATGGCGGCTATAGATAATGATCTGGATAAATTTGAAGAAGCCTTTGTAAGCACTGAAGAAGCTGAGATCCTATGCAGTGAAGAAGCACCTATGGAGCAAGAAGAAGTCCTAGTTGAAGATTTAACAGGAGAGGAAGATGAAAAAGAGGATGAACCTAAGGAAAAAACCTCTGTTGAGACCCCAGTAAAGATAGAGATTTAAAGTATGGATATAAGTCAAAGCGTAGACTTAATTCCTACTCCTAAGTCCTCAATATCATTTTTGTCAAGATTGACTCCTGATACTACAAGTTTAGATTCATGGGGAGAAGAAGATTTGATAAAGATAAGTGTGATGGCTATGGAAAAAGCCAAAGAAAAATAAGTAATGAGAAACCCTCTCTTTGTAGAATCAATCAACATACTAAATAATCTACTGCCTATGGATAAGAAACTAGTTAATGTTCACTCAGGGGATGATGATTAGCATTCTTTTGTCAAATTTTAAAGAAAACTTTGCAAGTCTAGAAGACTCGGCGACAAAAATTGTAGAAAAGAAATACAACAAGAAAAGATAGAATGATTTGATAAAAAATTTCTCACTTGACCTAAACTCTCTAAAGATTGGTCAAGCAATGCTAAAAGAGATAGCGTCAAAAGGAAAAAAGTAGATAGCTGATTGCATGAACAAGGACAAACTCACATCAAACCATTCAAAGAAGATTCATGAAGCAGAGTCACTAATTGCAGCAATAATAAAATCAGTTGAAGATCCCTCTCAAGACATAAATTTCTGTAATAATATTTATCAACGGGAGATAGACAAGATAGAAAAATAAATTACAAAGATAAGGGCTAGACAAGAACAACTAAGAAATGCACTAGCACCCTCACTAAATGTACGGAATCATAATATCAATCATATAGATTCAATAATTGTGACATGTGATCAAGGCTCCACCATGGATTTAGAAAATATGGAGAAGCTAACATATGCATTATGTGCCCATCTTCAGACAGTTGATACACTCAAGGTATTTTGGCAGTAAGAAATAAAAAACCTTCAGATTGCATATCCACATGTATACTCCATGTAAGCATTTAGAGTTTCCTTTTTGGAATCTTTGTCATTAATGTCAAAGGGGGTGTAGTGTATATAGTGGAAGAAGATAGAATAGTATATGGTGTACAATATAGAAGTTTATCTGATAGTAGTTTTTGTGTAAAGTCAGTTTACCAACTTCACCATATTCCTTTGTTGCCATTAATGAAAAAGGGGGAGATTGTTGGCAAGTTAACTTTATTGAGATTATATGACTAGTTTTGTGTTTTCATTATGGAAATAAAGTCATGTGGAGTTTTTTCAGTTAGCACACAAGCTTTAAAGTTCATAATTCAGCTAAGTATGGAAGACAATGCAGACAATAGTGTACCTGATGATTAGAGCATTGACGTGCATGTGTATGATCGAGTTATGGTATGTGCTTTTGGATATAAGCTTTTGATTATGTTATTATGATAAGTCTATGAATGCATGGTCAGATATGATAGCATCGAGAAGTTATAGCAAGTTTAAGTGACACTGGTAGTTTAGCGATAGAGCATAACAGAGCATGCAGCCGACAAAAAGTTTTTTGTTTAGTGTGTATCATTTCATTTTGTAAAGGCTACATGCACCTATTTTAATAGTGATGTAAACATATTATTATCATTATATGTAAACACAAATGAGCCAATTATATTGGAAGCATTGTGTGTGTTAGGTTTTAGGCTGACAAAATATTAAGTTTTGGTTGCGCCTATTCTGTGTGTATTTATAAGACATGTGCTTTTGTATTTGAGTATGATATGATAGAGAGAAGAGATAAAATATGTTCAAAGTAAGTAAGTTAGTATGAGATAAAGCTTTACAAGAGGTTAAAGCATCAATGCACAAAAGGATCTAATTAGACAACAGTGTCAAAGAAATAGTTCACCCTTCTAGATATAGTGTTTATCTGATTATCGGGAGGTTGTAGCCTTCTTTATTGAGCAGTGTTTTTTGACAATGTGCCATCCACCCCTAATAGGGTTTTTTCTCTCAAAATCCTAATAGAGTCATTGTACTCAGCATTGTAATGACTGCTCCTAATAGGGAAAAGGAACTTTAACAGGTTCATAAGACTAGTGCAATTATTCATGGGTACTAATTCCAATGGGGGTTTTTCGTCTAGCCAAGGTTTCCCCGTAAACATATCTTGTGTTATGTGTTATGATTGATTTTTTTATTTTTTGTACTACTCATTTCAGTAATTAAGTAATTGAGATAAGTTTCAAGAAGCAGAAGACCATTAATTGTAGAACACGGATTCACTACCTCATCTTAGTGTTCTCATTCTTAACATAAACATGTACTAATAACCGATCATTTTTTAGCTTCTTTGGTTGGTAATTGGCTCATTTATGCACCACTATTGGGATATTTGGTAATGAATACTAGGATATTTGGCCACAAGTACTGGAATTTTTAGTGAATAACTATTGTTTCAAGAACATAGCGGGTATCGGGTAGCACTTTGAAATGGGTACTTTTTGACCACTCTATGTTTGACAATCTCTACAAAGAGATCCATAAATAACCAGAAGCTAAAACCTTAGGTTTAAGAAGTTAACTTGCATACATAGGCAAGAAAAAAAATGTTGAAATCTAACATACCATTTAAGATCTATACATTTTATTCTATAAATTATCTGACAGTGGGATATGATTTCTATTGTCTTAGTGAGATTAACTAGTACTTGCACCCGAAGGAGGTGCAAGGGGTATGCCCATAGGGAATAAAGGTGCAAGTTTATATAAGATGGCTCTCTACACACACACACACACACACACACACACATATTTTCACATTTCAAGTATTCTACACTTCAGGATATTGTAGACATATGCAATAATGGTGTGTCTCCTCTCAAGTCCAGGCATATAGTTGCTTCATCATCTTCTTTCTTTTTGCGGATTTCTTCTTCTTCACCCATATAGCTAAGAATTTAGGGTCTATGGGACAACGTAACAATATTTTGTGGTCTAGATTGATGATGTATAAATAGATAAGTCTAGGATACTTGTGGCAAGTTAATCTATTATGATGAGAGGGCTTTAATATTCTATATCTGGAATCATGTGGAACCAACAAAAAGTGATGTTTTTTTAGAAATAGGGTTCAAATGCTTTGTGCCATTATGAGTTGGTATGAAAAATCTAACTATATTCTACAATATGAAATAAAACATGGAATTATCACTTTGATATGGAAATTGTATCAAAGAACTCACAAGAAATAATGCAAAAACTACACAATCACACATTAACATTAGTAAATTCTAACAATGACTTTAATGGCTTTAAATACTTTCCATATTTTTTATATTTTTTAGGCATATAATATTTTCTTTACATGTGTGTATACCCTCATATGAAAGGGTATGTAAAAGAGGACAACAAAAATAAAAATAGTTAAATTGACATGTCATTTGTCCATAGAGAAAACTATTTTCAAACCAAAATAGTAGATGCATTTATAGATATATTTTTTTACGTTTAATATAATGTATGTTGTACACATTGTTGGTATAATGGAAAGATAAGTACTGAGAGGGGAGGGGTGAATCAGTACCCTTAAAAAATTTCAAGACTTAAAAAATTGTAATTGTAGATCTTAATTAACCGACTGATTCCATTGTTTGAAACATACATTCAGATAACTGATAATGTAAAGTGCATGTAAAAAAAATTATAAATCATACATGAAAATAAGTACTCATGACACAGATATTTTGGTTCCACAGAAACCCTTGTTAGAATGTAAAAACTATGGTGGGGATGACACCCACAAATCTTCACTACTGCAACAATAAAGTATGTTGGTTAAGGCTACAAGTTGTGATCAGTTCTGATGATCTTACCCTTTTAGGAGTAACAAAAAATTGACTAGATCTACCTGGTTAAAGGAGTTAAACAACACAAATTATGTGTGTACTTGGTTAAGAGATTTAAACAAGAACTATTAAGTCCACTATGTTAATAGATTTTGATATTCTACAATGGTTAAATTGATAATAGTAAAAGTATCTGTAAGTAATAAATTATACTTGTCTGATTCAGATCTACTAAGTATCAAATAAATATCACCTCAGTGTGATGTATGTACTTTTATGTTTTTCTCGGTAGCCTTGTATGTGTTTAGAAAACTGAATGCCTCTATCATAAAACTTTTGTCATTAATCCTTGTTTGATCTCCTGATGTCCTTAGTGCGGCTACTCCTTCATGATTTATTGATCATAATGACATCTTTAAAATTATATATCAAATTGACTTGACCTAATTAGGGTTTACATCATCTTAGAAAACCTAAGATCAATTGTGTCTAAAAATAACCTAGATCTAACATTACATAGGAATCATCACAAAAATTAATGATTACATCCATATTAAATATGTCTCGATCTTGGAAAACTATTTACTAATCGGTGTAAACCGCTTGTATAGATATATGTGTCATTCTTGATTACTATGCCATTTCCTTCTTTAGTCGGTAATTACTACATTCACCACTCAGTAAATTACTAGTACTCGGTTCATATGAATGCTCGGTGATCACTAGCTTGGTACTCGGTATTTTCTTGTCATTCGGTAAGTGTGCTCAGTCAAAACTATATTCGGTGATCTTGAAGTTCTTCCTTATCTTTGCTCAGTGTGAAGGCTTTGTGTGCTTGATCGATTGTTCTATTTCCAACCTTTACCGATTGAATACCTAATTGATACTAATGACAATCCATTAATTCTCAAATGGAGATAACAATCTCCCCCTTTGGAATTAGTATCAAAACCTTATGTATATGTACCAACTGTCAAAAATATATACAAACTCCATATATATACTGACTATATACACTCACTCTATATATTGGCTCCCCCTTTGTGCATGCTCCCGATGGTGTGAAGTACATAGTGGCATATACATGACTTTCACCCTTTTTGAAATTAATGCCAAAACAAAAAATATACTTACAACTTATTAAAAATTTGCTGGTGGGTTTTCTACAATAATGCCAAGAGGTTCTCCCATTCCTCTTTCAAGTTATCAAGAGGAATGTGCTCTAGACTGACATGTGCATGCATATAAAAAATGTTCTCTAGCACAGAGATCTCAGGGGTGGAAATTAAAGTTTTTTCCTTTTCTACATGCCTCTCCATTATTTTTAGATGTGGAAGCAACTCGGCTTGTAGCTCAGTGACTTGGTCACTAATGGTATCTTCCCGCTTCCTCAAATATAATCTCAACCACCTAAGTTATTGAACTTTTGGTATATGCTTATTAAAAGAATTTGGCTTGGTTAGAGAACAATTAGCACTGACCTTGATTTATTCATCCATCTTCTTATCTTTTCACTAACCTCAGTAGTGAACTATTCAACAGTGCATAACTTAAAAAAAAATTGTACTATTTTCTAAATAATGGTTTCTAGCTCGATTATTACCTTAGAGAGCTTAACCTTATTTATTGCCACTTCTTAGCTGATTTTCTCTGCTAGTTTCACTTGAATTTTTTCTTATGCCCTTTCCTCTATTCTCTTTTCAGCATCAATATCTAGGTTATTTATGTGACTTGTTAGAGTTGCAAGTTGATCAAGGATGGGAGTATTATTAATATTATTTAGAACAATAGAGAGCGGGGGTGAATTAGTTGTTCTCAGGTCTAGATGTACCAATTGAACTTTTAAACACTTCTCTAATCTCAGATCTAATCACCAACACAACTTGGTCTCTAAAGTATATATACCAAAAATATATAACATGCAGTCCACTGTCTAAAAGTAATTAACTTGTAGAATATAGAAACATACACATCAAAACATTCACACAAGTATAACACTAGGATTTATAGCGGAAACCCAACTTGGGAAAAACCACTTTGTAACATTTTATTGATATTTTCACTTTTTTGAAGTGAGCTCTGTGAAAAGCCAACCTTCTTAAAGGTTTACAAACACACTGCTAGGTGTGACCCTATTAAAGGATTTAGACACTCTATCAAAAGTGACTTGGTTAAAGGATTTAAGTAAATTCCATTAGAATGCCACCTTGATTAAAGGATTTAAACAATGACTGTTAGGTCAACCTTGATTGAAGGATTTAGACTGATACAATGATTAGAAAGTAGTATTAGTTTTTGATTTGAAAAACATACAACTCACTTTGGAAATAACATATCCAATTCACATATGTTGATTTACTGACTGAGTTCCATTACCATCTCCATCACTGATTTGCTCAGAATTTTCTTCAAGAAATCACAACTTTGATCAACTCCTTCACCTTTAGCCTTCTACTTAGACTTATCAGTCAATAACATCAACACCTTCAACATACTCTGTAACCTCACACTTAGGTTTTCCTATATACCTCTTCAATTAGGTAGATCCATCTTTTTCTGCTTAATCTCCTCTATAGATCTGAGGTTTAGGCCAAATTCATCAAATCCTTCCAACATTTAAGTTTTTTATCCTTCCTTCTAGATACATCTTGAAACTTCTCATTGAATCCATA
This sequence comes from Chamaecyparis obtusa, assembly GCA_027943335.1. Classification (NCBI taxonomy): domain Eukaryota; kingdom Viridiplantae; phylum Streptophyta; class Pinopsida; order Cupressales; family Cupressaceae; genus Chamaecyparis; species Chamaecyparis obtusa. The sequence goes on along the minus strand of BSBK01004898.1, from coordinate 217,203 downwards.
ATAAAACAATTTACCATGCATTAAATTATCCATACAATCAATTAATAAAGTCAACACAATTTACATAACCCAAGAATTCAACTATGTCGGCTGGAAATCTGAATTCTTTCTCCAAATGTAAATTACTGACATTCGGTCAATATTGTGTTCATCTCCTTGGTCATCACTGTGTAACTCGATCATCTCTACAAACTGTCTTCCTTAGCTAACACTGTCTTGCTCGATAATTTCTTGTCTCTAGACATAAACTAATGTTTGGTCAACACTAAATTTACTCAGCATATACTAGCGCTCAGTTGACACTAACATCACTCAACTTAAACTTGATTTCTTCTATTTTTCTCAGCTAAGCCTACTTCTTCAGTCTTTCTTCTTACTTAGATAAATAATACATTATCTTGTCAATGTGCCAAATAATCAAGTACTCATTGAAGTATCAAATAACTCAACCTTTCCCTATGTTATCTTGTTATCTCCCTTTCCATAATCATTTTCATCAATCAATAGATATAGTACTTTCTTAGATAGAAACTATCTTACTAGTTAAGGTTTGACATCAATGACAATACAACAATTGTTTCAATTGCAGTTTCCAACAATCTCCCTCTTTGGCATTGATGGAAATACCACATGAATAATACATGATTTACCAACCAATCCAAAATGTCAGTGCATCAGAAAGATTTATAATATCCTTAGCTTCATTCTAATTCACAATAAATTATCCTTTCTTGACTGTTCACAAAGTTAATCCCTCTAAATCTTTTTTAGATCTTTCTCCCTATGATTCTCTAAATCTCCTTAGTGTTCTTTATGTCCGTGTTTTCATTTGAATCTCTCCCTCTTTGACAATAATGCCAAAGTAGTATCTATAACTTACATCTTTCATATGTAGATGTCATCTTATCAGTTCAATATCAGTATTTCTCCCTCTGTCATCTTGCTTATGATTGATTATCAACTTTGTTGTTCTTTTCACAACTCTAGGGAGCTCTTAAAATGTGATATTTCCTACATCAATTTGTCAGATACTATGTGTAGCACATTTGATGCAGTGCTCCTAGTTGACTAGGAAGCCTTAGTTAGGGGAAGCACCCCTAATTTACCTCTAAGATATTCATGAGAATCCCTAGGTAAAGCTTTTGTGAATATTTCTTCTAGTTGTTCCTTTGTATTCACATATTTCATTCTCACTTCTTTATCTTGTGCCAATTCCCTCAAGTAATGATACTTGATAGCAATATGTTTAGTCTTTGTGTGCATCACTGGATTCTTTGATATGTTGATAGCACTTGTGTAATCACATAAAATAACAACAGGATCGGTGATTTCCTCTTTCATTCCTTTCAAAAATTGCTTGATCCATACTAGATTGTAATAGTTCACTGCAACTGCTACATACTCAGCTTCTGTTGTAGATTGGGAAATGCAGTTTTATTTCTTGCTTGTCTAGGAGACTAATCTCTTTCCTAGAAAGAATGCTCCACCACTTGTACTTTTCCTGTCATCAACATTTCCTTCCCAATCTGCATCAGTGTAGACTCTCAATTCAAATTTATCATTCTCTTTGTAGTACAATCCATAATCTTCTATCCCTTTTAGATATCTCAGTACTCTCTTCACAACCATCATATGATTTTTCTTTGGATTGACAGAGAATATTACCACAATCCCAACTTCTAGGGCTATATCTAGTATGTTGTGGACAACATATTGTAGCTTTCCAATCATGGATCATCAGTTTTAGATAGTTTCTATCTAGTAGCCATAGGAGTACTTACTGGTCTAGAATCCTCCATACCAAAAGCTTTCAGTATCACTTTGACATATTTAGATTGTGTGATAAAGATATCTTTCTCCATCTGATAGACTTGCAAATTTTTTTTTTTTTTATCTCACCAAACATAGACATCTCAAATTTAGTTTGCAGCTCATTTGAAAATTTCTAACATAGGGCATCTTGTCTTCCAAATATGATATCATCTACAAAAAATTTTAGCTAAAAAAATCCCTTTACCTTCCTCAACTTTCATGTACAGATTGATGTTGTCATTTATCCTTGTAAATCCAATCTTTATCAAATAATTATGTAGCCTCTCATACCATGCTCTAGGGGCTTGCTTCAATCCATACAATGCCTTATTCAATTTGCAAACCATATTTTTCTTGTTTGGATCAACAAATCCTTCAGGTTGTTCAATGTATACTTCTTCTTCTAATATACCATTAAAAAATGTAGACTTGACATCTATCTGATATACTTTGAAGTCTCTGTAAGCAACATATGCAAGTAGAGTTCTCACTCCTAATCTTGCTACAAGGATAAATGTTTCCCCATAGTCTATTCCTTCTTCTTGTGCATAACCCTTGAATATTAGTCTTGCATTTCTCCTTGTGACTTGTCCATGTTCATTAAGCTTATTTTTGAATACCCATTTTGTTCCAATAACATTCTTGTTTTCTAGTCTCAGCACCATAGTCCATGTATCATTCTTTTCTATTTGATCTATTTCTTGATTCATTGCTTGAATCCAGTCTTCATTCTCTAAAGCATCTTTTACTATCTGAGGCTCAAACTCACATAATAAACATGTAGGGTATTTTGTTAAAATAATAACAAAATATTGAGAGTAAGGAAATTATTTAATCAATGAGCAAGGAAAAGAAGATTTACCATGAATAATCACAAAACTAGGAGCATTCACCAAAGCACAAGGCAACAAGGAGACAATATTTAAAGGGGGAAAAGCATAAAAAAACCCCTGTGATATAATGAATGTGGCAAAAATGCCTAAGAAAAGAGAGAGAGAGAGAGATAGAGAGAGAGCTTAGCTCATACAATATTCAAGAAGAAGAAGAATCTCATGTGATGAGAGAAGGAGAGCCATCTCTTAATAGAGATGTGAGAAAGGAGTTACATTGTAACTCCCATTTTTGTGTATGCCACATTTCACTAGTGTGTGAGACAAGTGTAGGATTCCTCATAAGGAGGAATATCTATTTTTCTTAATAAAGGAAATTACAAATATGACATGTCCTCCCACTTGGACTAGAGGACACATACAATAGGATACCTTGGTTTATCCTTACATATTTACCAAGGAAAGATTAAAATCTAACACCCCCCTTTAATCTTTACTTGGGGGTTTACAATCAAAGGGTTTTAAACCCAAATTTGTACAATGAATCTAGAATTTCTCTCTAGAGAGAGGTTTTGTCAAGATATCTGCAACTTGATCTTCTCCTCTACAAAAGATGAGGGAGACTTGTCTATCTTGAATGTGTTCTCTGATGAAGTGATGATGGAGAGCAATGTGCTTAGATCTTGCATGGTAAATTGGATTCTTTGCTAAGGCAATTGCACTTTGATTATCACAATGGAAGGGTGTAGGTTCTTGTTGAGGTAGACCCAAATCTTCAAGTATTCTTCTAAGCCATAGAGCTTCTTTAGAGGTAGTAGTGCATCCTTTATATTCAGCCTCAGTAGAACATAATGAAACTGATTGTTGCTTTTTACTTTTCCAAGAAATTGCACCTGAACCAAGGAAAAAATAGTAACCACTAGTGGATCTCCTATCATTGGGGTCACCTCCTAGATCTGAATCAGAATAACCTTTAAGAGTAAAATCAACATTAACATCATAAAATAAAGCATGATTTAAAGTACCTTTAATATACCTTAGGATTCTTTTAGCAACTTTTAAGCGAGATTGTTGAGGTTTAGACATGTATCTAGAAACTAAACAACACTAAAAGATAAATCAGGTCTAGTGAGGGTTAGATAAATTAAACTACCTACAAGTTCTCTATAAGGAGTAGCATCTATGAAAGGATATTCCATATCTATCATTAACTTAGTTCCTAATTCACAAGGAATAGAGACATCATTAGCATTAGTCATATCAAATCTTTATAAGAGATCTTGAGCATACTTAGATTGAGAAACAAATATACCATTAGAAGTTTGCCAAATTTGCATGCCTAAGAAGTAGTGCAAGATGCCTAAATTTGTCATTTGATAGTTTTGATTGAGTTGAAATTTAATTTCAGAAAGTAAAGAAGTGGAGCTAGAGGTAAGGATTAAATCATCAACATATAAGATAATAATAATAATGTCACTTTGAGTATGCTTAATAGACAAGTTTGGATCATTTTGACTTCTATCAAAACCTTCAGAAATGAAGAAAGAATGGATTTTAGAGTACCATTCTCTAGGAAATTGTTTTAAACCATAAATAGACTTCTTGAGTTTACATACTAAATGTTCATTGACTTGTTGAATAAAACCAGGAGGTTGAGACATGTATATTTCTTCATGCAAATCACCATTCAAAAAAGAACTTTTAACATCCATTTGGTGAATAGGCCAATTCATTTTAGCAACTAAAGAAAGAACAACTTTAATAGTAGGCAATTTAGCAACAGGAGTAAAGGTTTCATTATAGTCTATTCCTTCAACTTGAGAAAAACCACATGCAACTAGTCTAGCCTTAAATTTACTAATTTCATTATTGGAATTGAACTTAGTTTTATATAACCATTTACAGGAAACCAAATTTTTACCATGAGGTAAATGAACAAGATCCCAAGTGTTATTAGAAATCAAAGAGTCATATTCTTCTTGCATAGCAATTTTCCAATGAGGTTGATTTTTAGCTTGATCAAAGGTTTGAGGATCATTAGATTTAGAGAGAGAAATCATAAGAGCATAATTATAGTAGTTTACCCTTCTAGGTTTAAGTCCACCCATTCTAGAAATGTAATCATCACCTTCATTAAGTAAATCTTTAAACCATTTAGGATTTCTCCTAGAATTAATAGAAATATTACTAGGAGGAGTAAATAGATTATTACCATCATCATCATCATCACTGCTACTACTAGAAGGAACAAACTCATTAGAAGGAGTATCATTACTATCTTTATGTTCATCATTATCCTGTTTATTAGTATTATACTTAGTGTTAGGAGCAGAAATAGAAGGAACAAAAACATTAGGAGCAAAAATTTGAGGAATAGGGTTGAGACATGGAGGTTGGTCCTCCACAAGAACTATGTTGTTGTGACTAAAATTAGAATCTAAAATTTGAGAACAGTCATGAACACCATTTTCAGCAATGTACACATCTCTAGCTATTTGAACTTTATTAGTAAGAGGATCATAAACTCTATAGCCTTCAGTGTTCTCAAAATAGCCAACAAATATATGAGGTGAGGATTTAGGATCTAACTTTTTCCTTTTCTATTTAGGTGTGTGAACATAAGCAGTAGAGCCAAAAATCCATAAATGAGACAAATTAGGTTTTCTTCTTGACCAAACTTCTTCAGGAGTTTTATTTGGTAGGGCCTTAGTAGGATTTCTATTAAGAATATAGGTGGCACATGCCATGGCTTCAGCCCAAAAATTATAATCTATATTTCTAACATGTAAAAAGCATCTAGCCATTTCTACTATTGTTCTATGCTTCCATTCTACCACACCATTTTGTTCTGGTGTATAAGGAACGGTAAGCTCATGTTTAATACCAAAAGATCTTAAGTAAGAATGGAAAGCATGATTAACATATTCAGTACCATTATCAGTCCTAAGGATCTGAATTTTACAACCACTTTGTCTTTCCACAAAAACATGAAATTCAACAAAAATATCAAGGACTTGATCTTTACTATGTAAGAAATAAATCCAAGTTCTACGAGAATAATCATCAACAAAAGTTAAAGCATATTTAGAGCCTGAAATAGAAGTATTTTCCATAGGTCCTAAAAGATCACTATGAATGAGTACTAACTTATTATTAGCTCTCCAAGATGATTTATGGGGAAAAGATTCTCTATGCATTTTACCACTCATACATCCATTGCAATCAAACTTAGAAGGAGTAAACTTAGGTAGCCCATCTACCATATTTTATTTTTGCATTAATGAAATATAATCAAAATTTAAATGTCCTAGCCTTTCATGCCAAATGTGAAAATCAGCAGTAGTGAGTAATGAATATCTAGGAGAAACAAATTGATAAAATTTAAAGATATTATCATCATCCAATTTAGCATCAACAACTATTTGATCAGTATTGGGATCAATGATATGGAAATTATTTTTATGAAACTCAACCTTATAATCTTGACATAATTGAGGAACATAAATAAGGTTAGCTTTCAAATCAGGAACATAAAGCACATCATGTAATTTACCATTTGGAACAAAAACATTACCAGTTCCTTCAACTTGACAGCAATGATTATCAGCTAAAGAAATAGGAATATTCATAGAATCAGGTCGCAAAGAATCAAAGACTTCCTTATGAGATGTAACATGTTGAGATGCACCACTATCAATAATCCATTCAAGTGGTTTAGAAGCATTAAAATAGACAGTAAAAGCAGAAAGAGATTGATTTCCATTAAGTTTTCCATTAGAGTAGTTTTGAGATTATGTTGATCATCCTTTTGTTTCTTAAAACAGTTATGTATTAAGTGACCATTTTTACCGCAATAGGTGCAATGTGGCCTATTTGATTGATTATTATTATGATAGTTATTTAAAGGCCTAGAATTGTAATGATCATTAAATTGTTGGCCTGAGTTATTATTTGAATTTTTAGTATTGTTAGATCTTTGATAGTTTTGGTTATTTTGATTAGTGTTAGAAGATCTATTGTTATTGTGACTTTGAGAGACATATGCATGTTCATGAGTTTTAAGTATGCCAAATTGAATTAACTTTGCTTCTTCTTGACGCAACATATTTTGAAAGATAACATAAGTTAGTTGAGATGCTAAAGAAGCAATAGCTAATTGAGAGTAAATATTGGTAATGAACTGTTGGAACTGTCTAGGTAAATATTTACAAATAATTATGTGGATTGTCCTTAAATTAGAAAGAGGGACTTGTAAACTAGTTAGTAAAATTTTAATTGAATCAAACTTGAGCAAGAAATCATCAACAAATTTGAAATCAGTATACTTGAGGTCTTCAAGTTGGTCTTGAAGATAGATTTTTTGAGTCTCATCTGCACCGTCATAGGTATTTTTAAAGATGTCCCAAGCCTAATGGGTTTCTATACAAGTAGAAATTAAGACATACAACTCCGGACTTAAGGAGATCCTGATTAAACCAAGTGCTTCCTCATTTTTTGTCTGCCAAGCAGTTTGGTCAGCTTGAGGAGTAGAGGTTGCTGGTTTAGAACTGGCATTAGTTGCAATATCTAAAATATGATAGAATCTAAAGATGAAGGTCATGTGAATTTTCCATGCATGATCGTTTGTACTAGTTAACTTTATTTTTGGCATCAAGGTAGTCATGGTTAAATACGAAGGTTTTATGAAAAGAATGCCTAAGCTAGAGATAAATGAATGAAGAAAACTTTAATAGAACCTAAAAAGAAACTCAAATCAACTATATACACTTGCATGCAATAGTAGAAAGATATAAAAGCTTACGCCAAGGAGGCATACAAGGAAAAGAAACAAACAGAGGAAAAAAAGAACTAAGAACACTAAGAGCTAACAGATCTTGGTTAAGCTGTTATTAATTAACAGATAATGATGCAAATCTCTTGCATGCAAAGAGAAAGAAAATTAAATCTATTGCATGCAAAGGAAAAAAACATAAGAACTAAAAGGAAACTGAAATAAACTAAATAGACCTATTAAAAGTGAAAATGCAACACGATCCTGCAAAATAACCGTTAGAAAATAGAAATGAGTGTGAAAAAAAACTTTAATTAAAAACTTGAGCTAGAGAATGAAATGAAGCTAAATTTTATTGTGCATGTGATGAAAAGTGACTGACATGAACTATGAAGGTCAACAGAGGTTAAAAAAAACAATAAACCCTAGTCTTGAAACTAGGGCAAAAAGCAAGGAACAACGATTCAGCCAAACTGAATTGGGATCTGCAAAAAGTGTTAGCCAACAAACACAGTTAATGTAAAGAAAATAAAAAGTTATAAGCATTATATTATGATATATAAAAAATGCTACTAAGAAGGAGTTATGATTAGCTTCTTATTGTTATAAAAAAAACTGATATCAATGAGGAAAAACAAATGCCAGTTTAGATAACAAACTACAAAGAAATATCTGATCATGCCAATAACCTTGATCACTTAAAAAAACATAAAACTGTTATATCATTAACAAGTACAAATTCATTCAATAAATAAGAAGGATAAGATATGATAATAGGAAAAAATCTGATACCAGTGGAGGATCAAAACATAGAATCTCAAATACTCATAGAAAGGGGCCAGATCTTCATGGCATAGTCTGAGACGAGGCTCATACGAGCTAGAAACCATGGTAGAATCCAAAACTTCTATGATCAATGGCTTCCTGCGAGGAGGATCAAACTAGGAAATGAAACTGCCTTTACTAATCACAGTCACGAAGATCGAAACTCTCTTTGCGCCCAATTTTGAATTGGCTGAGATGTTTTTGGAATGATTCTCTCAAACCAGACAAGAGCCAAAAGGCTCTTCGATGAAGAACTCAAAATGAGGAAACAAACAAGGCAGCAACTCAGGCATAATCAGGAAGGATTTGGAAAGCAAAGCAACAGACTTTGAAACATCGAGGAGAGAAGTGGAGGCTACTGGTAGATCATGCAAGGTAGTTGGTGTCTACTGTTGTGTTCTTGATAAGATAATGACACAAAATCCTTCCCCAAGGATATAGCAGAGGATAAAGCAGGGGCCGAGAATGAGCTTTTTGAACAGCACCTTGGGTATATGATGATAGATGATTTGAAAAGAACCGAACTGAACCGGCATGCAATCTGTATGCACCCTAAAATGGTCGCCTAGACTTTGGGCCCCATTTCTGCAATTTGTCAAATCCCTGAATCAATATTTTCAAAAATCAACATTTTTCAAATATATCAATTTCCTTGATCAAATCATAATCAATTCAATATTTCCTAAGGTTTGAGCCTTATTTAATTTAAAAGAAAATAAAAATAAAAATCTTATTTAATTAAGAGAACATGCTCTTTTTTAATTAATTACAAATCTCTTTTAATTAAATAATAAAATCACTTTATCCTAAGCCTTTATTTAATTAAAAGGAATTTCCTCCCCTTTTATTTAAATAAAAAATCTTCACTTTTCTTCTTATCCTATGTTGCACAAATAAAGCATTTAATTCTTATTTATAAAGAAAAATAAAATAAAAAATAAAAGAAAAACACTTTTGCCTCACATGGACATAAATTAAATGCTCAACATAAAGTAAATGCTTCTAATTTTCTTATTGGAGGATATTTGTGCACAAGGATCAAGCTTCTTTTTTTTCTCCACCGTTGATTAAATCTTTTGCCTCTTAATCTCCATGGTCCATTGATTTTTCACCTCCTATAAAAGAAGAGCTCTCTTCCTCATTTGCACACCATACATACTTGAATTATTATGCTATAGGTTTTTGAAGCTTTTGGAGATATTCTTGCATCAAGTTTTGAAGATTTGGAGCATCATTGGCATTCATCTTGCATCTACATCACATCCTAGCTTGCATCATAGTTGCATCATCATGGTATCATTCCCTTTCATATTTTAGATTAATCTCACATAGTTTAATTAGAGGGTTTGTAACTCTTTCATTTCCATTTTCATAGCTTAATTGCATCTTCATTCTCGTAAGATTAGTTTGCATTCTCATATAGATTTGCATAGCATTGCATTCATTTTAAATCTCTCATTGTGTGGTTGACTAGCAAGGTCATGAGTTTATAGCTCTAGCTGAGAGCAATTTTACAAATCTTGCAACTCCATGCATAGAGAGCTATGGATCGATTTGTGAGGGCTCATTCTTGAGTTTTCTTGCATGTAAGGATTCATAGAAGTGTGAAAATATTTTAGCACATATTTTTGGCACCCACCATGGGGCAACCCACCTCTTGCATGCTGGTTTTGATTATTTTTGGAGCTAACCCTTGTGCAGATTTGTTTGGAGATGAAAAACCCTAGATTTTAAAGATTTGATCATATCTACCAAACGGCTTGGTATTTTTGTCTAAAATTTTTTTTGCAAGTTGAAAACATACCAGAGAAGCTCCAAAAAAATTTTCAAAATTTTTGGAGGTAATTTGTATTTTTTATGATTTTTTCTTGATTTTTCATAAAAAATCAATTTTTGGCGCAAATCAGCGTATTTTTCAGAAATTGTTACATTTCTAGAAAGGTCTTAGAATTATACAGGGGGTCCATTCACTGTGTTTTTAATTTATAAATCATATCATAGCTCATTTGGTCAATTTATAAAAAATAATATATTTTGATAAAATGGGTTCCTAGGGCACAAATGAAAAGATTTTTCTAAAATTTTTACATTTTTGGAAAGCTCTCTATTTTTTGATAGAGGTCTCTTTTTTGCATTTCAAATTTATGTAGTAAAAATCAGATCTTGTTGACTAGGTCAAATGCAAAAAAAATAAAATTTTGTGATGGGTATGCACTTATTTTTAATTGTTCATTGCATGATATGAGTTATCATTTGGATTATTTGCTGGTTATCATTGCTCCTAATAATTGATTTTCATATCTAACCCTAGGGTTTGCATAAGTTGGATATACATTGCATATGTTGTTTGCTTATTTTCTTGTCTTGTTCATTTGAAGGTGCATGGCTTGCTTTCATGAAAAATGCTTAAAACAAACAAAAAAAAGGTGAAATCTACTAAGCGCGTTGCGTTGGAATTGAGGTATTTTGTTACAACTCTACAGCATTTGGATCTTGGGATTAAAATTGAACCTCTCATGTGTTTGGCTTGAGTGTTTACATGCTTTCATAGAACACATTTCAATTGATGCTCTTAATGGGAAATGAATGAACATAGATTTGCTTCCATACAAGTTTGTGTAAGTGAATGCTTGTGTTTAAACCTTAAGTAATTCTTGGTTCCAATATCAAATATCTCATTGAGTGATTGAGAGCATGGATTCATTCCTTGTTTACATAGGGAGTTAAATGCACCACTTTGTGGACTCACTCTATGTTTGCTTGGAAAGTTAAATATTCCATTGATTCAACCCTTTGTCATTTGTGAGTAGTATTGATAAGCAACTTTAGATTACTTGTGATTGATCTAGATTGCTATCTTGGGTTATTGGACTCGCTAATCTGCCGGCCCCTCATTTCCGCCCCGTGGTTGCAAGATCAGCGCCACATTAAAGGTGAGGGGTCTACAAGAAAGAAGCGTTAATTGCTCCACTAGACAACCCTTTTGTGCTTTTTGGAACTCACTTATTTTCTAAGGTGTGGACTCACTTTGAGTTGATGTGAGGAGTTAAATGTTCCACTTTTGGACTCACTTTGAGTTGGTGTGAAGAGTTAAATGTTCCACTTTTGGACTCACTTTGAGTTTGTGTGAAGGGTTAAGTGTTCCACTTTTTTGGACTCACTTCACATTCTCTTGAAGGGTTAAATGTTCCACTTTTGGACTCGCTTCCCATTATCTTAAAGGGTTAAATGTTCCACTTTTGGAATCACTTCACATTTACTTGAAGAGTTAAGTGTTCCACCTTTAGTGCTCTAAATACTTTTGATAGTGAATTACTTATTTTTTATTTCTAGAAGGCTTGCTTGGGGACACACCACTTCAAGGGACGACCTTAACTCCTGTGTTTCGACAGGGTATAAATATCAGGAGGTGAATCCAAAGACACCTCTCTTGGGAAAATGAGTTTGATATCACTCTTGGCTAAGCCTCAAAGAACTTTATACCTTTGAGAAGTGAAGGAGGAGATTTGGGTTACCGTCTCCCCCCGGCTGTGTGATTTTGGATTCTTCTCATCTACGGATTTGGGCCTCATGTACCTTGTGTATATCGAGGACTCCTTTTAGAAAGCCACGTATATCCTTGTAGACAACTTGTTAAGGTGTTGTTGTGTTCTATGTGCCTGCTAAAATATTTTCAAGAACATACACAAGTAGAACCTTTAAGGAGTAGAAATACTAAGTCACTATCTCTGTTCATGCGCAAGGTTGCTTTGTCCCTTGCCCATTGCTTGAAGACTATTTGCTTGAATTTCCTGGTTGCTGTTCTATGTGCTTGATCATCATTGAAAAATCTTTTGAAAGATCTAATTGGAATATTGAAACTAAGTTCCATCCTGCTATAGTGAGTTCTCCTTAGAAGCTCGGTCTTCCTTGGTCAGTCTAGATCTCAGATCCTAGGTGTTGTCATGTTGCTCAACATCTCAATGAATGTTATGGTATCAATTGCATAAGATAACTCTTAGTTTTCTTCTTCCTTCTCCATTTCCCATGTTCTTCTAAAGTCTTCTATTCCCATGGGAAATTCTTCATCTTCTTCTTGATTCTTTTCCTCTTACTATCTAGTCTACCTTCTTCTATTCATCTATTCATTTTTTCCATGCTTGATTCCTCCTCTTCTATAACCATGAATCTTGACTATCTGGTTTTGGAACCTTTATTAAGAATAGATGATCTTGAGCTCATTGACATATTCGAAAAGTGTTGTTCCTCCAAAATTCTCATGAGTGATGAATTTATAGCAAAAATAAAAGAAACGATGATTAAATCAAATGCCTTTGCTAGAATCATAAACATGATCATATCACGATCTTCTTCTTCCAAACATTCTTCATCATCTAAATCTTCTCATTCTTCTTCACTTTCTAAGTCTTATCATGATTCTTCTAAACACTATTCACATTCTTCATCTTCTAAGTCTTATCATGATTCTTCTAAATCTTCCAAATCTTATCATGAATCTTCTAAACATTATTCAAATTCTTCATTATCCAAGTCTTCTTCTTCCACTAAGTCTTCAATTTCCTCTTCTTCACGATCTCATTCTTCTTCTACTTTTCCCAAGAGTCTTACTTCTCTTCAGAAGACATACCATAAAGAGCAACGTGATAGTGCTTATGATACCTCTTCCATGAAGAGTGACACACCCACCTATGATGACTATGATGATGGACAATGTAGTGATACTTATGACACCTCTATTCCTAAGAGTCCTCCTAGTCGTGTCCTTGTGCTTACTGGAAATGGGTCCTCATATTGGAAAGATCGCGATGGTGATCCGTATGATTCAAATTTTGAAAGAAACTTTGATGAGTTTTGTGAACAATACCTTGATTATAATCCAACTACTACTGTTGAGGAATATAAAATGCACCGTGCTGATTTGAAACGTAAATATTATAAGAATCCTTCCTCTAAGAACATTCATGTTGAAAATAAAGATGACACTCTCAAGCAAGATCATGTTAATGTTGAACCTTTGTCTTGTGATGGTTCCCTTCCATCCTCTACTTCCTCCAATGCCCATACATTTTCTAAAGCTTCTGAGTCTTCCAAATCTATCACAAATCCTTCATCCAACAAAGATCCTAAGGCTTTCCATGCAGTTCTCTATAGTTATCCTCAAGGGCTACCTCTTAAAGAAACTCAAGCTAACCTTCACTTGGCTGAAAATACTTTAAAAAATGCTAAATCTAAAGAGCCTAAGCCTTTAAATGCTATAATGTCTACTTCAGCTAGTCCTTCGCCATCTCTTCCAAAGTCTTCCATACAACTCCAACCTACTTCCTTGTCCTTAGAAGTGGATCCATGTCAAGAGGACTCTAAAAATGATAAAGAAAAGAACATAAAGAAAGATCAAGATCAAGAACCTTCCATGTCATCCAATTCTCTTCATGATGTATCTTCTCCATTTCATGGTTCTTTTGATCCTCTACACTCTTCCGCATTCATTCCACCATCTCCTAAGCAAGATCAAGCTACTACTTACACCGTTGAGCTTATTGATAATCAAAATAACCTTACCACATTTGCACTTTCCAAAGATGATACTTCCATTAAGGTTATTAAAAATGGTGTTGTTACTTCTGATGTTAAGCCTATTGAAAATCAAAAGAAAGTTGATACACTTATGCTATCCAAAGATCCTTGTCAAGATCGAAGTCTTCCATCTTCTTGTTCTACCACTCCATGTTTGCTTCCGCTTTCTACTCTTTCTAAATATTTGCAAGCTTTGAACAATCCTATCAAAGAAGGTGCTCCTATTCAAGATGTCCAGGATCCTGTTGAAAATTCTAATGCTCACTCTAAAGATGCTGATGTCCTTGGTTGTCATATAGATGCTGATGAACTTATTGATTATCCTTTTGCATCTTCCACGTCCATCCTTGGACCTCCTCCACCAATACTAAGGGCTTCATGTCTTCCTTCCATCTTGGGTCCTTATGTCCCTTCACTTTCCCCTCCTAAATCTTCTAATTCATCATCCATCTTGGGTCCTTACGTCCCTCCATCTCCTATCTTTCCTCAAGATCAACATAGATGCATACTCTTGAATCCTTTTCATCCACCCACCCATCTAAACCAGTCATATTCTCCTCCTTCCACAAATCCCAAGTCTTTTGGAAGTAACTTGAATGTTCAATATAAGAAAAAGAAGCAATATAAAAATCTATCAAAAAAAGAAGATCACCATGTCCACTCTAATCGACATGGAATTATAAAGTCAAAAGAGATATCTAAGAAGAAAACTACAAGACAAGTATGGGTTCCAAAATCCATCATTGAAGATATTCTCTCTAAATCATCAAAAGGAAATAAAAAGCCTAAGGCTATATGGATTCCAAAGTCTCTCTTGAAAGAGTCTAATATTGAACAAAAAGTGAAGTTGACATTCAAGCTTCCAAAGGCTTCCACCTCATCTTCTTCCAAAAATATTCTTCAATTCCATGTGCCTAAACCACAACCTTTGCTAAACATTCACCATATTCCTTCACGAATTCCTTCATTTAAGTATCCTCCACCCTCTCACCACCCTTCAAGGTGTGTGTTGATGTTGATCTTGCCTTCCTTTCCATCTACCCTTTCACAATCCTTCCATTCATTATCCTTCTACCTTCTATCTTTTTTCTTCATTTGCCTATTCCTCGTATCTTCCAACCTCACTCGCTTTACATAAAACCTTATCCTCCATTTTTCTCTTTCATCTTTCTTTCCTTATTAGCATCTTTGAGCATATCATTTTGAATCCTTGGTATACCAATGATTTATCCTTTCAAGGAGCATTATCTAAAAAGCTTGCCTTCTTCCAAAAAATAATAAAATTTAAAAAAAAATAGAAAAATTCAAAAAGAAAAGAAAAAAAAAAAATGAAAAAAATTGAAAATGTGCCATGGTGAAAACCTGGAAACATGCACCTTGGTAGCAAAAGTAAAGAGAAATAAATTCATCCTATGGTGAAAACCACTCCCTTGTGGCACCTTGGATAAGTACCATGATGAAAACCTGGTAATCAGGCATCATGCATAGTTCTTCTACATGTTTCATCCATTTCATTCCATCTTTGATCTTGACAATGTTGACCTATACTTAAATATTTGGCTATCTTGTGAGCTATCTTACAATGATCTTACTTTCATTTCATTCATGTTTAGCCTTCATATTCATTTTTCTTCATTCATTCTAACCTTTCGTTATCATTTTCCTCTTTGGTCTTGATCTAATAAAAAAAGAGTAAACACGATGCTATGAAGCCTCTTGACATGTCTACTCCTTTGGACTGCATCCTCCTTTCTTTTGCAGTGCGCTTTTGTGACTTATTCTATGCTAGCCTCTCATTGCTTGTCCAAATGTGCTTTGCATGACAATTTTTCCTAGCTTGGGTACTCTTGAGGAGTTTGCCTTTGAGGATGTCTTCCCTTCACTCTTCTTCATTCTCATGTCTTCCATCTCTTCCACTAGCTTGCTTATCCATCTTGTCCTCCACATTGCTAAATATTGGGACTACACGATGTGATCTTGCTTGGAAGTTTGATGCCTGTTCTATCTAGGGGCATCCTTTGTACATATTTTATGATCCTGAAAAAATACCAAAAAAAATCATATATGATGTTGAAAAAATCTTAAAAAGCATAAAAAGTCCTGAAAAAATATAAAAAAATTAAAAAAATTCAAAAAAATAGAAAAAGTGCCTTGGTGAAAACCTGGAAATAGGCGCCTTGGTAGCAAAAAATATAAAAAAAAAGAAAAAAGAAAAAATTGCAATAAATTCAAGTGGTGAAAACCTGGAAACAGGCGCTACTTGAGGCCTTTGCACCCCTATTTGTTAGCATGTGCCCTCGACACTTAGCCTTTCTCCATCATGCCTTAACCTTGTTGCCTTAGTCTGGAATTGGTTTTTATCTTTGTCTAAGGGGCATAACTATTAGCATTGGTCCTTTAGGTGCGTTTGTCTCTTGGGGCATTTCACAACAGGTGTTTTTCAACACCACCCCAAACAATGTTTTTCAACACTACCCTTGGGTCGAGTGTTTCTTAACACTTATCAGATGTTTTACCCAATAGTCAAAGTTTGATGCGATATTTCTCATTAGAAAATGTGATAACCAAAGTCTGACTCTATGACCAACACACACGCACTTAAATAATCAATTTGCTTGAGATATGGTGACTTTACTTTTCTTTGTGTGCTGTCTATGAGAATTTCTTTGATGAGTGGCCTCTCCCTGAGAAGTTTTTGATGATGCATAGCTAGAAGACTGAGGGAATGAGAACATATTTTATTTCTTTATCTGCTTGTGGGTATATTTTGTTGGTCCTACCTGTCATGAGCATTTACGCTAGTCTTACTTGACACTATGGATTGACAAGGTATTATCCTTGACTGTTTTGCAAGTGCATGCTTCTAGTTATCTTGACTTTCATGTGTCTTGATACAAGCATAATCTTGCCATATCAAATTTAGGTAATCTCACTGCACTAGTCATCTTGACCTATATGTCTTTGATGCCTTGGTGAGATTTCCACATTTCTATCTGATAAAGATCATATTCATATCCACATAGTTATGCTAGTGTGCATTATATGATCTTACGACGCTACCAATAATGCTTGATGATGATAATTAGATGTCTATAAGCGTTGTGACCTTGCAAGTCAACCACTTTCATAGTAGCTTGCATTCTTAGGTTCATCATAGTTTAGTTTTTGCATCTTGCATATGGAGAGAGCTCTCCTTTTTATCATCTATGGACTAGTTGGTCAACTGTGCTCATTTTCTGATTCTTCTTGATCATATCTTTCATTTCTGGTCTTTCATATCACATCATTTTCTATCCATTTTCGGACTCGAAATCAAAATTTGAGTCGCGTTTCCAAGCTTTCTCATTCTTCTACGCAGTTGACTAACCTTTTGAGGCATAATTCTTTGATCTTTGATGGAATTTTTTCCTTTCCATGTCTTTCAAACTTCTAGTCTTTCATTCACCCCTTTCGCTTCCTCTCTCTGAGGTTTGACTTAATCTTTATCCTATATCTTTCCCAGTCAAACCTAGTCAACCTGGGGCATATCTTCACTGTTTGATGGTTATCCTATCATGCTCCATCCTTCAATTATGATTTATTGTGACTTGATCAAGTTTATCAATTTGTTGTTCTCCTCTATCTGATTTTGATTTCGATTCTGAGGGGGCGGTACCTATCAGCTTTAATCTTTGATTCAGCTTTATCATTCAGCTCAGCTTGAGATTCTTATTTTTAGACTTGATTATCACCTAGCAGCGACGGTGGTGATTTTGTCTTTGAATTTTTATCTCCTATTTTTTAGACTTGACTATTGCCTAGCAGCGACAGTGATAGTTTTTTCTAAGGCTTGATTTGCACCTAGCAGCGACGGTGTTGGTCTTGTCTTTCAGCTTTTGCTTATTTTTGTCCTGATGTGTTCCCAAAATGAACACACATCTGAGTTATTTTGTGATCCCAGATCGATCTCACATTTCAATTCTTCTTTGACTGCATGTGTTCCCAGATCGATCACACATTAGTCAAAGAGGGGAAAATGTATGCACCCTAAAATGGTCGCCTAGACTTTGGGCCCCATTTCTGCAATTTGTCAAATCCCTGAATCAATATTTTCAAAAATCAACATTTTTCAAATATATCAATTTCCTTGATCAAATCATAATCAATTCAATATTTCCTAAGGTTTGAGCCTTATTTAATTTAAAAGAAAATAAAAATAAAAATCTTATTTAATTAAGAGAACATGCTCTTTTTTAATTAATTACAAATTTCTTTTAATTAAATAATAAAATCACTTTATTCTAAGCCTTTATTTAATTAAAAAGAATTTCCTCCCCTTTTATTTAAATAAAAAATCTTCACTTTTCTTCTTATCCTATGTTGCACAAATAAAGCATTTAATTCTTATTTATAAAGAAAAATAAAATAAAAAATAAAAGAAAAGCACTTTTGCCTCACATGGACATAAATTAAATGCTCAACATAAAGTAAATGCTTCTAATTTTCTTATTGGAAGATATTTGTGCACAAGGATCAAGCTTCTTTTTTTTCTCCACCGTTGATTAAATCTTTTGCCTCTTAATCTCCATGGTCCATTGATTTTTCACCTCCTATAAAAGAAGAGCTCTCTTCCTCATTTGCACACCATACATACTTGAATTATTATGCTACAGGTTTTTGAAGCTTTTGGAGATATTCTTGCATCAAGTTTTGAAGATTTGGAGCATCATTGGCATTCATCTTGCATCTATATCACATCCTAGCTTGCATCATAGTTGCATCATCATGGTATCATTCCCTTTCATATTTTAGATTAATCTCACATAGTTTAATTAGAGGGTTTGTAACTCTTTCATTTCCATTTTCATAGCTTAATTGCATCTTCATTCTCATAAGATTAATTTGCATTCTCATATAGATTTTCATAGCATTGCATTCATTTGGAATCTCTCATTGTGTGGTTGACTAGAAAGGTCATGAGTTTATAGCTCTAGCTGAGAGAAATTTTACAAATCTTGCAACTCCATGCTTAGAGAGCTATGGATCAATTTGTGAGGGCTCATTCTTGAGTTTTCTTGCATGTAAGGATTCATAGAAGTGTGACAACATTTTAGCACACACAATCATGAACCAGCATGAAGATAGGAAACAAAACACCAAGAAATGAGGTGGATGAAATTGAAAAAAATAGTGAAAAAACTAGAGATATTATTAAATAAGAACAGTGCTCTCTAAGCGAAGATCAAACCAATAACGCATAGCAATAATCAATCAAGACCAATATATTAGAGTAGAATAAATGCATGCAAGGAATCAAACTTGAGGTTGCTGTAATAAGGATCCAACCCAAGATAATTAAAAAAAAGGCAATGAAAAACACGAAGAAGAAGGAATAAAGTGCATGCAACGAGAAACAAAAAAGACAAACGATAAAGTAAAAAAAGGAAGAAGGAAAAGTGGAAGGTGCAGAGATGAGGGATCCAAAGGGAGTCCCGAGGGTAGTAAAAAACCATAGGGGGGCGATGGTTTGAAACCCACAGGGGGGTGTTGATCACACAAGGGCCAAAGCCCATCCATGCTGTGCAACGCCACGTGGGAGAAACTGGTGCCAAGGTTGGCATGAATCTGGTGCCAAGGTGATGACAAGGGAAACAACCAATGAAGAATGAACAAATTCAACAATGAAATAAGAAAAACACTAAATAAAGTTAATTGTAGAGGAAAACACATGCACAAAGTATTAAGGAACCAACATGCATGGAAAAAAGTCTTGATAACAAGAAAAGAAAATGCTGAACAAGGAGAGAAGGCAGAGAGCGCAAATGGCAGAAAATGAAGCACACAAAAATCCCTATTGAAGTTTTTTATAGATATGCGCAATGCAGAGCATTACTAGCGAAGCCATGGCATGACAGAAGGTACAAAGTTTTCTATCTCATGATTTATGACTCCTTTCTTGGCTGAATACGAAGGCTAGGCTGTATATAAGGACAGAGACTTTCTTTTCTTTGCAGATACAAGAGAATTATCGAGCTAATAGAAGATAAAGTGGCAATATTAAACTTAAGAAATGCAAGCAAAGGAGGTGATAAGGAACATGATCTAATGCATGCACTAGAAGGTCACCAACCTGAGCGACTTAGGAGCAACTGAAGGTGAGCATGCAAAAAGGATAAAATTTTGAAATGCAAAACAAAGTATGCACACAATGAACCTTTGAAATCGGCAAAGATAAAAAATTATAGCAGCTAGGGTTTAACTAAAAGCTGCTAGTATTTATTAAAAAGACACAACAATGAAAGGAAGAATCTACCAAAAATGATCTAAGTCATATGAAACGTTACAAAAAAAATGGTTAAAGACTTAGATTTTCCAAATACAAAGGATAAAGCTACGAAAAGGAAAAAACATTGAGAGCAAGAATCGAAGAAACACTAGAGAAACTCATGCAAAGGAATAACAGAGCAATGATAAAAAACACAGTGCATGCAAGGCATGCAGAGATATAAAGTAATGATAAGGCAATAAAAAAATGCACCAAGAGAAAGAACTATCATTCATATTACTACATGCAGAGATAAGGCAAAAAAAAAAAATGCATGCCAAGGATAGAACAATGCAAGGAATTAAAGAAACGAATGAAAGTAAAGATAAAAAAATGTATGCAAGAAAAAATACTAAAAGAAACTTAACCAAACTTAGAAATGAGTAAAATATTAATTTATTAATTAGAAATCAAAATTAGAAACTAAACTAGTAAACTTTTAAACTTTAAATTATAATATTAAAACCAAAATTTAATATTATAATCAAAATTAATATGATAAGATTTTGATAAATTTAAATTTGAATAATTTTCTTTATCAATATGAATCCAAACCTGCACAAAACAAAACAATAATGAATCTAATAGATAAACCAGGTTTGGCGGTAAACCAGCCAAACTCCAAAAAAAATTCAATTTTTTTCTCTCTTAATGAGATTAGTAAAAAAAAATACTAGCAATAAACTCTCTCAAGAGTCTCGGATATTGGTGTGCTCCAAGATATAGTAGCTCCTTCATCTATACACTCAATAATGGATTAAACCAACCTGCTCTAATACCATGTTAAAATAATAACAAAATATTGAGAGTAAGGAAATTGTTTAATCAATGAGCAAGGAAAAGAAGATTTACCATGAATAATCACAAAACTAGGAGCATTCACCAAAGCACAAGGCAACAAGGAGACAATATTTTGAAGGGGGAAAAGCATAAAAAAAAACTCCGTGATATAATGAATGTGGCAAAAATGCCTAAGAAGAGAGAGAGAGAGAGTGAGAGCTTAGCTCATACAGTGTTCAAGAAGAAGAAGAATCTCATGTGATGAGAGAAGGAGAGCCATCTCTTAATAGAGATGTGAGAAAGGAGTTACATTGTAACTCCCATTTCTATGTATGCCACATTTCACTAGTGTGTGAGACAAGTGTAGGATTCCTCATAAGGAGGAATATCTATTTTCCTTAATAAAGAAAATTACAAATATGACATGTCCTCCCACTTGGACTAGAGGATGAATACAATAGAATACCTTGGTTTATCCTTACATATTTACCAAGGAAAGATTAAAATCTAACATATTTCAACTTACTTCTTGTCAAGACTCTAGATTCCTTATCTCGAATGATGTGCCCAGGCCTATGATGTCTTCTCACATACTATGCCAATGTAGGTTTAGATTATTTTTCTTCTTGATCTTCAGGTTCATCATGAAAATTATCAATTTCTGATTTCTCGACAGTATCCTTTTGATGCTCGACATTGCTTACCTGTGACTTTGCATCTAGTGCAAGTGTGTTACTTGCATCTCCTTCTTCTATATAGACAAAAGATCTGGGTATGTGCAGGAACATGGTATGCCAAAAAGTGGCGATGTGAAAAAAACTTATTTTCACTCGTCCAAAAGCACACAAATGCATATGTTGACTTTTTAGTAGGCCTAGGTGTCATTACACTTGGCCAGGATAAAAACCAAAGCAAAAGGATTAATAGGATATCCAATATTATCAAATATATGATATTTGCCAATAAATATAACTCTGTACCCCAGCTATGTTCAACATTTTCTCACTGTGAAAACGTGAATGCGACTAGGGAAAATGGATATCTGCTTTCAAATCTCCTATCTGATTTTGCTTTAATCCCAAGGTAAGTCAAATCTTCTAATTTTTATTATTTTTATTATTTTTAAATAGAAATTTATAGTTTTTTATATAAAAATTAGGGTAGCAATGAGTTTTTTTAATTGTTTTTTAAAATTCATTGTAATTATCTATTTGTATTTTCATTTTAATCAGACATGGAATCAGAAAACCCTCCTAATGATCTTGTAAACAATCCAGAACCATCTCCCAATAATCCCCCACCTCTAGAAGATGTACCTGTGACAAACCCTCACCATTTAGAGGATCTAATAGGAGATAATCTAAATGAACTTAGAGGATTTCAAACCACCTATGTCAATATCCCCACATTGTGCCCCATGTTTATGACATTGAATTCAATTATTGAAAACATGGAGAAAATTACACAGGAACATAGTGCTTCACTTCTTTGGAGCGATTCCATGCACACCCAGTTTGATGATGGGCTTGATTATGATCAAGTCATGAACCTAAATATAACAAAATATGACATAGGTAATCTTTTTGTGGATCCTAAAATTGGTCTAAAAGTGGACCCTAAAAAATTAAGTTGTCAATTAAATGGTGCACAAATAGTGCAATATGTGACAACTTTTGGAACTGTTGGTGGATGGTTTTTGATAGACCACCTTACAACAATTTGGATGTCCTATTTTATTTTATTAAAAAATTGTATGCTGAATTTGTGCTTGGTCACAAGGTGAATTATTGGAGTATGAGACTGAACCAGGGTGTAGGTTTAGGCGCTCTTCAGGATAGGACATGGGCAGAACGGGTGAAATCCCACACATATGTCCCCCCTCCCGAGATTTCACCACCTCCCACAGTGCAACATCTTGACATTATTACTGAGGCCGGTTCATAGACTATTTGAGCCATTCACACCTTGAGTGATCTGCAGGTTATGCAGAGCACATCATTGTTGCCTCCTCGTGCTGATGCTTCTGGCCCTTCCACATCCTCCACGAGCTCACATGTTTGTGTGCCCTACACTTGCATTATGTGCAATAATCCATGCTTAGGTCCCCTGAATGATAGTGATGCATATAATTATGTCTTTGAGGTGGACAATTCTACACAACACACTATAGGCACTAAAGCACCTCATGAAGATGTGCATTAGGGGCATACAATGCCATGGACTCCTACTGTTATGGTAAGGGTAAACGATTCACTTTTTACATTGAATTTAAATTTTATCATTCGTATTTTTAGTAGAATTTTCTTATAATAATTTCCCACTTATTTGTTTTATGTGTTACATTTATGTTCAATTGATGACATAGGAGGAGATGGCACAGGTGGAGGGATCCACGCTTTTGGCCATATCATTTGGCCTTGACAGTTCCACGGTACATATGTTTTAATGTACTCTTTGGTTTCCTTAAATTATTATAATAGTATATGTACATTGTTTTCTAATTTTTATGATCATCTTATTACATATTGATGCACGTGTCACCAGTTGCCACCGGGGGGCAATGTGAGGGGGTGCAGGTGTCTGGAATTGACAAGGGAAAGGTAATTAAGTAATATAGTTTATTTATGCATACATGTATACTTGTCAGTTGTGTGTACTCATTTTTAATTTAAAAGGTTTATTTGACAGAGAGTGGCATCTAATGATGTCGTGAGACCGTATTGTCATGATAGAGTCACAAACATATCCATTCGTAGTGATAGCCCTATGATACATATATTTCTAAAGTTATTTGTGTGTATTTTACTATCAAGTATATATAATATGATCGAGTTATGATAGTATGAAGTATGTGTTTGACTTTTGTAGGTCACTCCTAGTTTGAGGGAGGTAGAATGCCAAGGGTTTGTATCGTTGATGACTCAGCCAATAATTCCTGAAGAAAGTTCAACTCAGGTAAGTTTTAATGTTAATTGAGATATTTTGTAAACATATATTTGCTACTGGAAGTATTTAACATTAAATAGTATAACTCATAGAACAATCTCATGTTAAAAAATATATACAGGTTGGAGTTGACATTGGTGGCATTGTTCTTGCGCTACCAAGGGCATAAATTAGGTCTCCTGTCCACGGGAGGAGACAAAGAGGTGAGGTATATGAGAGTTCAATTTTAGTTTAAATTTTATTTATTATTGTTGATATGATTCTGAATTTTAATCTAACTTGGGGTTTCATTTTTGTGTTTGAATGCAGGATCCATCATAGCCAAAGAGTACTTCAAAGAGGCTGCATTTTGATGATCCACCAATAGAATAGGATGTCCTAGAAACTTTTGTAGTTGAAATTCTTATTTTGAGATTTCATATGACACATTTTGAGATGGTGTATGCCACATTGTATCTAGATATGTTGACATGTAAATATGTACAGAATTATTATTCACTTTGATATATATGAAACTTGATATTCGATCCAATTTTTTAATTATGTGTTCATTTATTCATTGTTAGTATGTAAATATGCTTGTGTGTATGTGCTCATGTGTACAATTTATGCCTTAAGTATATTCATCTACATTCAAGTACATTCTGCATAACCTAAATTCATGTGTATGGGCTACGTGCATGACTTAAATGAATTCACATGGTATGCTTTATAAAATATGTGCTGCATGTATGCTTCATGACTTAATCAAATTTATGTATACGCTTTATGTGCTACGTGTGTTCACATTTGTAATTCACCATTTAAGTGAATTCAAAATTTATGTGCTACATTGTATTCATGTGTATCTGATGCTGTCAACCAAGAAAATATAATGAAGAGCCCTCTACTATCCCCTCATGGAACTCAACTCAACTTAAGGATTCTACAAGCATCTTGGAACCTACTCAAGGAGTTAGTCTTAACTCAAGGGTCAAATAGAGTGCTACATAGTGCACCTAGTGCCTCCACCATACCAAAACTCCAACTAGACCTCTTACCTTGATCCCAACACCATAAATCATCTTATCATGGTCTATTTACCATGTTCCAACTTCCCATTCACTCCAATCACCTCAACTTCAACCATTTCTCTTATATAGCCTTTCTAGGCCTGTCTAGTAGCCTTACAAACACTAAAATCAGAAAATTACTCCTATCCCCACTTATCTCCAGGACTCAAAGAATTGAAATAGTCTTCCTAGACCTTCCAAAACACAAGATTTTCAAACTCTTAAAGTCCCACCATTCATCAAGCTCCCAAATCAATAAACCCTTATTTCTAAGGTCAATATCCTAGGGTTTTAGGGAAACTACCCTTCCCTGCAACTCTCAAGCCCTATAAAGGTCCTAAAACCTTCCAATACATCCCTATAGAAATCTTCAATCATCATATGCCCTCTCCCTTCATCAAGTATTCCAAAACCAATATTGGTGCTTTCAAATGCACCCTTTCGCTATATGTTTACTAGGCATATCTCTACCTCTTCTCCCCTTCTTCCACTTTCCCTACATTCAAAAACTAATATAAAAGGAAATATACATGTTTAGACCTCTCCCACCAAGTTATAGTCACCACAGGGGTGGGAGGGTCATTACATAAGGCTGGCTACAAACTTAGATGATGACTGTGCCTACAATGTCAGTCATGTCCTCGACATTAGTCAATTATAATATCTTAATGATATTCCAAACAATGAAATAGTTACATTAACTTGTAAAAAAACACAAGACACCATTCCTATATCACAACCAAGCCAAGATCACATTAGATTTATTCTAATTAACTCACTGTTGCCTAGACTGTTCCATGGGATAAATAACTAAAGAAATGCAGAGAACATTATTTTTATTGATTGATTCTATTAAAAACTTCAACCACTACTATTCCCTAGCATTTACTCACCCAACCGGAGCTAATGGTGTAGTCCATTTGGTGTTAACGATTTGGAAGAAATCGAGAGGTGCAACTTTCAACTGACCCTCACTGCAAGTTTTGGCATCGAGCGAGACTGGCGTGCCAAATGCAAACACATTTGAATCTCCCAAAATAGAGAGAAGTTATTGTAGGCCTAAAAAATGCATTCCTGCAGCATCTCACAAATTGCCGATACCTCTCATAGGGTCCAAGAACTGAGCCTCAAAAGTTTTCTGTCCAATCATGCTTAGTGCACCTTGGGGACACTTTGGTCCGGCATGGTCTGAAATGTTCTATTGATTTAGTGGTCAAAATGGGGTTGTCCTAGCATTTACCTACCCAACCATAGCTAATGGTGTAGTCCATTCAATGTCGGGATGAACAGTTTGGAAGAAATTCAGTGGTGCAACTTTCAACTGACCCTCACTGCAAGTTTTGGCATCAAGCGAGACTGACGTGCCAAATGAAAACAAAATTGAATCTCCTAGAATAGAGAGAGGTTATTGTAGGCCTGAGAAATGTGGTCTTGTAGCAACTCATAGATCGTCGATACCTCTCACAGAGTTTGAGAACTGAGCCTTGAAATTTTTCTGCCCAATCATGCTTAGTGCACCTTGGGGACACTTTGGTCCGGCATGGTCTAGAACGTTCTATTGACTCAATGGTCAAAGTAGCATTGTCCTTAGTGTTTACTTTCCCAATTGAAGCTAATGGCATAGTCCATTCGGTGTCAGGACAAACGGTTTGGAATAAATCCAGTGGTGCAACTTTCAACTGACCCTCACTGCAAGTTTTGCCATCAAGCGAGATTGGCATGCCAAATGCAAACAAATTTGAATCTCCCAGAATGGAGAGATGTTATTGTAGGACTCAAAATTGCAGTCCTATAGCATCTCATAGATCACCAATACCTCTCCCGGGGTTCGAGAACCAAGCCTTAAAACTTTTCTGCCCAATCATGCTTAGTGCACCTTGGGGACACTTTGGTTCGGCATGGTCCAGAATGTTCTACTGACTCAGTGGTCAAAATGGGTTTGTCCCTAGAATTTACCCGCCCAACCTGAGATAATGGTGTAGTCCATTTGGTGTTGGGATGAATGGTTTGGAAGAAATCCAGTGGTGCAACTTTCAATTGACCCTCTTTAGCATCAAGCAAGACTGGCGTACCAAATGCAAACAAATTTGAATCTCCCAAAATGGAGAGAGGTTATTGTAGACCTCAAAAACATGGTCTTGTAGCATCTCATAGATCACTAATACCTCTCATGGGGTTTGAGAACCGAGCCTCAAAAGTTCACTACCCAATCATGCTTAGTGCACCTTGGGGACACTTTGGTCTGGCATGGTCTGAAATGTTCTACTGACTTAGTGGTTGAAATGGTGTTGTCCTTGGCATTTACCTACCAAATTGGAGCTAATGGCATAGTCCATTCAATGCTGGGATGAACAGTTTGGAAGAAATCGAGTGGTGCAACTTTCAACTAACCCTCACTGTAAGTTTTGGCATCAAGCAAGACTAGCATGCTAAATGAAAACAAATTTGAATCTCCAATAATAGAGAGAGGTTATTGTAGGCCTAAAAAATGTGGTCCTTTAGCATCTCACAGATTGACAAGACCTTGACGGGGTTTGAGAACCAAGCCTTGAAAGTTTGCTGCCCAATCGTGCTTAGTGCACCTTGGGGACACTTTGGTCCAACATGGTCCAGAACGTTCTACTGACTTATTGGTCAAAATGGGGCTGTCCCTAGTGTTCACCCACCCAACTAGAGCTAATGGAATAGTCCATTTGGTGCCAGGATTAACTATTTGGAAGAAATCCAGTGGTGCAACTTTCAACTAACCCTCACTGCAAGTTTTGGCATAAAGTGAGGCTGGCGTGCCAAATGCAAACAAATTTGAATCTCCCAGAATGGAGAGAGGTTATTATAGGCCTTATAAATGTGGTCCTGTAGAATCTCATGGATCACTGATACCTCTCACAGGGTCTGAGAACCGAGCATCAAAAGTTCATTTCCCAATTGTGCTTAGTGCACCTTGGGGACACTTTGGTCCAGCATGGTCCGGAATGTTCTACTGACTCAATGGTTGACATAGGGTTGTCCCTAGCATTTACCCACCCAATCAGAGCTAATGGCATAGTCCAGTCTATGTTGGGACGTACAATTTGGAAGAAATCTAGTGGTGCAACTTTCAACTATCCCTCACTACAATTTTTGGCATCAAGCGAGACTAGTGTTCCAAATGCAAACAAATTTGAATCTCCCAAAATGGAGAGAGTTTATTGTAGGGATCAAAAACTTGGTCCTATAGCATCTCACAGATCACCGATACCTCTCATGGGGTTTGAGAACCAAGCCTCGAAAGTTTGTTGTCCAATCATGCTTAGTGCACCTTGGAGATACTTTGGTTTGGCATGGTCCAGACCATTTTATTGACTCAGTGGTCAAAATGGGGTTGTCTCTAGCATTAACCCACCCAAATGGAGCTAATGGCACAGTCCATTTGATGCCAGGATGAAATCCTTGAACAATATCCCTTCACTATGCAATCTTTGAACACTATCCAACTATTACATCATTTGACAATACAAATGTACATGGAATTAAGACAATACAAATGTAATGATACAAAATTAAGATGATACAAATTATATAAGGATACAACATTCATAGTAAGGAAACAAATTTTTTGCAATTTACATGGCATTAAGACGATACAAATGTGGGCTCTTAATATTTGCAAATCAACCCCATGGGCTCTTTTATATTTCAAATTTTGCATCTAATTTTGCATCAAAATTTTTAGATACAAAATTTGGCATCGAAATATGCACATTACATTCGATTTTTGTTTTTATATACAAAATTTGGCATCTATCTATGCACATTACATTTGGTTGTTGTTTTTATATACAAAATTTGGCATCTAAATATGCAAATTACACAACTATACATAAAAAATAAGTGTCCTTTTCACTCCAATCCCTGCATTAGGAAGGCAGAAGAAAATTTAATAGAGAATATAAGAAGTTTATATAGGTTGATAAAAAGATTATAAACATGTATAAGTAACTAAACGAACCAAAGAACATGACTAGACAATGCATAGTGAAGTTTACCATCATAAAAGATGGGCTAATCAAATGCACACCTCGATCTTCTATATCTATCATATATGTATCCAACTGCATTTACAATCCACATACAAAACCAAGTTTATTGGCTTAAACAAATAAAGCAAAAAACTACAATTAATTTGTTGAACGTAATCGTAATAGACATGGAAAACCTTGCAACTTGAGTTGAACTTACCTACTGAAGTGTGTCTAAAGGGTCATCTCTCTGCTTGAGGATATTTAATATTGCTTCATGATCAACAATACTAATAGTCCAAATTTCCTTTGTCTTTGGTTTCCCTTGATGTTTTAACAACTTAACATTTGCTGCTATAACAAGGCGTGAATACATGAGAATGGTTTTGTGCTTCTCATAGTTTTCAAACATGGGAATGCCATTATTTATAATCATACATGTGCACAACCATGTTCTCGCAACAACATGTGATCCTGTTGGATATGTGAACATATCATCATTTGTCATCGATTGTGAAAGTTTCTTCTTTCCTCGTACACAACATGCTAACCGACAATCTGATCTCTTATCATTCCCTTGTGGTGCAACCAATGCAAAAACATGTCCTGGTTGTAGAAGATCTGAAAGATGGTCATAGTCAAGTGAACAATCGATGTCATCATTTATTACAGAGACTATGAGAGATAAATGAGTAAGATAATGTGGAACCCATGTATCAACCCACTCACTTGGCTCACACTAATCCCAATCACACTGAAGATAACTCGAACAATAACAAGCCAACTCTTGTGTCCAAATGGTCCATGTACTAGCATTTGAGCTTCAAAATGAATGCATTTTTGAAGAATCTTTCAAAGTTTGACAATCCAACCTATCTCCTATTGTGCCCAACTCAACCAAGAAAAAGAATCTGCACACTGCTAAATCAAGAGTCCCCCTCTATGACAATGTTGAAGTACACCAATCAACAATAGAACGAGCATCAATGATTTCTGCACCTGAAATCCTCAGTTTCTCCTTAACTAGAGCTCTCTATACACATGGACCTGCTCCATCATGCTCCTCTTTTCCATGACCGGCCTAAAAAAGAATATTCAAATATGAGGTACACCTCTCTTTACATGCATTCTACATAACCAATAAAACATACGAGCATTTTTGAATTGACCTGTGCAGTTATCTGACCAAATGAGATGTCTATCCATAGCAATATTATTTTCTTGCATCCACTCAAAATAATTCTCAAAGAAATGTTGGACAAACTTGGATGAGTGCAATCTATCATCGCTCATATAAAAATGGTACTCTCTGATTATCTTCCGGTCATCTTCTATACTATCAGAGGAATGTCTATATGTTATGTGCACAAAAATAAAAACCTGAATATAATTTTAATATTGAGCTTGCAACTCATTTTGGGGTTTCAATGTATAGTTCTTTGCAAAGTCAACAACTGATATAATAGTTCCAATCAGGAAAGTGTCCTTACTGATGAAGGGTGCTCCCCTTAATACCACAAACACATAACAGAAATAGAGAAACAACAACAATATGCAAGAACAGAAAATTGGCTTCTTATTATCTCCACAAATGTGGAATTACAAACTTTCAGAATTACAATATGCAAAGCCACATGGGCATTCCCTTACAATATTCTATAGGAAAAAGCCTCGAACTATTACCCAAATCTACTACCCAGAACTATTCTGAACTGCCTAAGACAATAATACAGCCTTCCTTATATAGGCAATTTTCACCGCCCGAGAAGGTTCCAAAAATTTAGCCCTAAGGGCCAACCAAACTTAGAATTATTTTATTTTTCAATTTATTACATCAAAGTCGGCTCAAAATAACTTTTGAAACCCGAACACAAATTTTGAAGGAAAATTATTTTCTGCCATTTCAGGTGACCCAACTTCCGAAGATCATAAGTCATCACCAGTTGACCCGATTGACTATTATAACCCCATTTCGAAAATGCCACAAAGTGCTCTACAGGCTTGACCCATGCAAGTGCCCGTCACCCAAATTTTTGACCTCATCCGGGGCCTCTAAAGCCTTCAAAACTGAGTTTGAAGTTTCTGTACCCTGCTGCCAATACCGAAAATCTTCAATATCTTCCAATATACACTTGATCTGGCAATGAAACTTTACTGGCAGACTTATATGACCAAAATCAACCTCCAAGAAAGAAATCAGATCATTCTGAGCACATACGAAAATTACCAAAAATAGTAACTTTCCATAAATAGCAGCTCTGCACAAAATAGCCCTTATTGAATATAAAAATAGAAATATTTTTGGGTGATGCAAGATTGCTTTTACACCCAAGATGCTCCTGCATCACTTACACATCATGAATTGTTGATCCAACCACTGAGACCTGTGACTATGCCTTGCATACTTGTAAAAAAGATTCTTCCTGAAATTTGAAATAAAATCAGCTACATTGCATTCTTTAGTAATCAATTCACATCTAGAGCCTTCACCTCTACTTTTTAATGTATATTTAATGTTTTCATATACCTTTTTGTGGACAATTCTCTTTCCAAAATCGTGTTCGCAACCCTCATGGAAACATTCAACAAACTTCACTAGCCCACCACACTCTAAGCACTTGTTATTTAAGCAATCTTTTTTATAAAAGAAACATCCATTATCTCTAGGACATAAAAAATGATCTAGCAAGTCTCTTGATGATTTTGGAAGATCACTTGCACCACACTCCTCCAACATTTCACTAGTATGAAAAATAGAATGAATGGATCGTAACAATTCATGGTGCATTGAAAACTCCACATGATATTTGCAACAAGTATTTCGAATCTTAAGAGGCAGTACACACAAAAAAGGCTTCAGGGCTTCAAAAGCTCTTTGTGATATTTGCAATGTTGGATGTGTCTCACAAATTTTTTTGAACAACATTGTTTGACTCACCTCCAAATAATGTTTGGGATGCGGGGTGCGGTCTTGAATGCCAACTCTCAACTTCAAGACATCCTTCACATTTGGTGACACTCTTGAGTTAGATTTCCAAAATAGTTAAATTTGATCCTTAATAGCATCAGTAAGATTCTTATCACAATGTGAAAGTCTCCCACCATAAGCCCATGTATCATTTTGAATAGGATCATCAAGTCTTTCTCTTCTTGCAAGTGCTCTATCCAAAGTTTTGCAATTTAGATTCAAGTCAACACAAGTTTGACTCATCAAACGAGCCTTTCTCAAATGATGACTTGCTAAGGAGGTTTTAATAACCCTCCTAACAGATCTCTTATCTTTTTCCTTTGTAGTCTTCCCAATGGAATTGAGAGCACTAAAAAGATTTCTCACAATAATAGCATTCCTCTCCTTTTTCTTGTTCACACTAATCTTCAATTTGACTAGTATATGTCTCATCTTCTCCATCTTTAACAATTGCACAAACATTTGACATTGCTCAACCAACGTCTTGTGGCTAAAAAATTGATCAAAAAGTTTTGAAACCCACAACCGAATGGCTCTTTCTGATCTCTTGCCATGGAAATTGCTCATTATGTTCTCATCAATTTCAAGTAACCATTTAGTTGTTCTTAAATGTCTCAATTTTGAAGTTTGTCTTTCTTCCTCCGAAGGGACTTCATTTCTCATATAATTTGGAGTTGTGTTATGTTGTTTTGGTTCTTGTGTACCATTATCATTGTCAATTACTTCATATTCAATTGGTGGATTTTCATTGACAATGTGCACACTTCCATTGTCCACATCTACATGTTCATTTTTAAAATCTACATTTTCATCTTCAAAACCTACATTATTATTTTCAAAACCTATATTTTCATCTTCAAATTCATGTTCTTCACTTGAAACCACATTCAAAGGTGGGTCTATGCTGACATCTTCATTAATATTTAACATACCTTGTCTCTTATTCCAATGGGCAACCCTATCCATTTCTCTATACACTTCAACATCTTCATTTGTGAGTCTCCTCTTCTATTTATTCTTTCAACGACTACTACTCCCCATAATTAGACCAAAAAGGTGATGCAAATACCTTTGGTAATAGATAAAATCCAACCAAAAAGTGGATTTTTGTCTTCTCTAGAGACAAAACGTGATTTGTTGCAACCCAAATCCTATAATTCAGCAAAAAAATGTGCCTCTCTGGAGGGACCCAAAGAATATTATTTTTACTTTTCACTAGTAAAAAGAATCAGATATCTGATAAAATTGAATATCCAAAAATATCGGATAACTAATCTCTCTCTCTCTCTCTCCCTCCTCTTCCCCTCTCTCTCTCTCTCTCTCTCTCTCTCTCTCTCTCTCTCTCTCTTCCCCTTCTCTCTCTCACTCTTCTAATCTCTCCCCTCCCCCCCCCTCTCTCTCTCTCTCTCTCTCTCTCTCTCTCTCTCTCTCTCCCTCTCTCTCTCTCTCTCTCTCTCCCCTTTCCCTTCCCCTTCTCTCTATCTCTCTCACCTAGTCTCTCCCCTTCCCCCCCCCTCTCTCTCTCTCTCTTCTTCCCCTTCTCTCTCTCTCACTCTCCTAATCTCTCCCCTCCCCCCCCCCTCTCTCTCTCTCTCTCCTCTCTCTCTCTCTTTCTCTCTCCCTCCCTTAGGTATAATATTTAACATATAATATAAATATTTAATAAGTTAATATTATAGTATTATACAATACATAAATAAATAATAACAATATAATACATACTAATATAAAAATTTAAATTATAATATTAATGCTATGCTATTATTATTTAATATTAATATTAAACATGCATCACATTCTATGCTTCGGCTACTATAAGGAAAAAAAAATTCAATTTTGTAAATTTTAGAATTAGTTAAGGTGGTCAGACATGAGAGTTTTTTTATTTTGAAAAAGTTGTAGCAAAAAATTCATAATTAATTATTGATTTGGCAAAAAATTACAAAAAAATATGCATCACATCCGTGAATGAGTCTACTACTTATATTTAGAATGTTGGGAAAATATATCATCATTTGATTGTGATTAAGGTGGTGAGACATACACGTACTTTTTATCTTTTCCTTGAAATTTTCATACTACTGCATTTAAATCTAAAATTTTGAACAATTAGATAAAAAAAATTTCAGACAAGGGCTAGTAGTTTAGAAACTACATTCAATTTCCTATAGATTCTATTGTTACAAATTTTTCACATAAGGTTCATAAGATGCTCAAATTTTTACGTTAAGTGGACTAACCTTGATTTTTTGATTTTCATTGCCACTTAAGGCCATAGTTTGGTATACCATGATCCTGCACATACCTAATAAAGTCATCACGATTTACATAATCGAAGAATTCAACTATGTCGGCTGGAAATCTGAATTCTTTCTATAAATGTAAATTAGTGACACTCGGTCAATACTGTGTTCATCTCCTTGGTCATCACTGTGTAACTCAGTCATCTCTACAAATTATCTTCCTCGGCTAACACTGTCTTACTCGATAATTTCCTGTCGCTCGGCATAAACTGATGTTCGGTCAACACTAAATTTACTCGGCATATACTAGCACTTGGTCGATACTAACATCACCTGGCTTAAACCACATTTATTCACCTTTTCTCGGTTAAGCCTACTTCTTTAGTCTTTCTTCTTACTTAGATAAATAATACATTATCTTGTCAATGTGCCAAATAATCAAGTACTCATTGAAGTATCAAATAACTCAACCTTTCCCTAGGTTCTCTTGTTATCTCCGTTGTCCTAATCCTTTTCATCAATAAATAGATATAGTACTTTCTTAGATAGAAAATGTCTTACCAGTTAAGGTTTGACATAAATGACAATACAACAATTATTTCAATTGCAGTTTCCAACAAGTATTCTCACTGACATTGATCTTAGGAACTACTTGCAGCAAGCTATCTCTAACATCCTCTAGAATTTGTTTAATTTTGCTTTCCTTTTTCAGATTTTAGAATGTGTAGCCTTCCTTGTACATAATTCCCCATATTTTTCTAAGTTCCTCGAGGTCTAATATTCTAGGGTCACATTCTGGTATCTCAATTATTTCATCCAGTGTAACTAGTCCTTTACCATGTTTCTTTTTATTTTTAGGTGTAGATGATATAGTAAATGGAACAAGAGCTTTAGTCTCCATATTTGTCTTTTTTGTCTTGGTTGACACACTTTCCTCTTTGGGTTGTCCGATGACTAGTCTCTTGGTGTTTTGTCCTTGGGCTTTGGTTGTGATTTTAGCTATAGATTCTACCAGTTTAGATTCTTTTGGTGCTTGTGATGTTACCTTTGTTTGCTCAGGCTGAATAGAAGTATCCTTCTCTATTGTCTCTTGTTCCTCGGGTGCCTCCTTAGGTTTCTCAAGGGTTGAGCCTTCATGTTCCTTTTGTGTGACTATGTTAATAGCTTGCATTAAAATTGGTAAGTCACCCAAAATTATACTTATTTCTGCTTCGGTGGGTGCATTTTCCTCAGTAGTATCTACAAAAATGTTAATGACTTTATCATCCTTAATGTCATCAGGATCACCATTTGTGATGTCTTCAATAAGTACATCATTTGTCCTTGTTATAATCAATTGCTCGAGTGGATCCTTGTATTCTTCCCTATAACCTACCATATAAAAATCTATTACAATGGTAGTGTTTGGTACCTTGATATCTAATAAATCAACGGGTTCCTTGGTATCTAGATTTGCATCATATGAGTGTATACCTTTACCTTTCTTCTTTCTTTTCTTCTCGGGTACAACTACCAATGCCAACTTGTTTACTTCTTCTCGGGCAGTAAGAATTGAAGTCCACAGAAGTTTACTATTTTCATCAACTTCTTCAAGTTTGCCTACCAGAATATTTAGTGCTCTACTTTTTACTAAAAATCTCTTTGAATATTATGTCATCAATTCTTCAATCTTGGGAACTGATAGTGTAGGCATAGCCAATATCAGTGAATGTTCCCTCATATTTTTCTCAATGTACAAGGCATAAGTCCATCTTGCATAAATTTTTTTCATACAAACTCTTAGCTACATATTTAGAAAATTCAACTGTTACCTTTTTAAATTTGATCATCATTTGTATGATATCCTCTTCTATCTTTATTGATCCTCGGTAGACATATGTACATACTGACTCATTTTGAGGTTGCTAAGACCGCTAGTTTCCTTTATTGTCTCAACTAATTCATCAACTGATGGATTTTTATCCAAAACAACTTTAAACTTATCTTGGTCTTCCTCTTCATATTCTTCATCAATATCATGTTTTTCCCTTATCAATTTCCTCCTCTTTTTAGGTAGCTCGGAGGTGGCTTGGGCACCTCTCTTTTTCTTTTAATATATCTTTATAGGAGTGGGCCTAGAAATTTCTACTAATCCTTTCTTTAGAGGTGGAGAAGCAACTATTGTGGACCTTATCCTTAATCTCGTTGGTGCTCCTACTTGCTTCCTCTTTCTCGTGGCCTTGACCCGTGATGTCATTTTAGGTATTCATGGATTCATTCTATTACATAAAAATATATGATCTCATTTCAAGAATAATTTTCTACTAACAAAACATTTCATTTCCATTTTAATAATTTTCAATTCAATTTCAAGGTCGATTTCTAAATAGAGGTTTGACTAAGGAAAACCCCTTTCTGTAACCCTTTTCCCTATTTTTCCTAGGTGTGGGTACAAGTTATAGGTGGTACATGTGCAAGGAAAATGGAAAAAAAGTCAGATAGAGAGTTTTAGTCAACAAAAATTACATTCAATCTTGATTGGTATAGAGAAATTTAGATTCACCCTAGACCTCCAACTTTCCCTAGACCCTAAGAGACACCCCATACCAACTAGTTTGGACTACAATATCATTCACAAGTCAGTTACAATACTATTTTTTGGATTTGTTTATAGATTTGGATTTTCTATTTAGATATATGTAGATGCTTAATTACCTACTCTCTCTCTATATATACTTGAATACATTTTTGAGTACGTGCACCCCTCATGTATTACATATTTTTCACATATATTGCATTGATATATACTAACAAATTTCCCATGCCACATAAATTGCAGCTAATATTATTAGGAGTGCATATAATGAGGAGAGGATATTGGGGATAATGTTTTGGATCAAATGATTCTATCTCTATTTTCCCTCTATACTTATCTCAATTCCTTCCTTTTGTATGTCCTTTAAATATTATAGAGTTATAGTTAATCCTTATAATTAGGATTAGAGTTAATTTAGAATTAGGATTATGTTCTTTTTCTTATAAGTAGAGTAAATACTACCATTAAGATTAAGGTTAGAATTAGAATGGAAATAATAGCTAAAGCCGTTATTTTAATTGAGTTTATGCTTAACTTTATAGTTAATATGGTTACAATTATTCATAGGTTAGGATTAAAATATGATTGTTATTAGTCTTCTAATGAGGACTATGGTTAGTGCTAGTATTACAATTATAGTTAGAATAAGAATTTTTAGTTGGGGTTATCTTTACAATTATAATTCACATTATTTATTAGAAGAATACTAGTTTTATAGCGACCAGAAACCCAAGTTTAAACAACATGAAAAAAATCTTGTGACAAAGATGAGCCAAAGTAAAAATAGACAAGATCCAAATGCGCAAAAATAATAGAAAAGATGGTAACAAGACCCATAAATAGACTATAAAACTTGAACTAGATCTACATTTTTCCTAATGATATCAGCATTGATTGTTGGAACTATTCAAGAATTAACCAAGTTACTGAGAGGGGAGGGGTGAATCAGTAACTTCAAAATTTTCTTTCAATATCAGATGTACTAACATATAGTTCACTTTATCCTTTTGCATATAGAAAGCATGAAAAA
The DNA here is from genome assembly GCA_027943335.1 of Chamaecyparis obtusa. NCBI lineage: Eukaryota > Viridiplantae > Streptophyta > Pinopsida > Cupressales > Cupressaceae > Chamaecyparis > Chamaecyparis obtusa. The sequence goes on along the minus strand of BSBK01004898.1, from coordinate 179,495 downwards.
GCATTCACAACAATGACACATAGATTTGGTTACCCAGAAACCTTCCAAAAGAAAGTAAAACTGGGGTGGGGATGAAACCCACAAAGCTTTAATACTGTAGTATAAAGTTGGCTGGTTAAGGCTTACATTGATCACTTCTGATGATCTGCCCTACTAGGAGCAATAAGGACTGCTAGGTCCACCTTGTTAGAGGTTTTACAAACATACAATGAAGTATGCACTCGGTTAAGAGATTTTACAAAGACTGTTAAGTCTACCTGGTTAGAGGATTTCAAGCTGATTCACCTGTTAGGATGAAACAGTAGATCTCTTACTTTGCAACTGGATTGCTGAATGAGATTCGCTGATGTACTGATCACCTTCTGTGATGAATTTGTCTCTGCTGCTCCTTATACTGCTGTAGCCCTTTGTAATTCACTAGTTTCTGCCTTTTATCTCTTCTTTTTTTTTCATTCATACTACTTGGTACTTGTACAACATTGTTTATATACAAGTCTAAACAATTAATTACAATTACAAAGTCGGCTTGACAAATAAACATAAGTGCTACTAAGTCGGCCCAAGTATGGTTACACGGTTCCTGCAAACTAACTCGGTGACTTTCTGATACTCGGCGTCCACTGCATTACTCGGCATCGTCATGCACTCGGTAGAAGTGAAGGCTCGGTTCATACTAACCACTCGGTAAGTTTTGAACTCGGTAAATACTTGTGACTCGGTAGACATAATGTCACTCAGTTTACACTGTCCTGCTCGGTTTGCACTGTCCTGCTCGGTTTGCACTGTTCTGCTTAGTTTGCACTGTCTTGCTCGGTTTGCACTGTCTTGCTCAGTTTGCACTGTCTTGCTTGGTTTGCACTGTCTTGCTCAGTTTGCACTGTCTTGCTCGGTTTGCACTCAGAATGCAAATAAGTGTTGTCACTAGTGGCAATCATGCTTAATGCCAACATTGATATCCTTGACCTTCGTAAAAACATTCTCTAGAGGGTTAGAACCCTTAGTTTTACTCCTTAATCTCATGGCAGATCTCGACATGTATGAGTGAGTCTCAAAATCAATGTGCACATCTTGTTCCTTGTTCCTTGTCCTTGTTCTGTTCTTGTTCTTCATTCTCGTATTAATTGTATCACAAAGAATGGTTCTAGAATTAGTGGCTAGATAATTACCATTTGAGAAACAATAAACAACATTGTCCTTCTCATTAAGCTTATGCAAGCCTTCACTAGTTTCCTGCAAAGTAATGTTGTGCACACTGACAATTTTAGTTAGTTTATTTTTAATGACATCAAATTTGTTCTCCAAATTGAAATTTTTTTCCTCATGATCTTTCTTAAGATCACTAATACCCTTTGCTAAAGTATAAGTGTTGGCACAAATATCATTGAATTTCTAAGTAGCCATGGAACTATTCTTTAAACTATAAATCTAAGAAAAAAATGAATCTAGCAGAGCCTCTTGACTCTATAAAAAATTCTTAACCTTCACATTGAGAAGAGAACTTTCCTAGATAGAAGAGCCTTTTTCCATACGAGTGTCTTTCACTAAATCCACGAGAATCTCAACATGAAAATATGTATCCTTCTTCATAAGACCTTTATTATTAGGGATAACTTGGATGGAAGGAGGAGAAGCTTTCTTCTGAACAAGGGAGCTAAAATATTTTGAAGAAGATCTATATGGATTAGGGCTACATTTTTTCTTATCCCTACTAGGTTTAACATTCACCTCATGTTTCCCTAGACTGGATTTGAAAAGGAATCAAGTACAAAATCTTGAGAGGGTACATGATGTAGTCAAGGTTGGTGAATCCAATTATGGACAGACTGACCTTGCAGCCAAACCAATATGTAGTAGAAATACACAATAACAAAAATAGATCTATAATGAAATAAAAGTCTTTATTCCACAAATCACCGATTACGTGCAATGTGCTAGGCTATAAGGCCTTCCCGGTTATGGCCAATTACAAAGAAATTAAAAGTCTTACAAGATCTCATAGGATCCAAACCCTTTCCCAACATCAGCACCCATCTAGTCCAAGTTTGCAACAGGCAGCACATTGGTAGGCACCTAGGAAAGATCTAAACTTGTAGTCTAACTTCTAAGCAATCTTCCTACTCCTAAGCTTGCAGGCTACTAACTTCCCAATCCACCGCCTGCTCTCTAAACATCTCCCCAAACACCCTATAAATATTGATTCCCAGCCACAGGTCAGCTGATGAAACAATAAATCTCTATAAACAAATATTAAATGCTAAAACATCCGTCGGCTCTCACATAGCCTTACAAAATAAATAAACTCTTCAAAGATGGCCCCAACGGTCATCAGATCTACATAGGAGAATGCAACACGTTAGATCTAGGTCCCCACACATCCAACGGTCAATCCATAACATGAGGAGCATGACCTAAATAAAATGCACCCATAGGCCAAGCCAATTCATCCAAATAATCTTGTCGGTAAAGCAAGAACACCGAGCAATAGAAGAGATAACTGATCGCCAGTCAAATGACCATGCCAAGCATGACCAAGCAATGCAGTTATCACCGTTGCCTTCAAAAAATGATGCCTCCAGTTATCGAGCATTCCTCAGAGACTGAGCACTCAAGAAAATACTAAAACTGAGAAACCAGTCTCCCAAACCGAGCAAGAACTCCACCAAACTGAGATCAAAACCAATAATCTACCATCAAAGACAAACATATTTTTGGTTGATATAGGATTGCCAAGAATCCTAGGATGCTCTTGCATTAGACACCCTAGGTCAGAAAGATTTTCACATAAGGAAAATCAGGAATGCCTCAAGGGAATCAAAATAGGTATGCCAAATCTATTCTTCACCCAGATCTCCTCTTGCCCTTTATCCCAAGTAGTCTTCACTTCATTCATTTCTCCCAATATAAATTTTTTTTGCTCTCCACTTCTCTTATCTTTTCAGTTGGCAATTGATAGCAACCGACTCTGACCACTACCGACTACAGTAGCTCCTCGGTAAGATTCATCCTCCTCAATCAACTCAGTATCATCTACATCCCTCTATGTCATAAACGTCACCATCTGTAGAACCATCTCTGCCAGCAAAACCACCTGCTTCTTAATCTCAACAAACTCTTCTGATATCTCTTTCTCCTTCTCATTCAAACTAGACTCAACAAGAATAGGTTCTTCCACCTTGTGCTCCTGAGGTTTGTCACAAGGACAACACCTGATAACTCCACATTCTTTAACTCTTGTATCCTATAAAGGTATTGACTTATGTTGACCTCCTTCATGCCTAACCACATAAGTGTTAGCATGACCATCAAACAACACATTTTTGTCAAACTGTCAAGGTCTACTGAGCAATAGATGACAGACATCCATAGGCAACACATCACATAATATCTCATCCTGGTAAGATCCAATCTGAAACTTAACCAAGCATTTCTCTTCAACTCTAACCTTAGAAAATTTTTGTATCCAACTAATCTCATAAGGATTAGGATGCTTCCTCCTTTCCAAATTCAATTTAATAACCATTTCTCCTGAAACAAAGTTCTTAGAACTACCGCCATCAACTAGAACATTACATACCTTATCTTTGCACTTGCATCTGGTTCTGAACAAATTCCTCCTCTACACCGGTTCAGAGACACATGCAACCAATCTTCTAGTGATAAGACATTCACCTTTTTTTGGAACATTCTCAATGTCTTCTTCGATAGCTAATGCAACCCTTTTCTTAGAACACTGCCAGCTTCTATGACCAACTTCACCACAATTATAACAAGTACTAGTGAACTCATTCTTCCACCTTCCTCTCTATCCAGCATTCTTAGTAACTTGACCACTGCCAGATCCCACATCAGGCTTAGAATTCTCTGTCACATTACTTTTAGCAATTGTCTCACCAGTCTTACCACCTCGGTTCCTACTATTCTGTTTACCTTCAAACTTCTTATTCAACTTCTCTTAAATCTTTAATGCCATCTAATAAGCATCACCGATTGTTGTCATCTGTATAGTAAGCAATTCTTCTTGAATACTAGGTCTCAAACCATAGACATACCTAGCAACCTTTTCTTTATCAGCTTCTGAATGACCAATCCTAATCAGGATTCTATAAAAATCCTCAGTATACTCCTGCACCGATTTGTTAGTCTACTTCAAAGCTTGCATCTTCTTGAACATTTCCAATTCATAATCCACCGGAATGAATTGCTTCTTCAACTTGTCAACCATTCAGTTCCACTTAGTGATCTTCTCTTTTCCTCTACTACCTCTTTCCAATTGAACTTCTCTCCACCAGATATTTGCATGACCCTTCAACTTAGTCTTTGCAAATCTAACCCTATCAGGATCTTCTATTTCTTCATATTCAAAGTATTCATCAATCTCATTGATCTAATCAATCAACTCTTCAGGCTTAAGGCTTCCAACAAATGCAAAAACTTCAATCTTAGGTCTCTTTCCAATCTTAGACATAGCTTTCAAGATTCGATTCTCCTTAGAATCTCTAGCTTCTTCAACAAATTCTTCAAAATGATCTTCCTCAGATTCATCATCACTATCCTCTTTTAAGGTAGGCTTCTTCTTTCTCAATTCCTCTTGTAGGTCTTGCACTTGTTTCTATAAATCCCTAAAATCATCAAGACAAAATTCACTAGTAGTTTCTTCCTCTTTAGAGATCTCATGATTTCTCCTCAGAGGCATCTTCAGATCGAGATCTAGATACACAAGATCCACTTGATTCCAATCAGGAATAGACTTCGCTCAACAGGAACAAACTTTTCTCTGATACCACTTGATGCAGTCAAGGTTAGTGAATCCAATTATGGACAGACCAACCTTGCAGGAAAACCAATATGCAACAAAAATACACAATAACAACAACAGATCTACAATGAAATGGAAGTCTTTATTCCACAAATCATCGATTATGTGCAATGTGCCGGGCTGTAAGGCCTTCCCGGTTACGACCAATTACAAAGCAAGTAAAAGTCTTACAAGATCTCACAAGATCCAAACCCTTTCCCAACATCAGCACCCATCTAGTTCGGGTCTACAATAGGCAACACGTTGGTAGGCTCCTAGGAAAGATGTAAACTTGTACTCCAACTTCCAAGCAATCTTATTGCTCCTAAGCTCACAGGCTACTAACTTCCCAATCCACCATTTGATCTCTAAACATCTCCCCAAACACCCTATAAATACTGATTCCTAGCCACAGGTCGGCTGATGAAACAATAAATCTCTATAAACAAATATTAAATGCTAAAACATCCGTTGGCTCTCACATAGCCTTACAAAATAAATAAACTCTTCAAAGATGGCCCCAACAGCCATCATATCTGCATAGGAGAATGCAACACACCAGATCTAGGTCCCAACATGTCTAACGGTCAATCCATAACATGAGGAGTGTGACCTAAATTAAATCCACCCATTGGCCAAGCCAATTCATCCAAATAATCCCATTGGTAAAGCAAGAACACCGAGCAATAGAAGAGATAACTGATCGCTCGTCAACCGACCATGCCAAGCATGATCGAGCAACGTTGTTATCACTGACGCCTCCAGTTACCAAGCATTCCTCAGAGACCGAGCACTCAGGAAAAAACTGAAACCAAGCAACCAGTCTCCCAAATTGAGCAAGAACTCCACCAAACTGAGATCAAAACCAATAATCTACCATTAAAGACAAACATATTTTTGGTTGATGCAGGATTGCCAAGAATCCGAGGATGCTCCTGCATTATCACATAACCCAAATCTTCCTCATCTGGGGACACAGTTCTCTTCCTCTAAGAAGAAGTCATAAAGATAGAAGCATGAAGGGGAGCCTTCCATTTTTTTAAAACATGTGATACGCCCTATCCCCATCTGAATTGACATCCTCAGAATCAAAACCAAAAGTATCATAATGAACCCTAATATTTTTCTTGAACTTAATCCCAGAAATGGGAGGAGGGAATTTTTTGATTTGAAGGGTTTTAGCATATTCCATGATAAGTAAAATAAGGACCTTGTGTAAAATAGGGGAGGAGGGATTATTCTTATGAGCATGCAAACTGTGATTAAGGGAAGAAGAAAGATAAAGAAGATTCTGAATGCACTTAGCATGGAAAAATTGATTCAGAATAACGAAATGATAGATGAAAATACTTCCATATTTTCCATCAAGAGTCACGTATTGCATAATCACCTTCGTAAAGGAAATCAAAACCCCCATCACTAGTTTTAGGAGCTTTCTCTCACTCACCTAGAAGGAAGAAAAGGTCCACCACTTCAGAAGCTGATTGCTTTTCCCTATAGAATTTAGAGCCATCACTCTAAAAATTAGACACCTAAGAAACTAGTACCTCATTAATCATAAAATTCATCCCAAAAGCTTGTAGATCACTATTCTTCCAACCATCAACACGTGCCTCAATAATTAGAGCATTAACACCATGAAGTTTCTCAATGTATGGAGTTAAACTGCTAGTAGAAACCTCACTCAAAAAAGACTCCGTGTTTTTCCAGTGCCTTTCATACACAATGGGATCCATCCTATTTTGTCCCCACTCATAGAAACAACAAAAGAGCTCTGTAAAACTAGGCAAGAGAAAAGCATATAGGAAAAGGAATCCATCCACTAGGTAATAAAAGGACCCAGACTGACATCAATCCTTCACATGTACATGGGTAATAATCCCAAGTTATGAACTAGAAATGACCACCCATTTGCATCATTACATAAGATATAACTTAAATCCATTGGGATGTGATCCATAGATTCTCAATGTAAGCCATGATGGGCATTTTAACACATTTTATAGAAAGATTATCCACAACTTGATTTCCCTCGTGATACTCATGAGAAATATGGATATTTTGAAACCCAATAATAAGGTCCAAACTATCTTTAATGATATGTTTGATAGTCCAACTAGGGGGAGAAACACCCTTTAGGAATTTTATAATACTAAGGGGATCACTTTCAATCCAAATCTTAGCCAAACCTTTGTCTCTAGCCATTTTAAAACCATTTAGAATTCACATTTGTTTTAGGTTAAAATAATTAGAATTTACAACTCTAATTAGCATTATGATTTCACATAAGATTATAATTTGATATATGAATAAATTAATAAAGTTATTAAACTTTATAAAACAAGTTCCTATTTTACTTATATTATTAATATTACTTATGTATCCATACTTGGTTCCTCTTAAATGTCCAAATTAAAAATGACACACACCTAGAGAATATCTCTCCACATATTTTATATAGACTTTTAATTATAATAACAAAATATTCATCATCGATGGAGAGCAGGAGAGAACATAAACTATGGGTGCTAGGCTTTCAAGAGGAGATGGATTTGAAGAAAAAGGAGATGGAGACGAGGAATCAAATGAGGATTTAGATCTTCATCTCACCTTTTCCCTTTAGGCGTGGTCACTCAGGAGGAAAGTAGCTTGGGATTTTGTTTGAACCCCTTTGGACATGTTTTGGTGGGTTGTATTTAATGGATCTAAGGTGGTCTCTCCCTCTAGTTTTTGGATTTTTTGGAGAACTTCTCAAATTTGTGGTCACTACCCTTTTGTGGATGATGTTACTATTATTTCGATGACAACTATAGATGTTGGGGATTATTTACCCTTGTGACAAGTTTTGGGCTTTTTTCCTTTGCTCAAGTACTATGTCTTGGAAGTTGGAGATCTACGGGGCTTGGTGGGAAGTTTTTCCATGGGTGATAATTTCTTTTCTTGTGCGCCTATTATGCTCAATATTGTTAGTTCAAAGGTTTTGGGTTTCATGCTTATGAGGGATGTGTTGGAAGTAGTGGTTGTCATTGTACCAAAAGATTGACATGTTAATGCCCAATAAAACCACTAGACTTATAGAAGACACATGCGGCTATTAAACTATGTCATGAATCCCCATGTGGACATACTGTAAACAATCACCCTCCTAGTGTTACTTTTCACAGCCTGCATGGATTTAAACCAGTGAGCAAGCTTTGATGGTACACTTGTTGGAATTAGTGGTTATTGTTGCACCAAAATATTGATCTGTTAATGTCCAATATAACCACTAGACTTATAGAAGACATGGGAGGTTGTTAAACCATGCCACAAATCCCCATGAGGGACACTAACACACTACCAGCATGATGCCATGTTTGAGTTTGTGAGTGTTATGGAGATGGAATAGATATGCATCATTTATTTCTCTAGCCCTTTCCATGATTTGAATTCTTGCATTGGAGTTTTCCCTATCCATGTTTCCTTAGCCCTGTCCCAACTTTCTTCATGGATGACCTAGGTCTTCCATTTTTTATGCATGGAGGAGACAATCTCGGGGGCATTTTTTGCATTTGTTTCTTACATCACACTATTTCTTATGAAAAGGCTTTTCTAGATTGTTCCTATTGGTTGCCAAGTTTGTCCTCTTCTTTTGAAGGTGTTTATTGTTGGTGTTCCTTTTGTGAGGGATTTGTTGGTGCCCTATCTCACTTTGGGCTTGGATGATATTTTTGTCTTTTGGTTTGTCTCTCTTACATGGAGATGGGTTACCCCCTTTTTGGGTGGCTCATTTTTGCATGGTTGGAAACAAAGATGTGATGGCTCTTTACTCTCTTGGAGAGTGTGTGAGGTGTTTGGAATGGTGGATCTTGTGGCTTGGGCTTTATTTTTACTATTTCTTATAGAGGAGGATGACAAAGTGGAAGCAAGGAGTATAGGTGTCCTGAGTGTGATGGATGCCTTGTTTTTCTTATCTCTAAGGTTGTGAAGATGTCACAACTTTGGATGGATGTGAAGGTAGATCCTAAGATGGTTTGGGCTGAAGGAATTTAGATTTGAAAGGGGCACCTCTTAAGTTGTGGGTGGTGGGCTTGGATGGGATTGTTTCCTATTGCCCCCTCTCCATGGGCTTTGGCATTTTCTTGGAGTTTCTTTTCTATGCCTAATGTTGAACAAGCCCTTATTTGGTTTCTATATGGGGTATACGCAAGAATTTTTGTGGAGATAGACTTTTGGTGGTTCAATGTTCTTATTGATGGACTTTTTTCTTAGTGTCATGGTTAGCTCATCTATGGTTCTTTTTCCATTAATGGCTCCTATATGTCGACTCTAGTTATTTTGTTAGGTGTTGAAGCTTTTGTTGGCCTTGTTCCTTTTAGTTTCTAGGTGGTTGCTAGCAATTTTCAAGGCCCTAATTTGGCCTTGGATTATTTTTGGTTAGGGTTTAGTGTTGCTGGGGTTATTTTTTTATTCCTTTGGTTTCCTAGTCTAATCACCTAAAAATGGACAAAGATCAAATCAAAGAAAATCAAGTCAAATCAAAGAAAATCAAGGAAAAAATTGAATCAACTGAATCACAATGCATAATTAGCCAATCAAAACAAAAATCAAGTCTTCATTCAAGATCAATCAAAATCGAGAGCATTTTAATCAAGTGCAATCAAATCAAAATACAATTAAATCAATTAATTGTATAGTTTTGGATTAAATTTAATTCAACCCATTCAAGGGGTACATGGCTAAAATAAATCAGTTAAATCAATTAATAAACCTCAATTACTCTCAAAAACCACAAAAGGGAGGAAAATCAATCAACCAATGAGATTTAAGGAAAGACATTCACATGGATCAAGCCAAATTCAATCTCAATCACTCAAAGTGAAAGACAATCTTATCCATTGATCTTGTCTACTTGTCCCAAGCTTTGAGGACACAAACTTTACATTGTCTTCAAAGGGTGAAACGAAAGACTCAACCAAGGTTTAATCATGATCAACTACTCTACAGCCCCTACCATTAGGAAAATCTATAAAAGGAAGACCAAATTCCTTCATAATGGATAACCACACATCTGAGAATTGCATTGAACCTCTTGCAATTTGAGTTTAGAAAAGCATTTGAGAGCTTAATTAGCATTTACTTTGATACAATTGTTAGCTTTAGCTTGTTTATCTTTATCATTCTCATTCTAGGACTGTCATTAATGAGAGCTTGCTGAGAGCTTTGCATTAACATTCTTAGTTAGAGAGCCATATGATTCTCAATTAATCATTAATTTGCTAAATAGTTTATCTATTGTGGTTTAATTTAGTTACTATTTCATTCATTTATTGATGTTCAACTTTAATTCTATGAAGATACTTTCCTTAGTATACAAAATGGCACCCACCGTGGGGTAGAATGCTTCACTTTGCTAAACGTATGAAAATTTATCATTATTGTGAAATTTGCAGGTGTTTAACTCAACTTTTTCAGGAAGTAGCACTTTTGACAAGTTAAGTAGCACTTTTTCTCGGTGATGTGGCACTTTTGATCACTGTTTCAGCACTTTTGTGACAAATTTGTGTACCTTTGCATCGATCTGCAACACTTTTGATCTTTCCATTCTTAGTCTATCATTCTTTCAACACTTTTGCATAATCCGACAACGCATTTCTCCTGACTAATGAGTGCTTTTAATACTTTATTGAGCGCTTTTGCCTTTATTTTACCTCCTTTACTCAATTCAATAGCGCCTTTGCAATTTATTTGTGCGCTTTTGCATTTTACTGATAGATTAAAGCAACGCTTTCAATCTGATTAGCTGCGCTTTCAAGCAATAAAATAGCGCTTTTAACTAGTTCAGGAGCGCTTTTACATAAATTCTTAATCTGATTAATCTGACTGTGGTAAAATGATTTTCTATATTCTGCAGGATGACAGATCATAAAAAGGCCAAAAGGATCAAGAAGGAGAACTTTGCTCGTATAAAAGCGGTTCTTGAGGAATCACAAGAGGAAGAAAACTAGGTATACCAAAACTATCTTGCGATTATTGAAGCTTACAAAATGAAATTTGTTTCTCTCAATTGTATTTTTACTCCTTAGTTCAAGTTTTTCCTTAAAAATTTGCAAATAAGGTGCTTAAGGTTCAATACATAATTATTTGTTTCATCAATTTTGATTTGGTTTCCCCTCATTGTGATTGTTGGTGTTAACTAACTTGCCAGTGGAAAAGCACATTTGGAAGGAGCTATTGCCAAGGTAAGGATAAAAACAATGAAATCACTCAAAAATGCCCCTAACTTCGGTTAGCTATGAGGAAAAGGTAAGCCTCAACTAGTCAATATTTTCCGTTAAATTGTGGCATTGGTGCATTTCAAAAATCTAGTAATTACAAAACCTCTCTTTGTTTGGGAAGTTTAGCATTTAGGCCTATGCTCTTCACTTCTTCTAGTGAATCAAAATGTCAAAGGTGTTGAACTTTTTGATTAATAAGAAAGGTTAAGGAATTAAGCACATAAAATCAAAGCCCCTTGTTGGTGGAAGAGAGTAGAAATACTCAAATCCCTATAGTTAGTGGGTGAAATCAATTGAACATTGCTAATTGTGCTTGGGAACTAAAGGAAAAGTTAGGGATATGCTCTTCACCTTTTGGTGAACCAAATTCCCAAAAGCTTGACCTTAATTCTATTTCCTTGCTTTAAAAATGAACATGCTAGAACATTAGTGGGCTTGCCTCCCGAGTTTGCCTTAACAAGGCTGGTGAGAGGGACAGTCCAAAGTGGGATACGCTTGCTTTTTGCTGTGGGAATACCAAAGTGTGTTCCAAAGTCATAATCAAGAAGAAATTTTTCCAAATTTATTTGAACAAAGACTTGGAGAGATGGATAGGAATTTGGTATATCAAAATTATCAACAAGGAAACAATCATAACATCAACAATGCCAATCATAATTCCCAAGAAATGATTGAACAAAAGGTTGAGAGAGCTGCCCAAGACTTAGAATTCCTAGAAGTCATGGAGAAATTAATAGATAGGGATAAGGAGAACTTTTTCCTAAATCTAGCTCAAAAGGGAGTAAAGCTTCCTTATGATTTTGATATTGACCAACTCAAGAAAGACCAGCAACAAGATGACCCCATGAATGCTATGACTAGGCAGATTAAGGCCTTCCAAGAACAAATTGATACCATGAAGAAGGCAGTCAAACCTAAGGCCTTTTCCATTGAAGCTTTGTGTCCCTTCCCTTTCGACAAGAGCCTAGTTATGGTAGCCTTTCCTTTTAATACCATTTTCCTAAATATGATAAGTACATGGGTAAAATAGACCCATAGGATCATCTAAGAGAGTTTTGCACCCTAAGCATAGAGTTCATGCACAATGATACATATCTAATGAGACTCTTCCCTAGAAGCTTAGGAGGACCCGCAATGGAGTGGTTTTCAAAACTACCCCAAGGAATAAAGACCTTTGAGGAGCTAGCCTCCAAGTTCACAACCCATTACTCTTATAACATTGAGCATGAGATCACAATGCTCAAGTTGTGTGATACCAAACAGAAAGAAGGAGAGTCCTTCTTAGGATTCCTACAAAGGTGGAGGAGCTTTTTCACAAGGTATCCATGAAGTATCCACGAGAAAGAGAAGATGGAGATCTTCACCAACAATTTGACAGTGGAAATGAATTATAGATTACAACTTCAATGTCCCCCAACATTTGAAAAACTCATTGAAAATGGGATCAAGATTGAAGACATTTTGGTCAAGAGAGGTGAAATAAAATTATTTAAAGATAACAAGTCCAACAACAATAATTTTAATAACAAAAAAAACAATAATTATGTGCCTAAGTATTTTAATAATCAAGGATCCAACAATCACAGTGATAAATCTAAATCATGGGCAAAGAATAACAACAAAAACCTTATGAATGATGGAGCTGTGGAGTCACACAACTTGAAGTCTACCCCTTTTATTCTACCATATGGAGCTAATTCTTCTAATAACGTTAACCAAGAAAACAAATCTCCATATAATGCCAATAATTCCAACAATTCTAATAACAATCCCAATAATTCCAACAACAATGCTAGTGGGAATAAGCCCAAGTCATCTTACTCCAACTATAATAAAAATAAATTCACCTACTTAGGTGAACCTTTGGAGAATGTACTAAGGACTTTGGTTGCCATTCAAGTTATCACATTACCCGACATATCAAGTTATGAACCTCAAGTCAAACCACACTGGTGGAATGAATCTCATCATTATGAATATCATCGAAATAGAGGTCATCCAACCAACAAATGCATGAGATTAAAGCACTTGGTGCAAGATCTAATTGACAATGGAACCATTAAAATTGAAGGGCCTCAAAACAATAAGGATCATAAGGACTTCAAGAACCCCTTTTTGAATCATGAAAAGGGTGAGTCATCTAATAAAAATCAAAAGAAAGGCAATGAGAAAGTGAACTTTGCTCATACTTATGATAACATGATAAACACTCTAGGAGAAGAGGATCAAATGATAAATGTTATCATAGTGAAGGATAAACCAAGAGAAGCATCATCAAATGTTGTCACTAGGGGACAAGCATCAAAAGTTATCTTACCTACCAATGCTCCGAAGATTGTATTATCAAACCAAGATTCAACATCATCTTCAAAACAATAGAACTTGGTTGATCAATTAAAAAGAAATCCCGCTCAACTTTCTATCCTTGAGCTACTCAAATTATCACCAATTCATAAGCATATCTTGGAAAAAGCATTGTTGGAAACAAACGTGCCTCTAAATTTGGAGGTAGACAAGTTTCAAAATATGGTAGGGCACTTAATTGCACCCCATTGCCTATCATTTTTTGAACAAGATGACATGTCCCTTAATCATCCTCAAAATCTGCCCTTACATATAGAAGTGTTGATCCATAAGCATAGGGTGAAAAGAGTACTTATAGATGGAGGAGCCGACCTAAACATTTGTACCCTTAGCTTGGTAAAAGCCTTAGGATTTTCTGAGGAGGCTATTGACCCAAAGAAAAAGATAATCATAAAATCCTATGATGATGAAGAAAGAGCCTCAAAAGGAGTCATAGTATTACCCATAAGAGTTGGTCCCATGCAAAAAGAGACCATATGCCAAGTGTTGGACTTGAATTTGAATTAAAATATCTTTCTAGGAAAGCCATGGATCCACGAAATGCAAGCCGTTCCTTCCACTTATCATCAATGCCTAAAATTTCCATTTTTAGGGCAAGCGATAATGGTAAGTGGAGATCTAAATCCATTTCAATATTGTAATAATTTCAAGCATATAAATGACTCCTTGGTTCCACACAATGCTGAAGGGTCTACACCAAATCAAATAGAACAAGGTAAAAGTTCTAAGGACATTCCTTTGTTGAAAGGAAAATAAAATATAAAAGAAGAAGTTGTTATTGAAGACCCACCAAAACTCATTAACCTAACTACATCAACCAAAGGAAAAGAGAAGGTTAATGAGGATAACATTATTGAAGAACCAAAAGAAGATCACACAAAAGCTATCCAAGTGTACACTAAAGAGGCCCATTATCAACAGATGGACCAAATGATGAAGAATTTTGATAAGCAATGTAAGATCAAACAAAAGGGAGTAGGTGAATACTCCTTATCTATGATGGACCTACCTTTATCACCCAAGTCCTTTGGAAAACCTCCAAGTCTACCTCATAGATATAATGAGAACTTTTTGAGGGAAAGTACATCATCTACCATGGATGAAGAAGACAATGAAATCCTAAACTGGTTGTATAAAGATGAAGAATCAAGTGCCCATGTCAAACATATCCAACATATAACCATTCCCACATCAATATGGGAAAGGGTTTGCAATCATGCAAAAGATGGGGTATAAAGATCAAGGACCTTTGGGCATGAAGAATGAAGGGCTCATTGAACCCCTAGAATCAACATGGTGAGATTCCAAAGAGAAAGAAGGTGTAGGGTATCTTGAAGAAGGGTACACTCAAAAACATTACCCTAAACTATATGATCAAATATTACAATTAGAATCTCATAGTGATAAGGATTATAATGAATGGGAATGGGAGACCTTATCAGATGAATCATGTCATGATAAGGGCATTGATGTTATTCACACTTACGTTAGGAATGAATGCTGAATGTTTGGAAGTCATTCTGTAGCAGTTGTTGCATTCATGACTATGATTGTCATTGATGTCAACATAGTGATCTTCTGGAGACTTGCAGAGAAGTAGACAGTGTTTGGATTAGCGCACATGGGATATTGTAGTTGGAGACATGTGATGTTGAGGATATACTCTTTGATATGTTATATGTTGATGGTTAAGAGCACAGACAATAATTTATTTATTCATGGAAGTTATGAGCATTTTGGTGGAAGCAGTATTTAGGCAGTGTTCTTGAGTAGCGGTTTGTGGAAATCGGATGATATCTCCTAATCGGGATGGAATCTAGTTTTACATAGTTAAAGGGAAGTTAGAGACAAATTGATAGTGATGTGGATGAGAGCACAAAATTCAAGGTCGCACGAGTGGAGAATTATTGTATTTGGAAGCCGATAGTTTTGTGTAATTTTGATGTAGTGTGTGGAAACTTTTATTTTGTAATTGTGTGCTAACTCATTTGTAATTAATTGAGTGTGGTATAAGGGAAGGAATGTTTTTACTTGTTGTAATGTGGTGGAATGTTGATGTATGCATGAAGTGAAGAAAAGAGCTAGCAAATTGTGAATGCGAAATTGTGAAAGAAGACATGCGAGGTACAAAGATCTAAAATTGAGATCTGGTGTAGCAGTGAGTGCAGTTTGGCATAGTGAGAAAGGAGGTAACATATTTGATATTATTCTATTGAATAATCTTGAGATAAGTTGGACAGTGTGTTCAATGATCTTGCCATTGAAGCTGTTTGGGCAGTGGGTCCTTCTATCTTCCATAACTCTTAACAGGTTAGAATATTTTAACAGGGATTCAAAATCTCCTAACTAGGATTCATATGTACTGAATTTATTTCATAAGAATCCTAACATAGTCCATCCTTTCACAAGGAATATTCATATTAGTGCATCTTTTGTGGGCATCATTCTCATCGGGGTTTACTCTTTGATCAAGAGGTTCCCTAGTCAACATATCTTGTGTCATTGTGTTATTGTTTATGAATATCTTTCTATGGTTGGTAATCATATTTCTTACATGGTTAAATACTGTTGAAGTTGATAAAAGCTATAATTATTTGATAACTGATTCACCCTCCCCTCTCAATTATCTTGGTGGACTTTACTTTCTAACAACTTATACCTCTACCAAAGATAAAGGACCAATGGCAGAATCAAGTTCAAATCAAGCATCTAGTTCTAGTCAAATGATCCTAAATGATGTGCCAAGCATAGAAATAGAGATAAATCAATGGGTAGGAGAGCCATACGTTCCTTCATGGAGACCTACTATGGAAGAATCGAACACTAGGTTTAATACCCATGAGTTCTATCCAACAGAAACCCTAGTGGAGTCTAGTGAGGAGGACTTTGATCCTTCTTCTTTAGAACATTTAGAGGAAGCCCATGTTTGAGATTTTCAAGATACAATGTATGAACCCTCCAATAATGAGATATACACCCTAAACCCAATCGGAACAAACCCAAGGGTTGACCCATTAACTCTCATCCGTCCGAACCTAATTGAATGGAATACCATTGAACCAAATACCTTGCCAATTTTCTTGAACAATAACATGGTGTCCCAATACCTCAATGTGGTTGAACCTTCTTCTATTAGGGAATATCAAGAAGAAATGATCAAAGGGAGTGTCCAAACTTCCAATCCGAGAAAAAATTAAAAAAATAAAAAAAATAGAAAAGGAAAAGAATCGAGTGTTGAAAACCACGTTGTGGCAACATTAGGTCCAAAAGAAAAAAATAAAGAAATTAAAGATGTTTCCAAAGGTGAAAACCCAACTAAGGCATCCAAGGAGGGGAGTTTGGATGTTCTACTAGAACATTATGAAGAAAGATCTCCGATCTTAATTGAGCCGATAGAAAAGGTAAACATTGGATTAGAAACAGAACCGAAGATCATCCACCTAGTGGCATCCCTATCTAGTGAAGAAAGAATAGAATTCATCAAGTTCTTTAAGGAAAAACAAGTTAACTTCACATGGTCCTATGACAATATGCTGGGTTTAGACCCAAATCTGATAATGCATCATCTCAATATCAAGGAAGGAGCCAAACCTATTAAGCAAAAGCTAAGGAAGATGCACCCTCATATAGCACTACTTGTCAAAGTGGAGTTAGAAAAACTATTAAAGGTGGGATTTATAAGGGCCATTGATTATGCACAATGGATCTCAAATATAGTGCCAGTATCAAAAGCAGACAAATCCTTCAAAATTTGTACAGATTTTAGAGGCTTAAACTTGGCATGTCCTAAGGACGAATTCCCACTTCCAAGTATTGATGCCATTGTGGACCTAACATCGAGACACTCCATGTTTTCACTCATGGATGGATTTAGCAGATATAATCAGATAAAGATAGCACTAGAAGACCAAGATAAAATGGCTTTTACATGTGCATGGGGTACTTTTTGCTAGAATGTTATGCCTTTTGGCTTGAAGAATGTAGGAGCAACCTATCAAAGAGAAATGACTACAATATTCTATGATATGATGCATAAGTTCATGGAGGATTATGTGGATGACATATGAGCTAAATCCCACTCAAGAAAAGAGCACCTACCAATTTTGGTGAAATTTTTTGAAAGGCTAGAAGAATTCAAAGTGAGACTTAACCCAAAGAAATGTGCATTTGGAGTCCAATCCGACAAGTTACTAGGCTACATTGTATCTGCAAAAGGGATAGAGGTGGATCCCGCTAAAGTAAAGGCCATAATGGAAATGGAAGCACCTAAAAACATTAGTCAGATGAGATCTTTACAAGGAAGGATCCAATCCATTAGGAGATTTATCTCCCAATTAGCAGAAAAATGCCATAATTTCACCCAACTTTTGCATAAGGACACAATTTTCAAATGGGATGAAAAGTGTGAAGAAGCCTTTAATCTATTGAAGAAATATCTTATGAATCCACCTATCTTGATGCCACCTATCAGAGGCAAGCCCATGATCTTATACATTTCAGCAACAGAGAATTCATTGGGGGCACTTCTAGATCAAGAGGATGAAACAGGAAGAGAGAAGGCAATTTACTACATTAGTAGAACCTTGGTCAAATACAAGCTTAACTATACATTCATGAAAAGGGAATGCTTGGCTGTAGTTTTTGCTTCCCAAAAATTACGCCATTATATGCTAGCCCACAAGATAAGGCTCATTGCCAAAATTGACCCTTTGAAGTACCTATTAAGTTAAACAACATTGAATGGAAGACTAGCAAAGTGGGTGATGGTACTAAGTGAATTCGACATAGAATATGTTGATGAAAAAGCAATCAAAGGACAAGTCATTGCTGACCAGTTAGCAGAAGCACCACTTCATGATGATCATCCCATACAAGTGGAATTCCCAGATTCAGAGATTGTGAATGTTGAGGCCAAAACATGACAACTTTATTTTGATGGTTCCTATACTCATCATGGATCAAGCACATGCATACTTTTAATCACTCCTCAAGGCTCTACTATCCCTAAATCATACGAATTGTTATTTCCATGTACAAATAATATAGCAGAATATGAAGCCTTGGTTATTGGAATCAAGTTGGCATTACAATGGAAAGTGACAGAACTAAAAGTGTATGGAGATTCACAATTAGTCATAAATCAAGTCAATGAAGAATATCAGATGAAAGATGACAAATTGGTACCCTACAAAAACATGGTGGAAAATCTTAAGAATTATTTCATAATCATTACATTTGAGCAGGTGCCGAGAGAAAAGAATAAAGCAACAGACGCTATGGCAACTTTGGCCTCACTTTTGCAGATGCCTGATCAAAGTGCTAGATACAAGTTCTTGGTAGAAGAAATCTTTCAAGCCGCATTTGATCCTACTCACCCTTACACCATTTGCCTATTAACTACAACTAAATCACCTTGGTACGGACCAATTTAAACCTATTTAAAAGATCATACCCTTCCTATCAACCAAACCAGAAACCAAAAGAAAAGCTTCATTTGGCAAGCCGCCAAATATACTATAGTTTCTGAAACATTGTATCAAAAAAGCCTTGACGAAATGCTCCTTAGGTGTTTAGAAGAGGAAGAATCAAACATCGCCTTACGAGAAATTCACAAAGGAATTTTTGGATCGCACTCAAATGGATTATCCCTAGCCAAGAAACTTCTTAGGATAGGATATTTTTGGCCTACCATGGAAAAAGACTCTTGTAACTTTGAAAAAACTTGTAAGTGTCAATTCCACAGAAATTTGATACATGTGCTGGTGCAAGAACTTCATCCGATGAAAACACCTTGGCCATTCTATCAGTGGGGCCTAGATCTAATAGGAATGATTTATCCACCATCTTCGAATAGGCATAAATTCATCATTATGACCACTGAATACTTTACCAAGTGGGTGGAAGTTGTACCCCTATCAACTACAACAGACAAACAGATATCTTTATTTATCCTAAATCATATTATTTGTAGATATGGCATACCCCACGCCATCATAATAGATAATGAAAGGCATTTCAAGAACAAAGATATAACAGAATTGTGCACCAAGTTCCACATGATTCATCACTCTTCTTCAATCTATTACGCTCAAGGTAATGGACAAGCTGAAGCAACAAATAAAAACATATTGAAAATTTTGAAGAGAGCGGTGGATAATTCTGGTAGAGATTGGCATATCAAGATAAACCTAACCTTGGGGGCTTATAGAACAAGCATAAGGATGCCAACATGGGCCACACTTTTCTCCTTAGTCTTTGGAATAGAAGTAGTTTTGCCTTTGGAGGTAGAACTTCCATCTTTGAGAATATCTATGCATAGTTTGATAAATGAGGAAGATTATAGAGTTGCTAGGCTGTAAGAACTAGAACTCTTAGATGAAAAATAGAAGGAAGCCTTTGATCATTTAAAGGTGTACCAGAATAGGATGTCAAGAACTTACAATAAGCATATCAAACCGAGGACATTTCAAATAGGTGACCTAGTTTTGTGAGAGAATCCCAAGAATTAGGCAGAAAGAGAAAAGAAAGGAAAATGAGAAGCAAATTAGTTAGGACCATTTCTCATTGTTGAAAATTTTGGGACCGGCACCTACAAGCTAGTAGATTGTGATGGAGAAGAACTACAAGAACCTATCAATAGCATACATCTAAAAAGGTTCTATACATGAGGTAGATGAAAGAGTATAAAGAGTATCAGATGAGAAGCATCATATTTATTGTACATAATTTCAAAGAGATCTTGAAAATATCAAAAACATTTGAAAAATAGAAAAAATAAAAAACAATGAAAAATTCAGCATGAAGAAAGCAAAAACATTCATATATGATCCTCAAAAAGAGGTTGTCTTGGTGAAAACCTAGCAAATAGGTTCCTTGATAATATGAAAAAGAAAAAAATTGAAAAAAAGAAAAATACAAAAAAAAAAAAAAAAAAAAGTGCCTTGGTGAAAACCTAGCAAATAGGCGCCTTGGTAGCAAAAATAGAGAAAAAGCTTTAAAAATAGAAAAAAATGCTAGATCCATTTAATCAGTGAAAACCTAGTAAACAGACGCCATTGAAAGTCCAAGTTAGTCGCATACCTAGAAGGTCACCTTGTAAATATTGCATTCACCGGCATTTGTATATATTGCATAATAAAATCCCACAGTTGCATTTGCAAGTACCTCAAGATTTTGGTCACCTAATATAAAATTGTCCTAAATCCCACAAATGAAATCAATATCCAACTGGGGGCAATCTACTCAAAAGGAGAAAGGATTCGTCAAAGCAAGCTTTATTCAATCAGAGAATCAGTTCATCACACTCGAAAGAGGAACACTTAATCAAATCTAAATCCCAATCCAATTTGAGCGTAAAAATGAAAATTTGTTTTGATCCAAGAATGGAAATGACATTACCTTTATCAAGATTAAAAGCATGAAATGGATGGAACTACACTTGAACTATGGATTTGAACAACATTGCAAAATTATTCTAAGTGTTGACTCAATTGATGAAATCATTTATTTCTAGCGAATCGATGAAAGTTTACACTAGACAAGCTATGATGAAAGGATGATATTTTTCTTGATTTATGAATGGTTGTCTTAAAATCAAAGTTTTAAATAATGTATTATTTAAAGACGTGATCATCAAAGAATCATCGAGGACTAGTGCATAGGATAAAAATAAGATTTCTGCTTGTTTAGGCAAACAAATACCTTGGCTATTTTGATCTTCAATATCATAATACCAAAATCCACTTGCAACATAGAATCTGACAAAATTAGTATTCGCACTCTCATGATTGGCTTCAATCAGTGATAGTCGTACTGAAGAGACCGATGGGAAAGCAAACAAAGAGGCAAAAAGTATTCATATCATCATAGTTGAACTAGTGATGGGTGTACTAAAATAGGATTCAAAATGCTTGATGATGAAAATAAGCTTCCAAATTCTGAATGATGACAATTAGCTGCATACATCTTAGATTTCTGAATAATGATAGTTAGCTGCATACATCTTAGATTAAATGCATTTAATGTATTTTCAATTCTTAGCTAAAAAAAAAAACTAAATTGCAAGAGGAAAGCTAAAGGGGGTGGAGTTATCATCATCAAAAGACCAAATCAAGATACATCAAATGATCAATGATATCATCAATGGTACATAATCAAAGTCCTAATCAACATCATCAATGCTTGAAGTGTCCATAATAAAAAATCATGCTCAATCTGATCATCAAAGGTACATCAACATCATCAAGATACAAGTACATGCAAATCATGATGATCAATCAAATGTTTCATGCTTCATCAAGGAAATCATCAATAATCAATCAATCTAATCAAATAGTGGCAACCTAATGCTGTTCATTACCTTCTCTTCTACCAATCCATAATTTTGCATCATGAGAAAATCCAATCAACTATGTATCATGAGAACATCTAATCATGTTGTATCAAATATCAATTAGTCAAATCATCCAATTGATCATCTAACGTCAATCAAGTTATCCTATCATCCATTTGCTCATCTTGAGCACATCAAATCTCCTAACTCTAGATCTTGAGGAAGGAAAATCAGTGTTTTATCTCTCTAGATCTTGAGAGAAAAATATCAATCCATCAACTTATCCTATCAGATTGACATCAACATCAACCAAGTGATTCTGACTGACACCAAATGATACCAAACCATCATCAACTTATCTCATCTTATCAATCAAATATTTTCTCATCAAATTCTCTCATGATCGGGGCATTTTCAAATTTCTATATCGAGAAATAAATCAAAATTTCCCAATCTCAATCAAACTAGCCACAATCATTTCCATTCATTTCTTGAGGGGGCATGCAATCATAACATCATTGAAAATCAAGAGACTGATCATCGAAATCAAAGCGAAAGCTCTTATCATAAATTTTTTCATAATCAAATGAATGGGGCATTGCATCGAATTCAATCATCAAATCAGGTATCATATTAGGGATCCATCATCCAAGAACGATCATCAGAACCACATCAATTGAGAGTTTCATATCGATCATATCTAAATCAATATCATATCAGAAATCAAAAGATTGACCATCGAAAGACATCAAGAACGAACATCAGAGATCAACCATCATTGAATCAGGACCTATCATCAAGTAAAATCAAAGTATTCTTTGAATCGACATGCTTCGCACATCAACTCAAAGAGGGGCATTTGTAATCACCTAAAAATGGACAAAGATCAAATCAAAGCAAATCAAAAAAAATTTAAGGACGAAATTGAATCAATTGAATCACAATGCATAATTAGCCAATCAAAATGAAAATCAAGTCTTCATTCAAGATCAATAAAAAGTGAGAGCATTTTAATCAAGTGCAATCAAATTAAAATACAATTAAATCAATTAATTGTATAGTTTTGGATTAAATTAAATTTAACCCATTCAAGGGGTACATGGCTAAAATAAATCAATTAATAAATCTCAATTACTCTCAACAACCACAAAAAGGAGGAAAATCAATCAGCCAATGAGATTTAAGGAAAGACATTTACATGGATCAAGCCAAATTCAATCTCAATCACTCAAAGTGAAAGAGAATCTTGTCCATTGATCTTGTCTACTTGTCCCAAGCTTTGAGAACACAAACTTTGCATTGTCTTCAAAGGGTGGAACCAAAGACTCAATCAAGGCTTAATCATGATCAACTACACTACACCCCCTACCATTGGGAAAATCTATAAAAGGAAGACCAAATTCCTTCATAATGGATAACCACACATTTGAGAATTGCATTGAACCTCTTGCAATTTGAGTTTAGAAAGGCATTTGAGAGCTTAATTAGCATTTACTTTGATACAATTGTTAGCTTTAGCTTGTTTATCTTTATCATTCTCATTCTAGGACTGACATTAATGAGAGCTTGCTGAGAGCTTTGCATTAACATTCTTAGTTAGAGAGCCATAGGATGCTCAATTGATCATTAATTTGCTAAATAGTTTCTCTATTGTGGTTTAATTTAGTTACTATTTCATTCATTTATTGATGTTCAACCTTAATTCTATGAAGATACTTTCCTTAGTATACACCTAATTCACTCTATATTTTCTTAGATATATTGGACTTATGTTGTTCTTGAATGTTATGTTGTCCTTATATGGATTCTATCCCTTTATAGCTTTTATGGAAGTGAAGTCGAACCCTGTAGTAGTAAGATTTTTGTTTGTAGTTAAGTTGTGGGTTTGGCACATTTTTCTCCTTTCTTCCTCTTTATGATTCCTTATCGAGATGACAACATCCCCTATGAAGGTGGGTATTTTCTTATGGATGGAGGATGATTTCTATCTTATGTGGTATTTTCTTGACTGTTGGTATTCAGATATTGGGTTGGAGCCTGTTTAGTTGAAACTCTTTTGATTTTCTTCTCCTCTATTATTTCTATTGTAGTAGTCATTTCCTATTGAGGTTTGAGAGAAGCTTTTTAGGTGAGGATTTAGTTAGTTGTTGCAAGTATATCCTTGGGTACAAATGGTTGTCTTTGGTCACCAATCTTTTTTCAAGCTTGAAGGTTTGGGGAGCCTTGGCAAAACCCCTCTTCCTCTTGCCTCTAGTTTCCATGGAGGTTTAGTATCAGAATGGTTTGGGTGTCATCCTGGTTCAATTTCTTCTATTTTCTGTTGACTGTATGTGAAGGTTATGGGAGCCTTATGAAAATCCATAATTTCTTAGCTTAGGCCTTTTGTCATTTGTTGTTCTTTGTGGTTGTTTGTTGTTCTATTGATTTAAATGCATTATCTTTCTTTGTAAAAGGGATTAGGTCTCTTTCAAAACCCCTACCCACCTAATGAAAAATGAAAAATGAATTGAAAAATACAAAGAATAAAATATGAAGAATATAACTATTTGTCATGTAATTTTCTATATTTAATATATTTTCAACCTAGTATATTATAAAATAATTCTTTTAGAATATATTTAGAATATTTCAAATACACACAATTATTAAAATTAGAATCCTATAAAATTAATCATGCATTTAATTAAAAAATTAAAAATTAATACTAAAACTTTTAAAATTTAAGAGTCCCTAAAATCTTTTACATATGATTTTAAACTTTCTATTTTTTACAATTAAGTTATTAAGTTTACTAATATTAAAAAAACATAAATAAATTTTATAGAATTTATAACATTAATTTAAATTATAAATAATCAATGTTTTAAGATTTAATTTAAATTAATAAAAATAATTTTTTTTAGATATCTATATTTTTAAATTTTTTTTTAAAAAAATCTAGTTTATTTTATATTTTTTAATTTATTTTTTTAATATAACTATTCAACAATTACAAGTCAATGAGATTTTAAGTTTGATAATAAAGACAACAACAATACATCTTAATCATTACACCATGTCAATATGAAAAAAAAAATAATAATAATATTTTCTATAATTGAAATGAATATATAATTAAACAATAATAAATAAGTAACTATAGCCACTTTAACTAAGCTCTAAAATTAATAAATATTAAAAAAACAATTTGAAAAATCAATAAGGTAATTAATAAATGAAAAATGTCACTACTTCCATTTATACACGACCTATTTTTATCCCATCATTCCTCTTCCTACACTCCCGGCATATTACATATCCTTCGCATACATTGCATTGATATAGTGAATAAAATAGGTAACATTCCTCACCACACGAGCTGCAATTAATACCACCGGGATGATGTAGTTTGATGGGAGAATGTTGGGGATGATGTTTGCGATAGTTGATTCCATCTGTCCATCTGCTCTCCACACTTTTCTCAACTCCTTCCTTTTTTATCTCTTCCACCAATTTTTCCTTGCTTTCTTCGTCACCATCACACAGTGCTTCTACCAACTCCATTTCCCTTCCACTTACCATCTCACCATTTCCATCCACAAACACTATGCCATACTTCCTGCCTGCACTAGCAAGAGCCAATACCATTTTTCTCACCTTCACCATCCTTTCATCTGTTCCCATTCTGTAAATACTCAACACGTCGCCAAAATCTGTATTTATCAGACAAGGAGAGTGTTGCCATGCCACACATCTCTGACTCATTTTCTTTTAGCTTTTCACAAGCTATATCATAATCATGTTCATTTTCACGGATGAAAAGGTTGCGGCTGTGAGCAACATAGAAGACGTGGAAGTTCATTTCCAACATTGTCAAGGCACGATTCAAGCGTGGGGCGAGCTCCATCATCTTCTCAGGTGAACCCGCGCAGAACAACATCATTACTCCACCATCCATCATCTCCTTTGCCTATCACACCACAACTCAAATTTCAATCATTTTGACATTAATTATACATAACTTATGAGATGTTTTAAAAACTGACACTTCCTTTAAACCCACCTTGTTTTAAAATATACACAATTTTGCAGCACAGCTAAGAAAAAGGGAACGCTTGTTTTAAGCTCACCTTGTTTGAGAGAAACTCCAGATTTTGAAAGATGAATTGCAAAGTGGATAAAGAATTGAACTTGAACCCCTCCCACTCTGCCTTCCTCAGTTGTTCTTCACGAGCTTCAGAAAATGGATACGCCTCCACCCCCAACCTTTCCATCATCGGCATTGCATCTTCCTTTGAAATCCTTCCCTTCTCGTCCACCACCACACAAACGCGTGGTAAAACCGATTTCCTAGTGAAAAATCTTATTTTATCCTGTATAAACCATGGATTTGGTACCACTGGCCACGGAGCATCACCAGCCGCTCTCTCAAACTCCTCCCATGTGTTTCCAACAGGATATGGAACCCAAACAAGTTCGACCCCATTGTTATGTCTCTCGTGCATCTTTAGATACATTTCTTTCAGGGCTTCCAGGTTGTCATCAAAATATGTGACGAGCAGCAATATCAATCTTCCTTGCAGAGAGGCAACCTTTACCTGCAATTATTATTATCTATTACTCTTACCAAGCTGGCCTCAAACGTGTTCCTTCACAATTAAAGCGAGAAAACATTTTGACAACCAAATTACTCAAAAACAGTACCTGAAGATTATCATTAACCAGCAGATAATCTACTTTCTCAGCTACCAGCAATTCTTTCAGCACTTCAATATTGCTCTCAGTCGGAGTGTTTGTGAGAAAGGCCACTCGATCCAACATATAAGAAGATATGTCTTCCCAAGATGACAAGCATCTTAAGTCGTTCTCTTCTAATTCATCGGTGTTGCGGAAAACTGCAATTCCACTGATGTAAAACAAAGCAGATAATTTATGATAGAAATCGGAAGAAGGGGCATTGTCAGGCGTATGAGCCAGGATTGTCACGGCGGCAAACTGAAAAGATAATAATGATTTAAAACGTCTCCCAAGATATATGATTTGCAACTCTTGTAATGAATTGCGTTGTAGCTGCTACAGGTTGTTTCCTAAGTCTCCCAATTCGACATAGTCATGTTTCGAATCAATGATGAGGATGAGTGGGTTTTGTGGTTGAAGTGAGGATAAATGGAAGGGGTTTTCATCTGCGTCAACCAGAAGCCCTTCCTCATCAAATACCTTCGATAACACCCCTTCCAACAACAAAGCACTTCTACCTTCTTCACCCTGCATCGCAATAAGAACCAAAATAGAAAATAAGTGATTCTGCTACTTATATAATCCAATTTAAAGGCAGGTATATATCCTGTAACTTCACATTGGTAGCCAAAACAATAATGGAACAAAATCTGGAATTTCTCCACAAAGAATAATTATTTGCAACAAATTAAATCTATAGGATTTTAGCGCTAAATAAAAATTACAACTCATACCTGAGGCAAGTCTGTTACCACCACCAGGTTCCTCTCCTTTTGGCTTTTCGTTTCTATCCAACGCTGTATCATTCTTTCACTGCCTACAATGTCGAGGCGCCATAAGTTCCCCATATTCCTCACACTATCCATCCATTCACCACCCAAAATCTCACATTTGGAAATGTTCAATCTTGTTAAATTTCGGAGAAGATGGAAATCATGAGAAAGCTTTGTTAAATTAGAGCATCTTGATATATGTAAGCTTTCCAAGCAGCTAAGCTCGCCAAAACGGTCTGGGAGATTGCATAAACTATCACAGTCAGACAGGTTTACACTTTTTAGTGCTACAAGGCAATGGAAATCACTAGGCAATTCCTCCAGCTTATCGCATCCTGATAAATCTAAGGTTTCTAGAGAACTAAGATTCCCAAATCCTTTAGGCAGGCTTGACAAACTCTTGCAATTATTCAAATTTAATTTTATTAGAGAACTAAGATTCCCAAAGCCTAGAGGCAGGCTTGACAAACTCTTGCAATGATCCAGATATAATGATCTCAGTTCTGCCAGCAAATGAAATCCGTTAGACAGCTCTTGTAAGCTTTCACATTCTCTCATGTCTAAATGTTGCAGGCAAGTGAGCTCACCGAACCTGCTGGGAAGCCTCTTCAAACTAGAACATGTGTGTAATGAAATACTTGTGAGCATTGTATTGTTGCAAATTTCTTCTGGTAGCTCACTTAGACTTGAACAATAATCAAATTCTATTTTTGATCCCCACACAGACATCAAGCCTCCAAGGCTACGGGGAATGCAAAGCAGACTGGAACAACTTCTTATATTCAATGACTGTAATGAGGTAAGCTTTCCCAAATCACACGGGAGCTCTTGCAAACTCGAGCAAAATGACAGATTAAGCTCAGTAAGACTGGCCAACTCCCCAAATCCAGCTGGCAACTGCTTCAGGTTTCTGCAACCACGCACATCCAACTTATCTAGATATCGGAGCTTGACAAGAGCTTCAAGCGATTCTGTTAGGTCTTCACATCTGTACAGTCTCAACCTTTGCAGATTATGTAAATTTGGTAAACACCTCGAAATTCCATCAGCATTGCATAACCCCAAATCCAGATGCTTTAATGTACGAAGATCCGCAATTTCACTGATTCCATGTATTCGGCAACCAGTCACGAAGATTCTGCAACGACGATGAGGAAGGTCAGTTCACAACTTATAACACACACATATTTTCACATTTCGAAATACTAAACATTCACCAGACTTGAAGGAAGAATTAAATCATTATTAGGTGGAAATGGTTGACCACTTGCCATGGACGGACTCAAAAAAATGGCCTCCTCCTGAGGTGTATCTATGGATACGTTCTGACCTTTCATATGAAGAAACCTTAGCTTATCAAATTGTTCGCTGCATTTTCCTTTCATAATTGCTAAATTATCGCTTCCCAGATAAAAGACTCGCAAAGACCGGCTCAACGAATCCAACTCTTCAGCTGATATATGCAAGGGACTCTTCTTGTATTTCAGCCATGCTCCTTTTATCTCTGAAACAAGCTGTTGAAATTCAAACACACAATCAAACTAATTGAAAAAAAAAAACTTAAATCAAATACATTTAAAAAAAAATATTTCACATATATTTAATGGACCTTATAAATACTTTTTTTTTTCTCTATGTTCAGTATATTTAATAAAAATAAACTTACACACACCTGTTTATTTTTCAGCACCATAGAAAAATCTTTCCAATTTTTAAATCGGTTACATTTTGATTTATTGCGGCCAGCTGCTAGAATGAGATCATGAATTTTTATCTCTTTGCCTTCTCTCTTGATAAGAGCTCCTTCTTACAAACATTCAATTTCCTCCCGTCCCACAATGCACGCAACTTCCTCCCAATCCCAACCAGAGAAGAATGAGCATATATCAAGGAATGCTTCCTTAGCACTTGGATTAAGCTCACCATAGGAAAATAAAACCCTTGACTCATCAAAATTGTACTTTTCACTACCACTAAAAACATCTCCATCTTCAAGCGAGTGAAGTACTTTCTCATAAAACTCCACTTTATTCTTTCTTTGATGAAGATAACCTCCGATAACTTCCAAAAATAAGGGACAACACTTGCATTTCTCTGCTATCTGCCTCACCTGGGGTCTTTCTTGCAATATGGACTCCTTTTCTATTTTTCTTTCAATTTTTTTGCATAACACTTGAAGAGCTGCTTCAGTAAAAAGAGATCCTATGTCATAGATTTCACAAGGTTCGATCCCACAACATTCAATTACTCCTGAGATATGTGTTTGTCTAGCTGTTAAGAGTAATCAAAATTTCTTTGCACTTGTAAAATCCCTAGGTGCCCACTTTGAAAGTCTCTTACATCATGTTTGGTGCCAATGAAATCCTGCAAAATCAAGGATTAGAGCTCTTCTACTTTGGGATATTTTTTTAGATTTTGAATTAAAGTAGTTTTAGAATATTTCCAGCCTTGAAGTTTTTCTTTTAGAGAGGAATAAATTGAATCTCCTAGTGTGGTCTTTCCAGACCCACCAATACCATATACAACCACTGCTATTGTTGCACTATCACTCTCCCAGGCAAGCTTTTGAATAACTTCTTCAATTTTCTCTTCTATTCCAACTGCTAGTTAGGCAAACATGTACAATATTTACAATATGTCAATACAACCCCTATAATCCTTAGAATTAAAAGTAGCTCAATAGCAATAAGGTTGATGATGTTTTACCTGCATTGTAGTTGAAGGTATGAACTGGAGGAGGAGGGTTGACTAAGGAAGTTAATGTATTGCTTATTCTGTGCACACCTTTTAAAGTAGAGGTGTCTATCTGTGATTTAAGCACCTTACACATGACATCCACATCCCTGCTAAGTTGTTGAAGCTCTTGTCGATCTCTTGAAGCTTTCAAAACCCTTTGCAATAATATGGACAATCAAATGAAATAAATTACAAAATAGGGTTAAAAAAATGTTAACTATAAAAACTAAACATAATTGAAGATGACTATAAAGACATTTTAATACTTCAAAATAAATTGTTCAAAGATATAATAGCTATGTACCTTTTAAATCCTATTCTTTTTTTCTGGGAACAACATAAGATGGCTCCTCTAACTATTAATTGTATAGACTCATTTAATTTTGCATGCAACTCCTTATGTAAACTAGGAAGCTCCTGGAGTTGAAGGATTATTTTTGACAAATCAATCATAGTCTTAAAAAGTCTTAAACAATCCTCCTTGTTATTTTTGATTGTATCAACAATTTTTAATGTTGCACCCGCCACTAAGAAACCCACTGCAACCCAATGAACATTTCCAATAGCACTGAGCACTCCTATGCTTGTTTCATGTTTGTTCCCACAACATTCTTTAATCTGCAAATTTCAATAAAAAAATTACCAACAAATAAAATGAGTATTTTGTCTTTTCTTTTGTTTACTTACTTTCCATGCACAATAATTAATGTGCAACTTTCATTAAAAATAAACAAATTGATATCTTCATAAAAATAGTATGTAAAATAAAATTAAAGTTAAAATTCAAATTATAATTAATGATCCTTAGATAAAATATAATATAATAAATTATTTTAAATTAAGTCAATAGATTAAATAATTAAAAAAAGTTAATATTAATAATTTACAATCACACAACCCATAGTTTTGACACCTTAAGTTGAAAGATTAGGAGCATTTAATAAATAAATAAATAAAATTTAAAATAAAATTTAATATTTACATTTCAATTAGTGAAGGGGAGGTTGATTAACACTATTTAACAAAGTATAAATCAATAAAAGCTTAGTTCACATAAATATCTTAAATATATCAAAATATAATATATGATGTCTTTCAAATAACTATATTTAATTTATACATACTACTTACTTTTACTTTAAGAATTATTTTATTTTTTATATACATACCATTTTCTAGTATGTACCTAAACTATTATATACATTTATGTGCATATAAATAAGTGAATATATAGATGAAATAAACAATGTCTTAACATTTACTTGAAGACTATATTTTATTTTAATAATTTCATTTGTTGGCTACCAAGGTTTTGGACAACTTTCAGACAACTTTCATTTTGTTAGTTGCAATCAGCATTTTGAACACTCATGCTATTACATCTATTATCTTGTTTATATTAGAGATTAGTTTCTAGTATGATTTTATAGATACTCTCAAATTGTTTGTCATAATAATTTGGGTTAGGCCTATAAGAATCCTTTAAAAAATATATTAAAATGCTAAATTATGATAACCAAGGTTCATCAAATGTCTATAAAAATAATTATCATTGTACTAAAATAACTAATGAACTATTTCAAATAGCTTTATTTTTACATTGAAATAATTTCAAATACAATTTTATTTACACGTCATTTGTAGTGTTTTTATTACAAAATGTAAAGAAGTGAATTATATCAAAAAGCTTAAAAAGATTATTTATATTTTCAAATAAATGAATTCAAAGATTTTTAAATAACATGAATGAAGAGATGTGTTTCTTGCATTAGACAGGACTCTACATGACAAATGAGTTGAGTATGATGAAACATAATTTATACATTTTTAACACCCCCAATAAAATTATTTTATCACAAAATGCAACTCAACTAGATGATGGAGCCACCTATAATAGGCGCATTACCTACCAATGTACAAATGAAGAATATTTATAAATTAACTATGTGACCAATGTTACAACTTTTAGATTTAGTAATAATCTATGCAATCGACATTACAACTATATAGATTCAACAAAAACACTATGAAAAATGCTACAAATTTTTAGATTCAAGAATAATCTCTTTAATAAATACTACAAATCCTTTGATTCAATAGTGATTTGTATGATCAACACTACAATTTTTTGTATTCAACAATGATCTCTACAATCAATGCTATATTTTTATCATATTTAACAATGATCTTTGAAATCTATAAATTCTAAATCTATCACTTACAAGCTTTGCAATAAATAGTGCAATATTTTTATTGAATACAACTTGTATACATTCACATTTTTATTTTTGTGTATTTTTTATTGGAGAATATATCAAGCGTAGTTTCTTTGACCATGGTAGATGGGAAGAATCTTTACATATAAGAATTCATCTATCTATTGCATTCTACTAGACACCTTACTCTAATTCTAATCAATGAAGATGTTGATTTTTATTTTTATTTTTGCATATTAAGCTCCTCATACTCTTCTAACTATATATCTTTCTAGAAAAGGATGAGGTATGTTCTTTACAAATATTTTAGCACAACTAAGACTTTGAACTATTAATCCACAAATTTTGTAGACACTATAACTATATTCAACAACCATTGTTTTTTATTTTTTCTCTTTAGCTTTGAGCACTATCACTTCACACTTACCCTTTTCCTTGGTTTCATTTTGAATTAGATGTTTATTTTATGCAATCTTTCATCTAATTATTCAATTGATAACGGATAATATACTAACACCATAAAATACTATTTTTTCTCAACATATCACCCCTTCCCACATATCTCATCATTTAAAATGAATGATCTTTCAATAAATTAAAACAAAATCTTTTACATAAATGAAATCATTCATCCACCAATCCATTATGTAGTACTATTAATAAAGATTAAAAGGAATTTATAGGTATAAATTTTAAATTTAAATAGTTATTTTAAGAAATTTAAAATATAATAAATATATTATAATTTTTATTGTTATTTTTTAATTTGTTAATATTTAGGTAGAAAAATATAAGTACTTTTATATCTACCATACTGACTAATTATGTTAACTATCCATACAATTTCAATATTCACTTGTTTTGGTTTTTTTTTATAATTATTTATAATTATGAATTTTTTACTATATAAATGTGTTTCTAGAGTTTATACTATGAATATCTCGATATTTACCAATATATAATAAAATACAAAATATTCACAGGTATTTGAGGGTATTATATAAAAAGATAAACCTTAACTCATTTTATATTTATCTTGGAAGGGCTCTATAATACATCGTATCATCACTACAAAACATAGAATCAAGATTTGTGTAGATAAGAGAATATTAAGCATTTTCACATGTAAATTTAAAATGTTCTCAAGTTTATCAAAACTATTAAATTAACTTATGGTTTAACTTTAAGGAGACTAAAAAGCTGGATTGAATCTACATAGAAAGATCTATAGAGAAGGAATTGATTTTATAGGTGTAGAAATTATTTTGCAAAATAAAAATGATCTAACAACAATAAACAATAATTCATCAATCTAATACATATCATTTTATGGAATTATCTATCACAATTTATTGCATAACAAAACTAAAATTAAGTACAATTATCTTTATACACACTATTTCTATATCACCCAAATAAAAAATCAAACAATTAATAATAGTATCATAACCCATCTATATTTAAATATAATTAATATGTAGCTTATTTTTATTAACTAAAAATGGACTTCTTAGCTATTAACGTGATGCTCTTTTAAAAAAAAAACACTTTTTTTAATATAATTAAACCCGTGAATATCCTCATAGCCACTCGTATCCATGCGCTTAGAATTTTTACACAGTCAAAGACGTGAATGGCGATAAACAATCTAGAATTAACAATTTATACTAACTATCCATAAAAATCCCCCTTTTCAAATTTCAGTACAAGCTATTTGACACATAATAAAACGAAAATTCATTTAGCTAAACACAAATTGCTTGAAAAAATAAAGAAAGTATTTATTAGATTCTAGGCGTACCTGGTTAGCAATTTGTTTCACATTTGTTGAGACCTGCTCTGTAAAATTAGAAGCCTCTGACGCAGACGGCAGATCACCCAACTTCTCTCGAATGGGATTCTTTTTTCGCTGCTGCAAATAATTACATGAATGGTGTTGTTCAGCAACAGAAAATGAAAAACGCAAACGAAATGAATAGAGGGCACGCTTCGTACCAGCTGATCCTCGTAATGGGGAACAAGAACATCGATCTGCGCGACAAATAGGCCGAGATCGAAGTCTGGCTTATCCGCCTGTGTGCTTAGAATCTTATCAATGATTTCGGCAGGCGTAACAGGGGACGAAGATGAAGATGGTAGGGAAGACATATTGAAATAACAATGAAAGAAATTACTGTAGGAAATAGCAAAGACGAAACTGCAGGATAAATGGGGAAAAACCCTTGAAAATACAATGCAGAGAAGAGGGAAGGGAGCTAAATGCAGAGAAGAGGGCAAGGAACTAAATGCAGAGACTCCTATTTAGAATGTGTTGGGAGATATGTGTTCACAGTCAAAGAGTACAGCGGACGAACCTTGAAGGAAAGCCATTGTGTCACATCACTCGGCAGTGTAAAGCGCGTTCGAATGAGATGGGTGGTGGAGAGACATTGATTGCGTGGCATCACTCGTTTTAATATCTTGTCTGAACGGAGAAATTATGAAGCATGGGAAGCTGCGAATGAGGGCACTGGCTATGGGGGGGCCAAAATGCACTCGCCCCATTGTCGGGTTCGGCATCGCCATACCTGATGCTGCCATGACCCCCATCAACCATCCACTTCCAGTCCATTTATGCCTGCCTTAAAGCCTTAAATTATGGAATTAATTTATGCCATTAATGCCAGAAGTTCGTTTTGCCAGCAATCTGAGGGCAGCCGCAGTCTGGTGGAAGCGTCCTCCCATAAACTGTGTATTTTATAACAATTAAAAATAGAGCATATAATTGATTAATAATTTAAATTGTTTATTATTTTTATTAATTGAATAATTTTTGTATCTGTATATTTTACATTCTTTTAAATGTTGATGAAAAAGATTAAATTTATATTTTTTTAAAATTAAAGTTTTGAAATAATATTTTAAAAATTTCATTAATTTAATTTATAATGTAGCAATTAAAAATATAATTTAATTTTATGAGGATTTATATGATTTTATTTTATAATTATTTAATAAAAAAAATTAATAGTTATATTATGAGAAAAATTATTTTTTATTTATTAATAAAATATATGTTATTAATACTATTGGACATTTTATTGAATGTAATTTTGTAATTATACATAGTATTAATTTTTATGTTCATTATGAGGAAAAAACTGAAATGTATTTGAAAGAATTGTTGTATTGGAAAAAATAGTTTTTGTTGTGTTAAAAAAATATTATTATCATTCACATAATTTGACACTATTTTTTGAACTTTTTATTTCTTTTTATTTTATTTAAAATATGATGTATTCATATGAAGCATAATAGACCAAATGGTACATGACAAATTATTTTCAAATTAAAGACTCTGATTTATTGAAGTTTAATTCATATTTTTCTTACCATGTCCACTTTGCATAGTGTCCATTATTTCTATTGTTTGATTAAGATCAACAGAAAATAGTTGCATAACTTTTTGAATGTTTTGTTGATCATCTAAATCTGCAAGACTCAAAATCAATTCAACTTATATCTTACCTGTATAGAATTAATTTGTAAATTAAAAACTAAAAATTATAATTGAAGTTCGTTTTGTAATTTCATTACCATTTCTAGCATGTTTTGCATCAATTGTTGATGTCTTCTTAGAATCAATAGAAATAGATGGTACATGTTCTTGATTTTTTTGTTGATCATCTAATGCTGCAATAACATGAACATTTAACACGTCAGTTTCGATACAATAATTTTATAAACTAAAGATTCATAATTGATTTGTTTTTTATTTATAATTTCCTGACGATATCTAGTTTGCATTGCATCCATTGATGTTGATGTTTGGTTAAGATCAATAGAAAAGGGTAACATATGTTGTTGAACTTCTTGTTGATCATCCAAAGCTGCAATAAAATTCACATTTAACATATTAACTTAGATAAATTATTCAATAATAAAATTAATTTATGTAATTAATCTAAACAATATTAAAATTATTAGTTACCTGCAATATTTTGTTGAAATGTTTGAGCAGCTATAATACTGAGCATTGATGGTTGATCTCCTGTGTTGTTTATTTGATTGAGTATTAAAAAATGGTTAGACCTATGAAATTAGTAATTATTTATAAAAATCAATAAAAGCATTTAATATTTAATAACTTACCATTTGTAACTTGACTTTCATCTATTGTTGTTTGGTTTAGATCAATGGTGAAAGGTAATCGACGTCGTCGAGCACTTCCTTGCTCAACCAAACCTACAATGACATATGTTTAACATAAGAAATAAAAATATGAAGCATTATTATGTAAATTACTTAAATTATTTTGAATAAATGAACTCACCTTGTTTCCTGATCAGATCTCTTTCTTCTTGTATAGCTATGCCTAAGCGATTAGTGGCCTTTTTTTACTTTTTCTTTCTACATCCTATAGAGGGGAACTAAAAATTTTCATGCTGGGCTCTTTTCTTTAAGTTCCTAGTTACAACTTTGTGTCTTTGATGAATGGAATGAATTTTGTGCATTTTGCTAGGACTGAACCATGGTGATATTCGTCTCAAAGACATGTTCTCTGAGCTAGGGATTGATTTAAATTTGGAAGATGAAGCAAGAGATGCATGAATATCTTTTTTAAATCTCTCAACACACTGACTAAAAATTTCTTTTTCATCTTCACTAGTGGGTAAATTTTGGAGCAATGAGTTTAAATAGTCAATAGATTTTTGAAATTGAGTGTTGGTAGTATTAGATGATTTCCAATCATCTACAATATGAATAACAATGATTAAGAAATTTTTTTTTTAATAACTTCTGATATTTCATTAATTTTTATTTTTTTTAATTTACCATTTTTGTCAGCTTCCCCAATAACAACCTCAAGCACTTCTTGATCCCATGAAAGTATACAACCATTTACAATTGAAATATGAAATAGTTAATGTTGAGAACCATAAAATTATTTAATATTTAAATATAAAGATCATATCATCATTACCATTGACATTAATTTCATGACTAGAACTCCCCTTGACTTTGTCATTATCTTCAACCAATGGAGAAGAAGCTTCTGCAACTTAGAATAAGAGTAATTTAGTTAGTATTAAATAATATAATAATTATTTAAATATATATATTAAACCTCAATCTCAATTGAAACTTACCAACGACTTGATTATGCTCATTTGGTTTGTTCCTCTTCAGAAAATCCAAGATCTTCAACACATGTTTGCATGTGTTTCCCCTTTTTTCCCACTCACAATCACACACATGCAAATCTGGTCCAAATTTTCTCACAAAATACCATTTTGTCAAAGTAGTTTGACTTCTTACCCTATATGTGTTTGGGAGGAGATCATATGGATAACAGTCTGTATCTGGTATTATTTTTGATCTCTCTAAAGCAGTTATGTAATATCTTTCCTTTTTGAAGTTGGTTAAAAATCCAGATAGCTGCAAATATCTTTTATTTTTATAGAAGGGCTCTACCCTATGAAGAAGTGTATGAATGAGCCAATCCATTCTCCTTGTACATTTTTTAGAATGATCACTTAAATATTGATTCTTCATGTGGGAGTGATATGACTCATTGAAGCATTAGTTTCTTGATTTGCATGAGAGAAGCTTCAAAATTGTTTTGCCCACATCTCTAAAACAAATATAATGATATCTATATAAAATGAGCAACTTAAATTATATAAATACATAAAAAAATATATAAAGGACAATTTTGACGATCTTACCAATACGACTTTCATCATGACACCAAGTTTTTTGAAAGTACTCAATAAAATTCTTTTCTTCTTTGAATTCCTCCATGAAATCTTTTATCAAGTGAGTAGTGACATCTTCATTGTCACTCATTGCATACATTATATCACCTAGTCTATCAAACATTTTTGCCCCAACATCCTTATTGCTGACAAATCTATATTATATAAAATAACACAAAGTTATGATGTTGACGTATGTGATTTTTCATATATTTTAAAGATGAAATATTAACTTACCTATATACATTCTTCAACCATGCTCTACGTACATGCCAAATGCATAATATTACTCGACAATTGAAGGATAATCTACAAGTTACATATTATCAAAGTTCATAAGTAGTATTCTAATAAAGTAATTGTTAAATTGGAACTAGTTTATGCTGAAAACTAGGAAACATATATTTGTATAACCTAAATATTAAGAAATTGCACTCTTATAAATATAAAGTAAGGTTGATAAAACTTGATTGCTTGAATTTCGGCACTAGCATCATCTGTCACGAATGCATTGACATGCCAATCTTCTTTATATTCTTTCCCTCTTTTTTAAACCTCTGTTAGCCATTCATATATATCCTCAACTTTATTTCTTGAGGATATGGCCCATGCAACAGGTACACCAGCCTCTTGTTCATCAAATACAAGCAAGGTATACAATTGATACTGCACATGAATAAATTAATGATAATTAAGTTTTGAGATAAATTAGACTACTAACTGAATTAAGATCCATTAATAAAATTAACATTGCTCTACTTACAACATATTTATTTGTTGAAAATGTAGAATCCATTGCAATAATTGAGCCATGTGAATGTTTCACCATCATCTCTCGCATCCATTATGTTTGCATGCCTATGATAAATGGAACATTTTCCACATTGTTTGGTGTTTTATAGTAGAAGAAGTTATCTTTCTCCTCTACATGCCACAGACATACACTTTTTGCATCATCTTCATTTTTTTGTGAACATAGGGAACGTACCATATTCCATGCATTTAATACATCTTTTCTCAACAAGTATGTGTCCCTCTTATTCATTAGCTTTGTCATACCATAATGTAAGTAATGTTGTTCACATATTGTGTCAATCCCATCACCCATTAGTAATAGGGATTCAATATATGATTTACACTACTCCTTGGATCACCAGAAGGGTCATCATTTCCATGGAAAAATTCACCATTAGCATCTTGATGGCTATACAAATTATATGTAATAATTGCAACATCTAGCCTGCCATACAAAACCTTAACATAAAAGTGGGTTTGGCAACCCCTTTTTTGGACAAACCTTCGTATCCTTTTCATGTTTTCATGTTTGTTTCTTTTATCCTTAGGCCCAAAAGCACAATGGTAGCTATTTATACATGTACAAAAATATATATTAATCAATATAATAAATAAAAAATAAAAAGATGAAATACTTAAATAATTTATTAAATTTAGACAAACCTTGAATACATCTTCGTGGTGTGGTCAATAGGTTTTATCAAATTATACTCCCTATATTTTTTGCATATAAATGTTGTTTCTTTACCATCCAATAAACCTTCTCCTTTGACAAAGTGAGGGAGTCTCTCAAGAGGGATAGCAGCACACCAGTCTATCTGTTGAGAACTATCATCTCCAATAGGTGTCCATTCAAGTTCATAACTTGAAAAATGATTTTCTTCATTGGGGATGTCTTGCACATCTAACTTGATAAGTGATTCCCATTTATTTTTTCTACCCATCCTGAACAAATTTAATATGATTAATGGCCCTTTATTATAAATTAATCTACACAATTTATATTTTAAAATTTAGTAATAAAATATAATAATGAATTTAATTTTAAATCTAAATTCTTGATTGTTGTTATTTTAAGATGGTATTGTTTGGAATATGTTTATATAATAAATTATAAATCCTCATTAAATTTTAAAATTATATTTATGAATTTCATTTCTTTTTTTTTGAGATATTGATGTGATCTATCATAAGCATCAAGTGAGGCTTCATTATTTCAATTGATCATTTCTTTGTATGTATAAATTTTCACTTTTTTTTGTTCCTTTTATCAATATGTAAAGTATTTTTAATCAAATTGACGATAATATATTTACAATAGATTCTAGATTTATCCTTAGTTGTCTTCCCTAAAAACATGTAACTTATCTTAAAAGATAAAAATGTATATATATATATATATATATATACACACATATATATATACATATATATATATATATACATATATACATATATACATATAGATATACATATATACATATATACATATAGAGATATATATATACATATATACATATAGATATATATATATATACATATATATATACATATATACATATATACATATATATATATATATACATATATACATATACATATATCTATATATATATATATATATATATACATATATATATATATATATATATATATATATATATACATATATCTATATGTATATATATATGTATACATATATCTATATATGTATATATATATATATATATACATATATATATATATATATATATATATATATATATATATATATATATATATATATATATATGTATATATATATATATATATATATATATATATATATATGTATATATATATATATATATATATATATATATGTATATATATATATATATATCAACAAGTATTGTGGTTTCAAGTTCAAAGTTTGATGAATATATTATTGATTGGAGTAACAAATAGCTTAAATTTATTTAGTTGTTTATATATGATATTCAATGCATCTGAAATGTAAGTTTTTGTTTACTGTTGCATTTGTGATTGATGTTTTTCTTGATTATTGTTGAAATGAAAAAGTTAAAAGAGGCACAATTTTGATTATTTTTTAAAGTTAATATTTGTCATTGAAATATAAATTGAATTATATTACCAGAAAAAAGCAGAGTAAAGAAAATCAGATTTTTTTATCTAAATAAAAATTCAAAGAAAAAATGATCAAATTTATACTTTTAAGATTTTGATAATCCCCATTTACTTTGCAAATATAAATGGAAAAAACATTTTCATCAATAATATTACTGACTTATTTTATCAAAATATTTGACAAATTAAAGAGAATGAATAAAAAAATAGAGAATAGAGCTCTGCGGCCATACCTTTGTGAAGCAGTTTGTTAAATTATGGAAGAAGTTGGTAATGCCAGATTCTCCTCCAATCCAGAAAGTTGCA
The DNA here is from genome assembly GCA_027943335.1 of Chamaecyparis obtusa. NCBI lineage: Eukaryota > Viridiplantae > Streptophyta > Pinopsida > Cupressales > Cupressaceae > Chamaecyparis > Chamaecyparis obtusa. The sequence continues at coordinate 138,340 of BSBK01004898.1, read as the reverse complement.
AAGCAAGATTAAAATAATAACAATATGAAATTTCTTTACAGGCTTTGGAATTCGCGGGAATGGAGTTAGCAATTGACCGGCTGGTATAAATTAACGCATGCCTAAAAGCACTCCATCTTTGAATTAAATTTTGGCCATACAAATGGCAAAACAAAGTCCATCTTTTATGCCTGGCAAAAATTAATTGCAAATTTTACGGCAGTCATAAAGGTTTGACAAGGAGTACGATAGTGGATGATTGATGGGGGTCATGGCATCATGAGGCATGGCGATGCCAAATGCGACAATGGGGCGGGTGCATTTTGGCCCCCCCATAGCCAGTGCCGCAAATGAGGTGAAAAGCCAGTTTGTCCACAGGTGAGACAAATAGATATTTATTTTGGTCAAGTGGGTGTGGAGATGGTATGTCACACGCCTCTTTTATTTGTTAGACATTTCAATCTTTCGTTCTTCTGATTTTTAGGTAGGGAAAGGGACCAATAGTGATTATAAGCTAATTTTATTTTTTAATTGAGGTAGTAAACTAGTAATTGCACCTTAATAATGTGTAATGGTTATGCTGATAGGAAGATATATTTGGTTAATAGATATTTATTTGGTCAAATGGGTGTGAAGATGGTATGTCACATGCCTTTTTTATTTGTTAGACATTTCAATTTCTCATTGTTCTCATTGTTAGGTAGGGAAAATGACCAATAGTGAAGATATATTAGGGTAATAGAAAATTTTGAGTAATTCTTGTCTAATGTAAGAGAAAAATAACTTAAATCTTACGAGACACATTTAACATTTGTTTGATGCACTGTCATGTATAATACATTTGTTAGTATTTTTTGTTTTGAAGACATAAATAACAATAACAAGATTATGGTTTCATAAATTGTTAAGTTGAGTGGAGGTGATGTTAATAAATATGCATGCAAGATTCTTGAAATCGACCCATTTTAGTTGATTCTCTCATCAGGCGGAGGAGATTTTTGCAGAAGAAAGATTTGTAACAATGGAGTTAGTGCTTCGAGAAGAATTGATCTATATGATCATCTTGTTCTAAACATGGGAAGATTGAATAGCCTATTATTGCATGGCTTGCACACACGATCTTTATGTTTACAATTACAATCCATCTATAAACATGCAACAATACAAAATTCAATATGAAATTGTCATATCTCAAGAGATTGTGGTCAATTTTGATTTTAACATGATGACTAGATTCACCGATCGCAAGCTACTCGAAATGCTTACATTCCCTTACTCGTATTCATAATTTCTTGCAATGCTATACACCTGTTGTGTTTCTTAGGAAGCAATAATTTGTCTTTGTGAACTCCATCTAGTATGTCTATTCTATATTGATTCTTTTGCCCAGATCCATGGCCTAAGTTTGCAACACTCAGTACTTGGATGGCTAGTTCGAATGTCAAATCTCCATCGTGCATGAATTTGATTGCATTTGAACTTAAAAAGACAGTTGTGGTTTAAGTATATTGAGTTGTCCTGCAAAATAGATATTTAATCCAAAGCATTTTGTGGTTAGGACCAATGATGCTACAATACTTCTTTCTTTGAATGGTAGATGCTTAGTTTCTATGAGATCTCTAATGCATAGAGAAACATGTATGTAAAATTAATTAATTATAATCATTCCTAGCCTATTTTAAATATTTGTAATCTAGTCCAAAACAATTCTTATCATCAAATATAATGTATCTAAACACTAAGTGTTCTTTCCTTATATCCATCTCATTTCATTTAGAAATAAATAAATAATAAATCATTATCCCAATATAGATAACTATAACCATTCTTAACTTATTTTAAGTATCTACAATCACTCAAATTTTGTCATAGAATTACAATACATTAGCATTTTTTAGTTATTAGTAATTGCTGGTAGGCTAAGTACTATTGTATTAGTTTTTGGTTTTTAAGTGTTAACTAGTGATTAACTATTGATTAAATGAAATTCTTTATGCCAATAAGAATTTATTATATTTTTTATTTTGTCATAAATTTAGATTTTGTAAAGTTTATATGCAATATTTTTAAGTTTATAATTTATAAAAATTATTTCTCTATCATTTGATTGGCTAGATCAAATGAGGTCTTATACACGAGCATTTAGGAATGTGAAATGTGAACAGTTTTATTTTTACTTTTTTAGCGATAAGGCTGATGAAATTTCTTGAAAAAATTAATAATATTATTAATTGATATTTTTATTATGTTTATTATCATAAATTAATTAAATTATATTTTTTTAATAATTTAAATATTAAATATATTAATAATGTAAATAACAAACTAACATGTATTTGTTAGCTTGTAAAATACTATTACAAATAAAACTAATCTTATTTTATACTTTACAAAATAATTTAAATTAACATAAAAATTAAATAAAATTCATTACAATTTATAATTTATATTATTAAAAATAAATTTACCTATTGCTACATCTATAATTATATAAACTAATATAATTATTATTATTATTTTTTATGGGTAATAGGCCGAAGCCAAGATCAACATGGGGCTCAAGAAGACTTGAACCCAAGACCTCCCAAATGAGAGGCTCGCAACTAACTATTGCGTTGTGGGGTGTTCCCCCGGAACTAATATAATTATTATCATATAATTTTATAATTAATTAAAATACATTTAACAATTATAATATATTTATTAATATTAGAATTGCATTTAGATATAAATTAAAATTAAAAACTTAATTATTATCATATAGTTTCATAATTAATTAAAATATTATATTTAGATATAAATTTAATTTAATTATAAAAATAAAGGCTAAAATATTATTTTAAAGATTTTAATTATTACCATTCATATATAAAGATTCTTATAATTACATTATATGATCTTTAATTTAATTAATTTTCTTGATTTCTTTTTTATTAAATAACTATTAATTAAAAAAAATTTAGTATTTATAATAAATATAATAATAAAATTAGATTTAGATTTATTTATAGCTAAAATTATAATTAATTCTAGCAAGTACATACTTCTTATTAATCATAGATCACAAAAACTTAATTAACTTGATTCAATTCTAAGCCCAAGCTTTATCCTAGAATGGTAATCCTATAATAGTAATTCAATTCATGAGAGATAATATTTTTATATTATAAAATAATTTAATACATTTTCTAACCATCTTTTATCATAAGATAATTTTTAAATTATTTAAATTTTTACTTTTAAAATAATTCTTTGTAGTTTTAAAATATTTTTGAATACATCATTTCTAAAATGACAATAATTACAAAAGAAAGACCAATAAAATTATAACTGTTATTAATATGTTTCTAAACTAAATTTCAACATAAAACTAACTATAACCATCATTGATCCCTTACCTTAATATAAGTTTTAACTTAAAATGCACACCTTATTTTTACCAACCCCTAACATTAACATTAAGTTAAATTTAACCCTAGACCCACTACAATTAGATGGTACAAATTTAATTTTAGACATATTTTTTAAGTTTTAGTATATAGATTTCAACTTTTAACATTAAACAATTTCTTTCAGTTTCTCAATTTTCCTTTTTTGATGAATAAATTTTAAAATAAAATTTATGCTCAATTATTTATATGCTTCATCTAAATATATATGTAAACTTTGAATATCATCATGAAAATTGCTTTACATAAAATTGTTTTTAAATTTAGATTTTTTTAGTAATTAGAGCACACTACTATCTTTGTTTATAATACCTAAAAAAATAATAAATAACTATATTTAACCTTTTTTTCAATAATATAGAATAGAATACAATACCTGAATTTACAATACACAAAAATTATGGTCAAATTATTCATATATTTGACTTAATTTTTTTTTATCACAACTAAAAAATATATAAAATGTGGTATCATCTTTAATAATACATAGGCTCAATCATCATGTCTTCTATCCTCCAAATTCTTCATGTATTATGAATAATTGGTGTGCCATACATCATATTTGATTGGGTTCATTTGGTTCTAATTTGTGATTAAAATATCTTTAGTAAGTTCTATACATATCTTTAGTAAGTTCTTATAGTTTCTCCAAAGAACATAAATATATAAAATTGAACTTGATGAAGATAATTACTTGATTTTTAATATACAAAACTTATAATCTAGTGTATATTTATATGGTAATATGCAATTCTTATAATATAATAAAAATAGTGGAATAATAATATTAATTATATTATATTATACTTATGTAATTTATGTTACAATAATTTAATTTTTTAATATATTTAATATATTATTAGTTAGTATATGATTATATTTGTCTAATTTTGCCTTTACCTAAAATGGATCCTTATGAAATCATAACTATAAATCTAAAGTAACACTTTATTCTCAAATCATTGGTAAACCTTAGTTTAATTCAACTACAACTATACCCATACTCATCACTAATGAAACCATAAAACTTAAAAAACTCAAAATTGTAATTCTAAATCTAATGATATTCCCTAGAGGACTACTTCATGTCTTAATTAGGAGTGGCATTTAATATAATTTAATGCTTACTTGTGTTTAAAGTTAAAATTTAATAAAGAAAAATAATATATTGTTACTATTTCTCTCTCTCTCACACACACACACACACACACAGACATATATACACACACACTATTTTATTATTTTTATCTTGTAATATTATACTATATTATTCTTGTTATTGCACTATTATATTTCTATATTATTATCAAATAATTTCTATTTTTTATATCATTAATGCTAATATTTTAATATTATAATTAATAAGTTATATAATATTAAGTTAGTTTCTTACTTTTGTGAGCTAATTGTTTCAAAGAATATAATAGTGATTTCTTAATTTGTGCACCAAAACATTTTAAATCAGCCACTAATGAAGTTGTATTTAAGAACAAACCTTTCCACATTATAGAAAAATACTACATAAGAAATTTTTTATTTAAACATCTTACATTTTTAGTAGATAAACACTACATAATCATAAAAACTTTAACATCTTACATATTCAACTTTACAACTTTGCATTAAGCTCTCCGACTTCAATGCCGCAATAAAGAAGATCTCTAAGGTGAAGAAGGAAGTAGATGAAACTCGCAAAGAGTTTGCTTAGTGCCCTAGGTCCCTGGTGCTAGCCTTTTCTTTTTTGGTACTCTCTAGTTGTTGGTTTTTTGTTGGTGTTTGGTTTTGGGGTTTTATCTATTGGTTTTGGTTATGGTGGATTGGATCCCATTCCCGTTTCTCTTTAGTATGATTTAACACTAAATTTTTTTTATCTCTAACTTGTACGGGGTTTCGGGTCCCCTTTAAAACCTATTTTTTCCTACAATCAAAAACTTTACAAGTTTGCATATATTAAACTTGACTAATTATAAAGAAATCACCACACTTTCCCTTTGCTAAAAAACAAACTCTAAGGTGTTTTCCAAATGTACATATCTTTTGATAAATAGATATGAAAGGTTAGAGAAAAAAAGACATAATTGTACAAAGAAAAATAATGATAAAAAAATCAGATAAGAGATAAACTTATATATAAAAGATCATAAACTTAATCAACCCACATCTCCTCTAACTCTAATTTTCAACTAAATCTATAAATCATAAAATAAACCATCTACATTAAAAAACCAACCCAAATGAGTTTAAAAAAAAACAACCCAAATGAATAAACTCATAGTACCGGGTATGTGTAGGATCATGGTATGCCAAAAAGTGGCGATGTGAAAAAAACTTATTTTCACTCGTCCAAAAGTGCACAAATAGATTTGTTGACTTTTTAGTAGGCCTAGGTGTCAGTACACCTGGCCAAACCAAAAGCCAAACCTGAAGGCATAATCGGATATCCAATATTATTAGATAATCAGATATCCAATAATATCGGATATCCGATATTTGCCAGTGAATATAAATCACTGTACCCAGTTGCGTTCAACATTTTTTCATTGCAAAAATGTGAACACAGTTAGGTTTTCAGATATCTGGTCCCAAATCCCCTATCTGATTTTTCCTAAATCGCCTAGGTAAGTGAAGCTTCTATTTTTTATTGTTTTAATTGTTTTTTATTGTTTTTAAATAGAAATATATAGTTTTTTATATAAAAATTAGGGTAGCAATAAGTTTTTGTATTGTTTTTTGAAATTCATTATAATTATCTATTTTTTTTCATTGCTATTAGACATGGAATCAAAAAACCCTCCTAATGACCCCGCAAACAATCCAGAACCACCTCCCAATAATCTCCCACCTCCAGAAGATGTACCTGTCACAAACCCTCATCATTTAGAAGATCTAATAGGAGATAATCTAAATGAACTTAGAGGATTTCAAACCACATATGCTAATATCCCCACATTGCTCCCCATGTTTATGACAGTGAACTCAATTATTGAAAACATTGAGAAACTTACAGAGCAACATAATGCTGCACTTCTTTGGCGTGATTCTATGCACACCCAGTTTGATGATGGGCTTGATTATGATCAAGTCATGAACCTAAATATAAAAAAACATGACATAGCTAATCTTTTTGTGGATCCTAAAATTGGTCTAAAAGTAGACCCTAAAAAAACCAAGTTGTTAATTAAATGGTGCACAAATAGTACAATACGTGACAACTTTTGGGACCGTTGGTGGATGGTTTCTGATAGACCACCTCACAATAATTTGGATGTCCCATTTTATTTCATTAGAAAATTGTATGCTGAATTTGTGCTCGGTCACAAGGTGAATTATTAGAGTTTGAGACCGAACTAGGGTGTAGGTTTAGGCGCTCCGCAAGACAGGGCATGTGCACAACAGGTGAAATCTTGCACATATGTCCCCCCTCCTGAGATTTCACCATCTCCCACAGTGCAACATCCAAACATTATTGTTGAGGTTGACTCACAGACTATTCAAGCCATTCACACCTTGACTGATCTGCTGGTTATGCAGAATAGGACATTGTTGCCTCCTCATCCTGATGCTTCTGGCACTTCCACATCCTCCACAAGCTCACATGTTTGTGTGCCCCACACTTGCGTTATATGCAAGAATCTATGCTTTGGTCCCCTGACTGATAGTGATGCATATCATTTCGGCTTTGATGGGGATGATTCTACACAGCACACTACAGGCACTAAAGAAGCTCATGGAGATGTGCATGAGGAGCTTACAGTGCCATGGACTCCCACTGTTACGGTAAGGATAAACTGTTCACTTTTTACATTGTTTTTAAATTTTATTGTTGCTATTTTTAGTAGAATTTCCTTATAATAATTTCCCACTTATATCTTTTTATGTGTTAGATTTATGTTTAGTTGATGAAAGAGGAGGAGATGGCATAGGTGGAGGGGTCCATAGTTTTGGCCATATCATTTGGTCTTGACTCTTCCATGGTACATATGTTTTAATGTACTCATTGGTTTCCTTTTAAATTATGATAATAGTATATGTACATTGTTTTCTAATTTTTAGGATCATCTTTTACATACTGATGCAGGTGTCACCAGTTGCCACCACAAGGCAATGTGAGGGGGTCCAGGTGTCAACTGTTGATAAAGGAAAGGTAATTAAGTAATTTAATTTGTTTATGCATACATGTATACTTGTCAATTGTGCATACTCATTTTTAATTTACATGGTTTATTTGACAGAGAGTGGCATGTGATGATGCTGTGAGACCCTATTGTCACAATAGAGTCATAGGCATATCCATTCGAAGTGATAGCCCCATGGTATGTATATTTCTAAAGTTATTTGTGTGTATTTTTCTATCAAGTATATATAATATGGTCAAGTTATGATAATATGAAGTAGATTTGTTTGACTTTTGTAGGTCACTCCTAGTTTGAGGGAGCCAGAATGACAAGGGTTTGTATCACTGATGAATCAGCCAACAATCCCTGAAGAAAGTTCAACACAGGTAAGTTTTAATGTTAATTCAATTATTTTGTAAACATATATTTGCTACCAAGTTTTTAACATTAAATAGTACAACTCATAGATCAATCTCATGTTCGCAAACATATACAGGTGGGAGTGGACATTGGTGGCACTATTCCTGCACTACCAAGGACATATATTAGGTCTCCTGCCCACGGGAGGAGATAGAGAGGCGAGGTATATGAGAGTTCAATTTTAGTTTAAATTTTATTTATTATCATTGACTATGATTCTAAATTTTAATCTAACTTGGGGTTTCACTTTTGTGTTTGAATGCAGTCCATCCATTAGAGCCAAAGAGTACTTCAAAGAGGCTCCATTTTGATGATCCACCAGTAGAATAGGATGTCCTAGAAATATTTGTAGTTGAACTTCTTATTTTGAGATGGGGTATGCCACATTGTATCTAGATATGTTTTTTATTGCAGGAAAAAATAGGTTTTAACGGGGACCTGAAACCCCTTACAAGCTAGAATAAAACTTTGATGTTAAAGCACACTAAAAAGAGACAGGATTGGGGACTAGTCCGCTATAACCATAACCAGCAAAACAACGTAAAAAACCAAAAACTGAAGACCAGCAAAAAAAAAAGACAACCAGAACCAGGAACCCAGTGCCCTAGACAAACTCCTTATAGGTCTCAGTAGCTTCCTGCTTTGCTTCAAATATCTTCTTTATCGCTACATTGAAATCTGAGAGCTCCTGGATCCTTTTTTGAATTTTCTTCCTTCTCGCCGATCTAGTGCATTTTCCCAGGCCTTCCTCTTCCAGGTCCTCACTGACCTCATCAGGTTTTTTGTTGGGGAAGCCAGCATCTAGCTCAGCTTTAATGGTCATAAAACAATCCATGGCCAAACCCATAAATTTGTTGTAGTCATGCATATGTTTTTTCATTGCGTTCTCCATAGTTTCCATTCTAGCTTGAATTTCCTGCACTTTTTTATCCCCATCGTTGGTGACCTTGTCAACCATAGTTTTCAAGCCAAACTCTAGCAAATCCTACAGAGAATCCACCTTAGCAGTAATGGAGTTGTATCTAGATATGTTAACATATAAATATGTACAGAATTATTGTTCATTTTGATATATATATGAAACTTGATATTGATCCAATTTGTTAATTGTGTGTTCATTTATTCATTGTTAGTATGTAAATATGCTTATGCACATGTGTACTCATGTGTACAATTTATGGCTTAAGTATATTCATGTTTATTCAAGCACATTATTCATAACCTAAATTCATGTGTATGGGCTACGTGCATGAATTAAGTGAATTCATGTTGTATGCTTTATAATTTATGTTCTACATGTATGATTCACGACTTAAGAAAATTCATGCGTACGTTTTATGTGCTACGTGTGTTCACACATATAATTCATCATTTGAGGTATATCAGGATATCTATTAAAGTGGTTTCAAGGTTTTTAGACTTACCCTTTACTCCCAATGGCTAAAAGACTTCAAACTAGCCTAATTACATAATCAAACACCCTTTTGGCCATATCAAAACATATTGGTCTTTTGGACAAAATATCAGTACTCTTCCTGTACCCCTACAAATACACCAGGAATGCCTAAGAAACACAATCTTGTAGCATCTCACGGATCGCCGATACCTCTCATGAGGTCTGAGTTATGAGCCTCCATAGTTTGCTACCCAATCATGCTTGGTGCACCTTGGGGACACTTTGGTCCGGCGTGGTCTGGAACGTTCTGCTGACTCAGTGGTCGAAACGGGGTTGTCCCTAGCATTTACCCACCCAACCAGAGCTCATCACATAGTCTATTCAGTGCTGGGACAAATGGTTTGGAATTAATCCATTGGTGCAACTTTCAACTGACCCTCACTGCAAGTTTTGGCATCGAGTGAGACTGGCGTGCCAAATTCAAATAAATTTGAATCTCCCAGAATGGAGAGAGGTTATTGTAGGACTCAAAAATGTCATCCTATAGCATCTCATGGATCTTCAATACCTCTCACAAGGTCCAAGTTATGAGGCTATAAAGTTCACTACTCAATCATGCTTAGTGCACCTTGGGGACACTTTGGTCCGCCGTGGTCTGGAACGTTCTACTGACTTAGTGGTTAAAACGGGGTTGTCCCTAGCATTTACCCACCCAACCAGAACTTATGGCACAGTCCATTCAGTGCTGGGATGAACAGTTTGGAAGTAATCCATTGGCGCAACTTTCAACTAGCCCTCACTACAAGTTTTGGCATTGAGCGAGACTGGCATGCCAAATTCAAACAAATTTGAATCTCCCAAAATGGAGAGAGTTTATTGTAGGCCTTAGAAACTTTGTCCTGAAGCATCTCATAGATCTCTGATACCTCTCACAGGGTTAGAGTTACGAGCCTAGAAAGTTCGTTGCTCAATCGTGCTTAGTGCACCTTGGGGACACTTTGGTCCAGTGTGGTCCGGAATGTTCTGCTGACTTAGTGGTCAAAATGGGGTTGTTAGTAGAATTTTCCTAGCCAACCAGAGCTAATGGAATAGTCCATTCGGTGTTGAGACAAATGGTTTGGAAGTAAGCCATTGGCGCAACTTTCAACTGACCCTCATTGCAAGTTTTGGCATCGAGCGAGACTGGCGTGCCAAATTCAAAAAAAATTGAATCTCCCAGAACAGAGGGAGGTTATTGTAGGCCTCAAAAATGATATGTTGTAGCATCTCATGGATCTCTAATACCTCTCATGGGGTATGAGTTATGAGCCTAGAAAGTTCACTGCCTAATCGTGCTTAGTGCACCTTGGGGACACTTTGGTCCGACATGGTCTGGAATGTTCTGCTAACTTAGTGGTCAAAATGGGGTTGTCCCTAACATTTACTTGCCCAACTAGAGCTAATGGCACAATCCATTCAGTGCTAGGATGAACGGTTTGAAAGTAATCCATTGGCGCAACTTTCAACTAACCCTCCCTACAAGTTTTGGCATTGAGCGATACTGGCATGCCAAATTCAAACAAATTTGAATCTCCCAGAATAGAGAGAGGTTATTGTCAGCCTCAAAAATGCCATCCTATAGCATCTCATAGATCTTTGATACCTCTCACAGGGTTCGAGTTATGAGCCTAGAAAGTTTGCTGCTCAATCGTACTTAGTGCACCTTGGGGACACTTTGGTCCGATGTGGTCCGGAACGTGCTGCTGACTCAGTGGTTGAAATGGGTTTGTCCCTAGAATATAACTACCCAACCAAAGCTAATGGAATAGTCCATTCGATGTCAAGATGAATGGTTTGGAAGTAATCTATTGGCACAATTTTCAACTAACCCTCACTGCAAGTTTTGGCATCGAGCGAGACTGGCTTGCCAAATTCAAACAAATTTGAATCTCCCAAAATGGAGAGAGGTTATTATAGGCCTTCGAAACATCATCTTGTAGCATCTCACAGATCTCTAATACCTCTCACGAAGTCTAAGTTACGAGCCCAGAAAGTTTTCTGCCCAATCGTGCTTAGTGCACCTTGGGGACACTTTGGTCCGGCATGGTCCAAAACATTCTGCTAACTCCGTGGTTGAAATGGGTTTTCTCCTATAATTTACCCGCCTAACTAGAGCTAATGGAATAGTCCATTTGGTGCTGAGATGAATGGTTTGGAAGTAATCCATTGGCGCAACTTTCAACTGACCCTCACTGCAAGTTTTGGCATCGAGTAAGACTGGTGTGCCAAATTCAAAAAAAATTGACTCTCCCAAAATGGAGAGAGGTTATTGTAGGCCTCAAAAATTTTATCCTGTAGCATCTCATGGATCTCTGATACCTCTCACGGGGTCCAAGTTACGAGCCTAGAAAGTTCGCTGCCCAATCGTGCTTAGTGCACCTTGGGGACACTTTGGTCCGGCGTGGTCCGGAACATTCTACTAACTTAGTGGTCAAAATGGGGTTGTCCCTAGCATTTACCCTCCCAATTGGAGCTAATGGAATGATCCATTCAGTACTAGAATGCAATCCTTGAACACTATCCCTTCACCCAAGGAATCATCATATTACTTTGGACACATTTGACCAATTTTGACTCAATGACTCCAACTATTACATCATTTGATGATACAAATGTAATGGAATTAAGACAATGGAAATGTAAGGATACAAAATTAAGATGATACAAATTATATAAGGATACAACATTCATAGTAATGAAACACATTTTTTGCACTTTACATGGCATTAAGACGATACAAATGTGGGCTTTTAATATTTGCAAATCAACCCCATGGGCTCTTTTATATTTCCAATTTTGCATCAAATTTTTTATATACAAAATTTGGCATCTAAATATACACATTACATTCAATTGTTGTTTTTATATACAAAATTTAGCATCTAAATATGTACATTACATTCGATTGTTGTTTTTATATACAAAATTTGGCATCTAACTATCCACATTACATTCGATTGTTGGTTTTATATACAAAATTTGGCATCTAAATATGCAAATTACATAAATATATATAAAAAATAAGTGTCCTTTCCGCTCCAATCCCTGCATTCGAAAGGCAGAAGAAAAGTTAATAGAGAAGATAAGAAGTGCCCTTTTGGCATCTAAATATGCAAATTACAGAACTGTATTTTAACTTGACTTGAACTTACCTACTGAAGTGTGCCTAAAGGGTCATGTCTTTGCTTGAGAGTATTCAGTATTGCTCCATGATCAACAGTAATAATAGTCCAAATTTCCTTTGTCTTTGGTTTTCCTTGATGTTTCAAAAACTTAGCATTGGCTGCTATAACAAGGTATGAATACATGAGAATGGTTTTGTGCTTCTCATAGTCTTCAAACGCAGGAATTCCATTATTTCTAATCATATATGTGCGCAACCATGTTCCCACAAAAATGTGTGATCTTGTTGGATATGTGAACATATCATCATCTGTTGTCGGTTGTGCAAGTTTCTGCTTTCCTTGTACACAATGTGCTAACTTGTAATCCGATCTCTCATCATTCCCTTCTAGAGAAACCAATGCAAAAACATGTCTTGGCTAAAGAAGATCTAAAAGATGGTCTTAGTCAAGTGAACAATCCATGTCATCATTTATTACAGAGACTGTGAGAGATAGAGGAGCAATATAATGTGGAACCCATGTATCAACCCACTCACTTGACTCATACTGATCCCAATCACACTGAAGACAACTCGGACAATAAGAAGCCAACTCTCATGTCCAAATTGTCCATGTACCAGCATCTGAGCTTTGAAATGAATGCATTTTTGAAGAATCTTTCAGAGTTTGACAATCCAACCTATCTCCTATTGTGCCCAACTCAACCAACCAAAAGAATCTACGCATTGCAGAATAGAGAGTCCCCCCCTGTGACAATGTTGAAGTACACCAATGAACAATAAAATGGGCATCAATGAGTTCTGCACCTGAAATCCTCAGTTGCTCCTTAACTAGAGCTCTCTTTATGCATGCACCTACTCCATCATGCTCCCCTTTTCCATGACTAGCCTAAAAAAAACTCCAAATATGAGGTACACCTCTCTCTACATGTATTCTACATAACCAATAAAACATACAAGCATTTTTTAATTGACCTGTGCAATTATCTGACCAAATGAGATGTCTATCCATAGAAATATTATTTTCTCGCACCCACTTAAAATAATTCTCAAAGAAATGTTGGAAAAACTTGGATGAGTGCGATCTATCATCGCTCATATAAAAATGGTACTCTCTGATTATCTTCTGGTCATCTTCCGTACTATCAGGGGAATGTCTATATGCTATGTGCACATAAATAGAATTGTAATATTGAGCTTGCAACTCATTTTGGGGCTGCAACGTATAGTTCTCTGCAAAGTCAACAACCGATATAATAGTGCCAATCGGGAAAGCATCCTGACACATCCTGAATTGTTGATCCAACTATTGAGACCTATGACTATGCCTTGCATACTTGTAAAAAAGATTCTTCCTGAAATTTGAAATAAAATCAGCTACATTGCATTCTTTAGTAACCAACTCACATCTAGAGCCTTCACCTCCACTTTTTAATGTATATTTAACGATTTCATATACCTTTTTGTGGACAATTGTCTTTCCAAAATCATGTTTATAGCCCTCATGAAAACATTCAACAAACTTAACTAGCCCACCACACTCAGAGCACTTGTCATTTAAGAAATCTTTTCTATAAAAGAAACATCCATCATCTCTAGGACATAAAAAATGATCTAGCAAGTCTCTTGATGATTTTGGAAGAGCACTTTCACCACACTCCTCCAACATTTCACTACTATGCAAAGTAGAATGAATGGATCGTAACAATTCATGGTGCATTGAAAACTCCACATGATATTTGTAACAAGTATTTCGAATCTTTAGAGGCACACAAAAAAAAGGCTTCAGGGCTTCAAAAGCTCTTTGTGATATTTGCAATGTTGGATGTGTTTCACAAAAAAATTTGAACAACATTGTTTGACTCACCTCCAAATAATGTTTGGGATGCGGGGTGCGGTCTCGAATGCCAATTCTCAACTTCAAGACATCCTTCACATTTGGTGACACTCTTGAGTTAGATTGCCAAAATAGTTGAATTTGATCCTTCACAACATTGGTAAGCTTCTTATCACAACATGAAAGTCTCCCACCATAAGCCCATGTATCATTTTGACTAGGATCATCAAGTCTTTCTCTTCTTGCAAGTTCTCTATCCAAAGTTTTAAGATTTAGATTCAAGTCAACACAAGTTTGTCTCATCAAATGAGCCTTTCTCAAATGATGACTTACTAAGGAGGTTTTAATAACCCTCCTAGCGGCTCTCTTATCTTTTTCCTTGGTAGTCTTCCCAATGGAATTGAGAGCACTAAAAAGATTTCTCACAATAATAGCATTCCACTCCTTTTTCTTGTTCACACTAATCTTCAATTTGACTAGTATATGTCTCATCTTCTGCATCTTTAACAATTGCACAAACATTTAACATTTCTCAACCAACGTCTTGTGCCTAAAAAATTGATCAAAAAGTTTTGAAACCCACAATCAAATGGTTCTTTCTGATCTGTTGCCATCAAAATTTCTCATTATGTTCTCATCAATTTCAAGTAACCATTTAGTTCTTCTTGAAGGTCTCAATTTTGAAGTTTGTCTTTCTTCCTCCGAAGGGACTTCATTTCTCATATAATTTGGAGATGTGTAATGTTGATTTGGTTCTTCTACACCATTATCATTGCCAATTCCTTCATATTCAATCAATGGATTGTCATTGGAAATGTCCACACTTCCATTGGCCACATCTACATGTTCATTTTCAAAACCTACATTTTCATCTTCAAAACTTAAATTCTCATTTTCAAAACCTACATTTTCATCTTCAAATTCATGTTCTTCACTTGAAACCACATTCAAAGGTGGGTCTATGCCAACATCTTCATTCATATTTAACATACCTTGTCATTGATCCAATGGGCAACCCTATCCATTTCTCTATAGACTTCAACATCTTCATTTGTGAGTCTCCTCTTCCATTTATGCTTTTGACGACTACTACTCCCCATAGGTAGACCAAAAAGTAGATGCAAATACCTTTGGTAATAGAGAAAATCACCCCTAAAAAAGATGAAATACCTTTGGTAATCGAGAAAATCACCCCCAAAAAACATGAAATACCTTTGGTAATAGAGAAAATCACCCCCAAAAGTGGTTTTTTGTCTTCTTGCTGCAACTCAAATCCCCTAATTTAGGAAAAACATGTGACTCTCTGGAGGGACCCAGAGAATCTTATTTTTTTTAACACTAGTAAACAGAATCGGATATCTGAAAATATCAGATATCCAATATTATTGGATATTTGATATCTCACTCTCTCTCACTCTCACCTTTCTCTCCTCTATCCTCTCTCTCTCACCTAGAGAAAGAGAGGAGAGAGGAGATAAAGTGAGAGAGAGGAGAGAGAGAAAGGTTAGAGAGAGAGAGATGAGAGAGAGAGAGAGAGGAGATAGGAGAGAAATATAGGAGAGAGAGGAGAGACACTTGAATGCTCAAGTGTGTCCTAAATATTCGTAGGATCCCTTAGAACACACTTGAGGGTTCAAATGTATCGAAACAGGTCATTGGGACTTCCTAGGGGTCTTAATGTGTGATAAGGCATACTAGGACCCCTAGAAAGTCCTCATGACCCCTTTCGACACATTAGAACCATAAAGTGTATCCTAAGGGGTCCTACGACCCCTTCAAACACACTTGAGCATTCAAATGTGTCCAAAGGGGTCATGGGGACTTCCTAGGGGTCCTAGTATGCCTTATCACACGTTAGGACTCCTAGGAAGTCCCCATGACCCCTTTCGACACAATTGAATGCTCAAGTGTGTTTGAAGGGGTTGTAGGACCCCTTAGGACACACTTGAGGGTTCCAATGTGTCAAAAGGGGTCATTAGGACTTCTTAGGGGTCCTAGTATGCCTTATCACATGTTAGGACCCCTAAGATGTCACCATGACCCCTTTCGACACATTTGAATGCTCAAGTGTGTCCTAAGGGGTCATAGGACCCCTTAAGACATACTTGAGGGTTCCAATGTCTCGAAAGGGGTCATGAGGACTTTATAGAGGTCCTAGTATGCCTTATCATGTGTTAGGACCCCTAGGAATTCCCCATGACCCCTTTCGACACATTTGAATGCTCAAGTATGTCCTAAGGGGTCCCATGACTCTTTAGGACACATTTGAGCATTAAAATGTGTCGAAAAGGGTCATGGGGACTTCCTAAGGGTCCTAGTATGCCTTATCATGCATTAGGACCCCTAGGAAGTCCCTATGACCCATTTTGACATATTAGAACACTCAAGGTTGTCCTAAGGGGTCCTACAACACCTTTGGACACACTTGAGCATTCAAATGTGTCAAAAGGGGTCATGGTGACTTCCTAGGGGTTCTAGTTTGCCCTTTCATGTGTTAAGACCCCTAGGAAGTGCCCATGACCCCTTTCGACACATTTGAATACTCAAGTGTGTCCTAAGGGGTCTTATGACTCTTTAGGACACACTTGAGCATTAAAATGTGTCAAAAGGGGTCATGGGGACTTCCTACGGGTCCCAATATGCCTTATCACACATTAGGACCCCTAGGAAATCCCCATGACCTCTTTCGACACATTTGAATGCTTAAGTGTGTCCTAAGGGGTCCTACAACTCTTTAGGACACTCTTGAGCATTCAAATGTGTCGAAAGGGGTCATGGGGACTTCCTAGGGGTCCTAGTATACCTTGTCACATGTTAGGACCCCTAAGAAGTCCCCATGACCCATTTTGACACATTTGAATGCTATAATGTGTCCTAAGGGGTCCTACAAATCTTTAGGACACACTTGAGTATTCAAATGTGTTGAAAGGGGTCATGGGGACTTCCTAGGGGTCCTAGTATGCCTTTTCATGTGTTAGGACCCATAGGAAATCCCCATGACCCCTTTCAACACATTTGAATGCTCAAGTGTGTCCTAATGTGTCATACAACTCTTTAGGAAACACTTGAGCATTTAAATGTGTTGAAAGGGGTCATGGGTACTTCCTACGGGTCCTAGTAAGCCTTATCATGCGTTAGGACCCATAGGAAGTCTCCATGACCTCTTTTGACACACTTGAATGCTCAAGTGTGTCCTAAGGGGTCCTAAAACTCATTAGAACACTTGAGCATTCAAATATGTCAAAAAGGGTCATGGGGACTTCCTAGGGGTCCTAGTACGCATTATCACACGTTAGGACCCCTAGGAATTCTCCATTACCCCTTTCAAAACATTTGAAAGCTCAAGTCAGTCCTAAGGGGTCCTACAACTCTTTAGGAAACACTTGAGCATTCAAATGTGTTGAAAAGGATCATGGGGACTTCCCAGGGGTCCTAGTATGCCTTATCACGTGTTAGGACTCCTAGGAAATCCCCATGACCCCTTTCGACACATTTGAAAACTCAAGTGTGTCTTAAGGGGTCCTACGACTCTTTAGGACACACTTGAGTATTAAAATGTGTCTAAAGGGGTTACGGGGACTTCCAAGGGGTCCTAGTATGCCTTATCATGTGTTAGGACCCCTAGCAAATCCCCATGACCTCTTTCGACACATTTGAAAACTCAAGTGTGTCCTATGGGGTCCTACAACTCTTTAGGACACACTTGTGCATTCAAATGTGTCAAAAGGGGTCATGGAGACTTCCTAGGGGACCTAGTATGCCTTATCATGCATTAGGACCCCTAGGAAATCCCCATGACTCCTTTTGACACATTTGAATTCTCAAGTGTGTTCTAAGGGGGTCCTACAACTCTTTAGGACACACTTGAGCATTCAAATGTATTGAAAGGGATCATGGGGACTTCCTAGGGGTTGTAGTATGCCTTATCATGTGTTAGGACCTCTAGGAAATCCCCATGACCCCTTTTAACACATTGGAACCCTCAAATTTTTCCTAAGGGGTCCTACAAAACTTTCAGACACACTTGAGCATTCAAATGTGTCAAAAGGGGTCATGGGGACTTCCTAGGGGTCCTGGTACACCTTATCACATGTTAGGACCCCTAGGAAGTCCCATGACCCCTTTCGAAACATTTGGAATGCTCAAGTGTGTCTAAAGGTTTCGTAGGAGCCCTTAGGACACACTTGAGGGTTCCAATGTGTCGAAAGGGGTCATGAAGACTTCCTAGGGGTCTTAGTATGCCTTATCACGTGTTAGGACCCCTAGGAAGTCCCCATGACCCCTTTCAATACATTTGAACCCTCAAGTGTGTCCTAAGGTGTCCTACAACTCTTTAGGACACACTTGAGCATTCAAATGTGTGGAAAGGGGTCATTGAGAATTCTTAGGGATCCTAGTATGCCTTATCATGCGTTAGGACCCCTAGGAAGTCCCCATGACCTCTTTTGACACATTTGAATGCTCACATGTTTCCTAATGGGTCTTACGACTCTTTAGGACACACTTGAACATACAAATGTGTTGAAAGAGGTCATGGGGACTTCCTAGGGGTCTTAGGATGCCTTATCACATGTTAGGACCCCTACGAAGTCCCCATGACCTCTTTCAACACATTTGAACCCTTAAGTTCATCTAAAGGGGTCGTAGGACACCTTCAGATGCATTTGAGCATTCAAATGTGTCAAAAGGGGTCATGGGGACTTCCTAGGGGTCATAGTATGCCTTATCACAGGTTGGACCCCTAAGAAGTCCCCATGACCTCTTTCAACACATTTGAAATTTCAAGTGTGACCTAAGGGGTCCTACGACTCTTTAGGACACACTTGAGCATTCAAATGTGTTGAAAGGGGTCATGGGGACTGCTTAGGGGTCGTAGTATGCCTTATCATGTGTTAGGACCCCTTGGAAGTCCCCATGACCCCTTTTCACACATTAGAACCCTCAAGCTTGTCCTAAGGGCTCCTACAAACCCTTCAGACACACTTAATCATTCAAATGTGTCAAAAGGGGTCATGGTGACATCCTAGGGGTCCTAGTATGCCTTATCACATGTTAGGACCCCTAGGAAGTCCCCATGACCCCTTTTGACACATTGGAACTCTCAACTTTATCCTAAGGGGTCCTACGATTCCTTAGGATAAAGTTGAGAGTTCCAATGTGTCAAAAGTGGTCATGGGGACTTCCTATGGGTCCTAGTATGCCTTATCACACGTTAGGACCCCTGGGAAGTCTCCATGACCACTTTTGACACATTTGAATGCTCAAGTGTGTTCTAAGGGGTCCTGCAACTCTTTAGGCCACACTTGAGCATTCAAATGTGTTGAAAGGGGTCATGGGGACTTCCTAGGGGTCCTTGTATGCCTTATCACACATTTGGACTGCTAGGAAATCCCCATGACCCCTTTCAACACATTTGAATGCTCAAGTGTGTCCTAATTTGTCCTACGATTCTTTAGGACACACTTTAGCCTTCAAATGTGTCAAAAGGGGTCATGAGGATTTCCTAGGGGTCCTAGTATGCCTTAGCATGTGTTAGGACCCCTAGGAAGTCCCCATCACCCCTTTCAACACATTGGAACCCTCAAGTTTGTCCTAAGGGGTCCTACGACCCCTTAGGACACACTTGAGCATTCAAATGTGTCAAAAGAGGTCATAGGGACATCCTAGGGGTCCTAGTACACCTTATCATGTGTTAAGACCCCTAAAAATTCCCCATGATCCCTTTAGACACATTTGAATGCTCAAGTGTGTTCGAAGGGGTCGTGGGACCCCTTAGAACACTTGAGGGTTCCAATGTGTTGAAAGGGGTCATGAGGACTTCCTAGGGGTCCTAGTATGCCTTATTGTGCGTTAGTACCCCTAGGAAGTCCCCATGACCCCTTTCGATACATTTGAACCCTCAAGTATGTCCTAAGGGGTCCTACGACTCTTTCAGACACACTTGAGCATTCAAATGTGTCGAAAGGGGTCATGGGGACTTCCTAGGTATCCTAGTATCCCTTGCCACATGTTAGGACCCCTAGGAAGTCCCCATGACCCCTTTTGATACATTTGAACCCTCAAGTGTGTCCTAAGGGGTCCTACAACTTTTTATAACACACTTGAGTATTCAAATATGTCGAAAAGGGTCATGGGGACTTTCTAGGGGTCCTAGTATGCCTTATCACCCATTAGGACCCCTAGGAAATCCCCATGACCCCTTTTGACACATTTGATTGCTTAAGTGTGTCCTAAGGGGTTCAACGACTCTTTAGGACACACTTGAGCATTCAAATGTGTTTAAAGAGGTCATGGGGACTTTCTAGGGGTCCTAGTACGCCTTATCAAACATTAGGACCCCTAGGAAATCCCCATGACCCATTTCAACACATTTGAATGCTCAAATGTATCCTGAGGGGTCCTACGATTCTTTAGGACACACTTGAGTATTCAAATGTGTCGAAAGGGGTCATGGGGATTTCCTAGGGGTCCTAGTATGCCTTATCATGCGTTAGGATCCCTAGGAAATTGCCATGACCCCTTTCGACACATTTGAATGCTCAAGTGTGTCCTAAGGGGTCCTACGACTCTTTAGGGCACACTTGAGCATTCAAATGTTTCGAAAGGGGTGATGGGGACTTCCTAAGGTTCTTAGTACACGTTATCACATGTTAGGACCCCTAGGATGTCCCCATGACCCCTTTCGATACATTGGAACCCTCAAGTTTGTCCTAAGGGGTCCTGCGACCCCTTCAGATACACTTGAGCATTCAAATGTGTCCAAAGGGGTCATGAGGACTTCCTATGGGTCCTAGGAAATCTCCATGACCCCTTTCGACACATTCAAATGCTCAAATGTGTTTGAAGGGGTCATAGGACCGCTTAGGACACACTTAAGGGTTCTAATGTGTTGAAAGGGGTCATGAGGACTTCCTAGGGGTCGTAGTATGCCTTATCAGGTGATATGACCCTTAAGAAGTCCCCATGACCCCTTTCGATACATTTGAACCATCAAGTGTGTCCTAAGAGGTCCTACGACTCTTTAGGACACACTTTAGCATTCAAATATGATGAAAGGGGCCATGGGGAATTCATAGGGGTCCTAGTATGCCTTATCATTTGCTAGGACCCCTAGGAAGTCCCCATGACCCATTTTGACACATTTGAATGCTCAAGTGTGTCCTTAGGGCTCCTATGACTCTTTATGACACACTTTAGCATTCAAATGTGTCAAAAGGGGTAATTGGGACTCCCTAGGGGTCTTAGTACACCTTATCACGTGTTAGGACCCCTAGAAAGTACCAATGACCCCTAACGACACATTGAAACACTCAAGTTTGTCTTAAGGGGTCCTACGACCCCTTCGAACACACTTGGGCATTCAAATGTGTCAAAATCGGTCATGGGGACTTTGTAGGGGTCCTAGTATACCTTATCACGCGTTAGGACCCCTAGGAAGTCCCCATGACCCATTTCGACACATTTGAATGCTAAACTATGTCGTAAGTGGTTCTATGACTCTTTAGGACATACTTGAGCATTCAAATGTGTTGAAAGGGGTGATCGGGACTTGCTAGGGGTCCTAGTATGCCCTATCATGTGTTATGACCCCTAGGAAATCCCCATGACCCCTTTTGACACATTTGAATGCTCAAGTGTGTCCTAAGGGGTCCTACGACTCTTTAGGACACACTTGAGCATTAAAATGTGTTGAAAGGGGTCATGGGGACTTCCTAGGGGTCCTAGTATGCCTTATCACATGTTAGGACACCTATGAAGTCACCATGACCCCTTTCGACACATTAGAACTCTCAAGTTTTTCCTAAGGGGTCCTACGGCCCCTTCAAACACACTTGAGCATTCAAATGTGTCAAAAGGGGTCATGGGGACTTCCTAGGGGTCCTATTATGGCTTATCATGCGTTAGGACCCCTCAGAATTCCCCATGACCCCTTTCGATACATTTGAATGCTCAAGTGTGTCCTAAGGGGTCTTATGACTCTTTAGGACACACTTGAGCATTCAAATGTGTCGAAAGGGGTCATGGGGACTTCCTAGGGGTCCTAGTATAGCTTATCACGAGTTAGGACCCTGAGGAAATCCCCATGACCCATTTCGACACATTTGAATGCTCAAGTCTATCCTAAGGGGTCCTACGACTCTTTATGACACACTTGAGCATTCAAATGTGTTAAAAGGGGTCATGGGGACTTCTTGGGGGTCCTTGTACACCTTATCATGCATTAGGACCCCTAGGAAGTCCCCATGACCCCTTTCGACACATTGGAACCCTCAAATTTGTCCTAAGGGGTCCTACGACCCCTTCAAACATAGTTGAGCATTCAAATGTGTCAAAAGGGGTCATGGGGACTTCCTAAGGGTCCTAGTATGCCTTATCATGTGTTAGGAGCCCTAGGAAGTCCCCATGATGCCTTTCGACACATTTGAATGCTCAAGTTTGTCTGAAGGGGTCGTAGGACCCCTTAGGACACACTTGAGGGTTCTAATTTGTCGAAAGGGGTCATGAGGATTTCCTAGGGGTCCTAGTACACCTTACACATGTTAGGACCCCTAGGAAGTTCCCATGACCCCTTTCGATACATTTGAACCCTCAAGTGTGTCCTAAGGGGTCCTACAACTCTTTAGGACACACTTTAGCATTCAAATGTGTCGAAAGGGGTCATGGGGACTTCCTAAGGGTCCTAGTATGTCTTATCACATGTTAGGACCCCTAGGAAGTCCCCATGACCCTTTTCGACACATTTGAATGCTCAAGTGTGTCCTAAGGGGTCCTACGACTCTTTAGGACATACTTGAGCATTCAAATGTGTTGAAATGGGTCATGGGGACTTCCTAGGGGTCCTAGTATGCCTTATCAGGTGTTAGGACCCCTAGGAAGTATGCATGACCCCTTTCAACACATTGGAACCCTTAAGTTTGTCCTAAGGGGTCCTATGACCCCTTCGGACACACTTGAGCATTCAAATGTGTCAAAAGGGGTCATGGGGACTTCCTAAGGGTCCTAGTACTTTTTATCACACATTAGGACCCTTAGGAAGTCCCCATGACCCCTTTTGACACATTTGAATGCTCAAGTGTGTCCTAAGGGGTGCTGTGATTCTTTAGGACACACTTGAGCATTCAAATGTGTCAAAAGGGGTCACAGAGACTTCATAGGGGTCCTAGTATGCCTTATCATGTGTTAGAACCCCTAGGAAATCCCCATGACCCCTTTTGACACATTATAACCCTCAAGTGTGTCCTAAGGGGTCCTAAGACCCCTTAAGACACACTTGAGCATTTAAATGTGTCAAAAGGGTTCATGGGGACTTCCTAGGGTTCCTAGTATGCCTTATCACGCATTAGGACCCCTAAGAAGTCCCCATGACCCCTTTCGATAGATATGAATGCTCAAGTGTGTCCAAAGGAGTCGTAGGACCCCTTAGGACACACTTGAGGGTTCCAATGCATCGAAAGGGGTCATGAGGACTTCCTAGGGGTCCTAGTATGCCTTATCATGCATTAGGACCCGTAGGAAGTCCTCATGACCCCTCTCTCTCTCTATCTATCTATCTCTTTCTCGGTATCTCTCTCTCTCTCTCTCTCTCTCTCTCTCTCTCTCTCTCTCTCTCTCTCTCAGATCTAGAGTCTTCACCTCCACTTTTTAATGAATATTTAAAGGTTTCATAGACCTTTGTGTGGACAATGTACCTTAAATGTTCTTACATCAAATTTTATGCCATTGTTAGTTTCTAGAATAGATGATGAGTGTACAGTGGTTCTACATTTGTGTGAAATTTCTTTTTGATAGTTAAAAAATCAATTGATTGTATTCAATCGAGGGGAAGTCCATTGACATCTACTTATTCAGTATAGTCAGACCATCGAAATTACAAGGAGTCTGTAGAAAAATCCTGTGCTGGATACTTTCAAGAGGATTTGGGCTGAAACTGTTTGTCCTCAAATCAACTGTGCAGGTATTTTTTGGAAATCATTTTGTATATCAAATAATATAATACATACTAATATAAAAATTTATATTCTAATATTTATGCTATGCTATTATTATTTAATATTAAATATTTAAAATGGAATTAATATTAACATAACAAAAATATAATTTAATATGAAACTTGAATTAATATTAACATAAAAAGAATAGAACTTAATTTATAAGATAATTAATATTACTATTAAAAAATATATTTATTATGAAATTTGAATTTGGGAAAAGTGGGGCAATTGAAATTTCAAAATAGGCGGGCTTTTTCGGATATCCGATATTATCGGATATCCAAAAATATTAGATATCCGATTGGATCGGATATCTGATTAGACTTGGTATTTGCTTTGGCATTACCAAACATGGGTGGTCAACCCTTTAGGCGTGGTTCAGGAGATAGTTCTTGATACCGAAACTTCGACCACGTAGTTGATGACTATTTTTTCACCTGAAATTGATGAAATGAAAAGGGTTTCTTAAATACATTATCATGTTTACATCAATATAATTTCTGTCAAATTTCAAGTTCGGTAAGTAATGATTACTTATTTTTCAATTGACTTATCTTTAAAGTCATCATTGACATACTGATTGAAAAACAAATATAACTTTCAAACCGTTTAACCTTTTTGAAATCCGAAACATGCGTCGCATTCTATGCTTCAACTACTATAAGAAATTTTTTTTTTTGAATTTGGTAAAATTTTGAATTAGTTAAGGTGGTTAGACATGAGAGTTTTTTTATTTTGAAAAAGTTGTAGCAGAAAATTCATAATTAATTATTTATTTGACCAAAAATTACAAAAAAATATGTGTCACATCCGGGCATGAGTCTACTACTTATATCTAGAATCTTGGAAAAATATTTCATCATTTGATTGTGATTAAGGTGGTCAGACATACACGTACTTTTTATCTTTTCCCTGAAATTTTTGTAGTACTGCATTGAAATCTAAAATTTTGAACAATTAGACAAAAAAAATTTCAAACAAGGGTTAGTATTTTAGAAACTACATTCAATTTCCTACAAATTCTATTCTTACAACTTTTTCACATAAGGTTCATAAGATGTTCAACCTTTTACGTCAAGTTGACTAACCCCGATTTTCTGATTTTTCATTGCCACTTAAGGCCATAGTTTGGTATAGCATGATCCTGCACATACCCTACCATTCTTTTCAAGATTTAAATTAATTAATCTCAATTGAAAATTGATTGATATATTATCATTTTACATCAGATAGGCCCCGTTTGTTTGCTGGAATTAGGGTGGAATTGGCGGTGGAACTTCCGCTTTTTCAACACATCTGTCGTTTGGAACACATATTTGCAATTCGGGTTTCCTCACTCAAAATCTGGTTTTGGCCCTAAAATGGGTGGCACCATCTTCCCACCCAATAGGTGGAATTCAAATTCATATTCTGGTTTTTGAAAATTCTAAACCCCATTTAATTTGGCCGTCGGGTCTGTGATCTTTCGGCATTAATTTTTGGGATTTGAAACTGGGTTTGCATTTTAGTTTTCCCATCTGCCTCAATTTTCGGAGGGTTTCTCATTTTCACCAATTTTCGAAGGGTTTTTTAGATGGTCCTTGCAATTTTCATGTCCATTCTCGCAGGGTTAAAAGGGTTTCTGCAGAATCAGGTACTTTTTGCAAATGATTCTATGTCATTTTATGGGAAATCTTTGTTTATGTGAAATGATTCTATGTCATATTATGGGAAATCTTTGTTACTGTAATGCTGTACTTTTTCCTACCTTCAGTGGTTTTTAGACTAGAAGATTGAGGCAGACACGGAAATGAGAAAATTGAATTCAGAGATTTGTAGAGAGAAACCCTATTTTACATATAGGGCATAGAAATGTTTGTGTTTATTTCAATGTTGGGTTCCTTTCATCTTTTATCTTTTGTGTTATTCACGGTATTCTATTGTTTGTTGTCCTCTCATGGACTATAATTTAATATTCTGCTCTGTCAGGGCTGCCTAATTTGAAACTATGAGACCCAAATTCAACAATGAGACTAATATCTTTTGTAGAACTAGGTTCCCGGCCGGTTACAATGCTCTCTCCCAAAAAAATATCTTAAATCTAATACTTGTGCAAAGCTCCAAGAATTGGGAGAAATAAATCACAAACATTCAACATTAGAAGCTCACTTCCATCACCCAAAAAGGAGATGCCTTGAACATAAAAAATAGGTTTTGTTGGGGCATTAAATTCATCAATTCCATCACATAGCAGATTTATTTTGCATCTCACAGATTCATTTTTTTTATGGGTTTCATTTTTGGGGTTGTCTACCAAGGTGCCTTTGCAGGTTATTAAATGTATGGTTATTTCCCTTCATCGTATTGATCGTAAGCTGCTACAAGTAACAAGAGGGTATTTTTCTCCTTGCATATGCCAATGGTTTTAGACTATCTTGATCAGCTAAAAGGGCTAAATTAATTGGTGGTGTTTAGTTGCCTGGTTTCATTTCTATTGCTACTTCTAATGGTGTAACTATTTATCTCTCTCTACAAATCTTTGAATTCAACATTTTTAAAAAACTTTAAATTTGAAGCTGAGAACGGTGGGCTTGACTAGAAAAATGAACTCACAAATTATTTCAATTCGAATAAGTAATTTATGTAGTTAGAGCATAAAATGGAAGCCCCAAATTGACTTTTATGGTAGGGAAGAATATGAAAAGAACGTTTATTTTTACAGAAGATGATATCCATATGCTGTTGAAAAATATCAGGGGTTGTTTTAATACCAAATGGTAGAACATTCCATTCATATAGGCGTAGTGTGCACATCAAAGATAGTAAATAATAGGAAGTTATTTTTTTGAATCACATTTACAGGGGGAAATAGGTAACTGCATTGCCTAGGTAAACGAAACACAGTTAAAAGAAGCTATTTTTAAGTACTACATTATTTACCAAATCTTACTTGTTCTGAATCACATGGTAGTGGTACCAATATTAATTTTAATTCTTTCATTTTGAATCACAAGTTCATAGATATTGTGTCGGCATATTGTAGAGGACACTAGTGGTCCTGTATTGTGCTTCACCAAGAATTTCATAGATGAGTACTATAAAAATTTGGTTTTAACCTCCAAATTACTGTGTCATCCCGGTGCACTTAAGTATAATGTTAGATCTCAGCCAATCAACTGATATTAATTATTTCAATCCACTTTAGAAGCTAAATAAAATTGTCTCAATCCATTTTTGTACCAAATATAAGTGAAGGGTTAAATCAAACTGCATTTAAATTGGCTAGTAAATAAATGTACTATAGAAAATAGGGCAAGGAGCACATAATTGTCCATGTTCAATCCAAGACCTTTTTAACTAATCCATGCATAAAAAGTAAAAACATATAGGTTCATCACATGGAAGAGTAAAGTGTGTAAGTGGACATCATAGATGATGTAATACACAGTGGGCTATGAAATTTCACTATGCTAGGGTGGGGGATGACACCTCACTTTTCTAGGGTGGGGGGTGGCACCTCACTTTGCCAGGGATCACATCTTTGACCATTTGAGAAAATGATCAAAATTATGTGAGGCTTTGCACTCTAGTTTTAAGAGCTATACAATTGGATTTGATAATATTTTGGTCCTTAAGCTCTTTTGTTTAAGTAATGGATTGTCTAAATGTCTATTACAAGGTCCAAATAGTATTTTTCTATTTCTTTGGCTTGGATTCAATATTCTTATTGGTGTAAGCATACTCATGTGAAGCCTTGGGGTAGAATGTCCATTAAGAATAATACTATTTTTAGTGATCAGGATAGGCTCCCAATTTTTCATTAAATGGATTCCTATTGCTCCATCATATCTAATCTATTTCATAGTGAATGAAAACTAATTCATCTTGGTGGCCATTTGTAAAAGAACAATCTTGATTTATGTGATGGTGTCTCCAATCTCTGTCAAACTCTATCAGTCAGCAACAATCTTGATTTATGTGATGGTGTCTCCTACCTCTGTCAAACTCTATATACAATGCTGCAAATTTTATTTATAGATGAACTGGCATCCCTCCCAATCGCAGATCTACAACAATCATTTTATTTCCTCCATTTTCTTTCCCTTCCTCTGATATCACTGTTAGGCCCAAGAGGGAAAATAAATATATTTTTTAATATTGTAAATAAATCTATAATGAAGAGATGTTTACAATTTATTTTATAGGTAGAAATATAGTTTAACTATCACATAACCACCTGAATAGAAAATAAAATTATAGAATTTACAAATGTCTTAACCCTAATGCTTAACACATTAACACTTAGGGTCCATGTGCAAATTTTGATGTTAGATTTGTTAGCAACCTTCCCTCCCTACAATTCATTCATTTTAAATATTAGTTTACAATGGTAGAAATATATTAGCTCTATACTGAATTTATCTAACATATTACCCTCATTTGGCTCTAGTTTCTATTTTGTGTTCCTTATTCACCTACTATTTCGGTGGTAAACGATACATAATTGTGCATCTTTTTAGAAACTTATTAGAAACTTACTAAGAAGATGCACAATTTTGTATCATTTACTAAAAAGATGCAAAATTGTGGTAAAGGAGCAGCATGTACTATTGTGTTTGCATGGATATCTTAACCTTCAATATTTTCTATTTATCCAAACTAAGCCCAAAATTTAGATATCAATTGTACTTCATGTCTTTGTGAATTTACAACTCTATGTTGTCTCTATCTTGTGTGTGTTTGATGTACTGATATATGACTATTCTTAGAAATATATTAGCTCTAAACTAAATTTATCTAACATATTACCCTCATTTGGATCTAGTTTCTATTTTGTGTTCCTTATTCACCTACTATTTCAGTGGTAAATGATACATAATTGTGCAACTTTTTAGAAACTTATTAGAAACTTACTAAAAAGATGCACAATTTTGTATTGTTTACTAAAAAGATGCACAATTGTGGTAAAGGAGCAGCATGTACTATTGTGTTTGCATTGATATTTTGAAACAAAAGTTATGCCATCCCACCACTACTGGAATTAGGAATGTGTGTAATATTGAATCTTTTCTCTTCTGAAAATGGTCTGCTTAATAAATTGCAAAGATTGAGTTGTATGGTCATTTTATTTATTTCTTGAGTTTTTCTTCTATACTAGTGTGTCTTCATTTTGGTTCATCTATTCAGTGATAGGACCGGGTATCTATCCATTAAATTAATTTAATTCATTAATTTTGCACTTTTGCACAACCTGCAAATTAAAGTTGCTTAATAAATAAGATAGTATATGGTGGAGTAATAAATCATTCCATTAAATTAATTTAATTCATAAAGGGGAGTAATAAATCATTCTTAATGAAAAAATGGAAAATTTTAAATTGTGGACAAGATATACTTAAGGAACAATAGGTTCATACTTGATATCTCCTCGCTCAAATCATGATTATGTACTACTATACGCTTTATCTTTGTGGTTCATACTGGATATCTCCTCGCTCAAATCATTGTGTTTGTCCACATTTCAAGCCATTGATGGATCCTATTGAGAATATTGATGTTCTAGGATGGGTAGTTGTGGAGACTACATATTCTTGTCTTCTCACAGCTCATCTTGCTTGTCTTGCTATAGCCAAAGTAGTGGTAGCCCGAGAAGGCAGTGCACAAATGGGTAAACGAAAAAGAAAAGGAAATTCTTATTATAGAATGGTTATTCATTCCAATGATGTGGATTGTCATGATCAAATTCACATGAGTTGGGGAGCCTTCTTTTATCTAGCTACTATCCTAAGGCTAAAAGGAAGCTTGATAGATATGATACACTTGATATTAGAAGAATAACTTGTGATGTTCCTCCACACCCTTGGCCACAATTTGAGGAATCATAAGATTGCCCACAACTTTGGGCACTCAGGAGAGACAATCAGTCAATACTTCCACAAGGTGTTGAGGGCTATCTTAGCACTCAACAAGGATTTCTTTGTACCACCTAGTCCAAACACTCCTAAAATTAGTGGGAATGAATGTTTTGATCCATTCTTCAAGGTAATTCTTGTATTGTTACAAATTTCTTGTATGGATTTTTATCCTTATCATATTATTGGTTGACCATAAAATTGATGATTGTATCATATCATATAGGATTGTGTTGGAGCTATCGATGGAACCCATTTACTAGTCACCGTCGATGTCGACATGCAGGGTAAATATCGTGATAGAAAAGGAAACATGTCCCAAAGTGTTATGGGTGTGTGTTCCTTTGATTATAAGTTTCAGTACTGCCTTGCTGGTTGGGAAGGGTTTGCTACTAATAGTCATGTTCTAGCTTCAACTCTGTCAAGAGCAGATCCTCTTGTTGTTCCCCCCGGTAAAACAAATCATAGTTTAATATACTCAAGGGTACAATCAATGTTTCAAGTTTTAATAATATACTTTATTTATGTAGGAAAATATTTTCTGGTGGATGGTAGATATTCCAATGGACCTAGATTTCTTGCTCCTTATTGGTGTACATGCTACCACCTGAAGGAGTTTTCAAGAGAGAATCCAATAAAATCTTGACAAGAGTTGTTCAACTACCAACACTCCTCTCTTAGAAACTCAGTAGAGCATATATTTGGTATTCTCAAGCAACATTTTCCAATCCTGAGGCATGCCATGTCTTATTCTATCATGACACAAGCTCATATCGTATTAGCATGTTGCATACTACACAACTACATTACGTTAGAGAATGACATTCCATAAGAAATTAGCACCGAAGAGGAAGATGATCGTGATTGGATAGATGTACCAATGTTGGAGATATATGGGTTGTCTCAGCATGATAGAGACTAGTGGGAACAGTTCCAAGATGATATAGCAAGTAGAATGTGGGAAGAGTACAGATCTTTAGAATAGTTGTTCTTTTATGGGTCAAGACTACATGATGGTTTCCTTTTTCTTATGTTTTTATCTGCAAGTATTGGACTTGTATGGGTCAATGTGTTTTATTTGAGTAAACTGATGTATGAAGATAATTTGACATACATGATGGTTTCCTTTTTCTTCTATTTGTATTTGGAAGTATTGGACTTTTATGGGTCAATGTGTTTTATTTGAGTAAACTGATGTATGAAGATACTTTGATATACATGATGGTTTCCTTTTTCTTCTATTTCTATCTGGAAGTATTGGAATTTTATGGGTCAATGTTTATACCATTAACAATAGTATGTACATTGTGACTAGATAATCTATAGCATGGCATACACAGAACTAATGATGAGCATGGATGAAATCAGTAACACGAGCCAAATATATTCTTCCTCAAAGAAGATAATGTGGACAAAAGAGATGGAACACAAGTTTCTAGACTTGCTCCTCAAGCAAGTACAGCTAGGAATAAAATGTGACAGAGGATTCAAAAAAGAAGCATGGACCACCATTGAGAGGAGGTTCAATGCGGATATGAACCTTAATCTATCAAAGGACAACTTCAAAAATAAGATGAAAACATGGAAGCTTGCATATATAGAGTGATGAAAGAGCTAAGAAATACAAGTGGTTTCTCTTAGAATGAGGCAACTTAGTGCATGGATGTTGAGGATAGTGTGTAGGATGAGCTTTTGAAGGTAGGGTGATCTCTCTACTATTTTGATGGAAATAATATTACCTTCTTATAAAGTTAATAATGAAAGAAAAAGAACCTAATCCATTTATTTATGCCAACATACAGAGAAGAGAATTCAAAAATGCCAAAGTGTATAAGAGGTGGCCCTTCCAATACATCAATGAATTGGGTGCAATTGTGGGTAATGACATTGCTGAAGGTAATGCAACTACGATGGCCCATGAGACTGAAGAAGGGAACCCTATGGAAGATCCATTCAATGTGCATGATGAAGAGGACATTGGTTTCAATATACATCTTGATAGTGTTGTTGATTTGGATGGAGACCCTTATATTCCTTGCAATCAGTCCACTACAACTGGAAGTGCTAGAGGAACTCCTACATCATCAATCTCAAGGGTGGGAAAGAGGAGGAAGGAAAGTATGTCCACTTCCTTGGATGCCATGAATGAAACAATGAAGAAAATAAAAAATGGCATCAGCAATGTTCACCTTCACAAAATTGATAAATCTGATGATGACAATGCTTTGACGGGTGCATATACCGCTCTCAAATCCATCCCTAAATTGAGTCGAGGTGTATTCCTGAGGGTATACAACACCTTCATGGTTGAACGTGAAAGAGCCAAAGGGTTCTTGTTGATGACCAAGGATGAGAGAGTGGACTGAATTGCAGCCACATGTGGTGGATTATAGTTATTTTCTACATACTTTATCAAACTTTTTCATGAGTTGAAACTTTATCATACTTTCTTCACATACACTGATACAACTATGTTTTGGTTGATGATTGTTTATGATTGTTTATGAAACATAGTTTTTTTTTATCAAATATATTTTGAGATCATGAAATGTAAATTGTTTTCCTAAAGACCCTATCACTGCCCGTAAGGGTACAGTCAGAGTATTTGCTGACAAACTCATATTTTAAATGATTGGTATGGATCTAAATGGATTGGAATCATATTATAGTATTGTGTTAGATCATAGTATTGTGGATGGATCATAGTATTGTGTTAGAGCCATTCAATGTGTATGATCATAGTACTGTGTTAGAGCCATTCAATGTGCATGATCATAGTATAATGTCTTCTTGTAATGCAGTTTAATGTTTTTCGTAGTGATTTAACTTTCATTTTCTGTACAGTTACATAGATAGGTATCAAAGAATAAATGTAAGGAAAGAATCAATGTAATATATTATGAGATAATGAAATGTAAATTGTTTTCCTAAAGACCCTATCACTGCCTGTAAAGGGTACAGTCAGAGTATTTGCCGAAAAACTCATCTTTTAAATGATTGGTTTGGATATAAATGGATTGGAATGATATTATAGTATTATGTTAGATCATATTATTGTGGATGGATCATAGTATTGTGTTAGAGCCATTCAATGTGCATGATCATAGTACTATGTTAGAGCCATTCAATGTGCATGATCATAGTATAATGTCTTCTTGTAATGCAGTATACTATTTTTCATAGTGATTTAACTTTCATTTGTTGTCCAGTTACATAGATAGGTATCAAAGAATCAATGTAATATATTCTGAGATAATGAAATGTAAATTATTTTCGTAAAGACCCTGTCACTGCTTGTAAAGGGTACAATCAGAGTATTTGCTGACAAAATCATCTTTTAAATGATTAGTATAGATCTTAATGGATTGGAATGATATTATAGTATTGTGTTAGATCATAGTATTGTGGATGGATCATAGTATTGTGTTAGAGCCATTCAATGTGCATGATCATAGTATAATGTCTGCTTGTAATGCAGTATACTATTTTTCATAGTGATTTAACTTTCATTTGTTGTACAGTTACATAGATAGGTATCAAAGAATCAATGTAATATATTATGAGATAATGAAATGTAAATTGTTTTCGTAAAGACCCTGTCGCTACTCGTAAAGGGTACAATCAAATTATTTGCTGACAAACTCATCTTTTAAATGATCAGTATGGATCTAAATGGATTGGAATGATATTATAGTATTGTGTTAGATCATATTATTTCATACCTATTGTGATGACCACTATACATTTCATTATCTCAGAATTTATAATAGTTATTCCATACATGGCTACTGCTAGAATAACAGTAGCCATGTATGGAATAATGATCAATCTGAGGAAAATCTTGATGAACATCATAGTGCATTACACATTGATTGTAATGCAGTATGATGTTCATCAAGATTAAAAATTGCAACATTAGCCATGTATGGAATAATGATCAATCTGAGTTGTAATGCAGTAAGATGTTCATCAAGATTACAAATTGCAATAGTAGCCATGTATGGAATAATGACCAATCTGAGGTCAATCTTGATGAAAATCATACTGCATTACAATCTGCTTATAATGCAGTGTGATGTTCATGAAGATTATAAATTTCAACAGTAGGCATGTATGGAATAATGATCAATCTGAGGACAATCTTGATTCACATCATACTGCATTACAATCTTGATGAAGGTCATATTGCATTACAAGAAAACATTTAAATAAATTATTGGATGATTGTATAAAAGCATCTTTATATATTTAATGGAATACATATTTAGTGGTATATATCTTGTCTTGTTTCTTTTAACATATTTACTTAGTGGAATACACCAAGGACTACCACATGATGAAAGCTTAATTTAATGCATTGTCAATGTGTACTCTCAGAACTATCTGTATCATCTTAAAATGGAAGCACTTTCATGTTAAGAGTGTTTAGCCATCTAAGTAAGTGGTTTGGGGTCATATTTGATGCCTTGAATTGATCTTTGCTTTGATCTAGTTTTCTCCCTGCTTTCCACTTTGTTTCTGCTTCATTCTAGGTGAAATTAGGGATAGGATCTTAAGGATTCTCCTAAATTTCCCTCTTTTGTGGCTCTATTTTCTAGGTAGGATTTAGAAATAGGTCCTCCTAGCCTTCATCACAGTAATCATAGGATTTTATGTCTATCCCTAACATTCTATCCTATTCTGGCATCATTTCTAGGTTTCTGGGCATCCCCGGGACTTCCTAACATGGTTCTGAGTAAATCTGGGACCAGGGTTAGATTCGAGGTCGAACTTGACTAGGTTAGGATCAAGCTTGAACTTGACTAGGTCACGTACAACCTTGATTTTGACCCCCTCATTCAAATTTTCAATTTCCTTGATTTTTGGGCATCGGGTTTTCGAGATATTTATTTTCCCACCTTCAGGTTGGCCATTTTGGGTTTCAGAATGGTAAATCCTTTAATTGCATTTAATCTAGGTATATTTTCTAAATTTTAGGACCTAATTGGGATTTAATTCTCCAAGGTGGACCCTCTAGAGGAGTGTGCCCTAGTTCACTATAAAAGGAGGCCTTCCTCTCTCATTTTCTCCATCTTCTTTTGCCATCAAACCATCAAGTTTTGTGAGAACATATCTCATCTCAAGTTTTCATGCTCAAGAACTTTCAAGCAAGGTGATCAAGCAAGCATCCATTCAAGCATTCAATTCCTCTTCTCCACTCAAGTTGTCCATTGAAGATCAAGGATTTAAAGCATTCAAGTCATTGAAGGGATTTGGTTCAAGCATTCAAGATTTATCATTCAAACCCTAGATCTAGCCATCATGGTGGTGTGATCTTCCTTCAAGATCCTTTGTTCATCTTCAAGATCCATTTCATTCTTCCTTCAAGGTGGATTCCAAGCATACAATCATGGAGGTTTGATTTACATTTATTGTTTTGTTCAATCTTTCATATCAATATACTTGTTTACATTCAAAATACAATTACATATCTATTGAATTGCATAGCTTTATTGTTAGATCCTTTTCTACTACTTGCTAGCATTCCTATTTCAATTTCAATATTAAGGTTGATTCCAAACCGGGGTTTGACCAAGGCAAACCCCTCAAAAAAACAACAAAAATCCTCTTTTCTTGTAGGTACAGGTGCGGGATTTCAGATCTAAGAGTGAATTTGGAAACCCTTTCGGCAAACTTCTGAGATCTACAAACAGAATCAGAATCAGACTTCAAATAAAGAATGTAGTATTTGACCTTTTATGAGGGTCAAACCCGACCTGAGCTCATCTTGGAGAAAGATTTCTGGGTTTTCTTTGTCTCATCATTTCCAGTTCGGAACAAGTTGTAGAATTGCTCAAAAGTATATACATACATTAGAATTTGACATTTTCCAGATTTTCCCTAATTTGAGGTTAGTATTTGTATTTCAATTATCCCCTAGTTTCAAGCACTATATCCTCCATAGGGAAATATTGGATTTACTCTCTCTCTCTCTCTCTCTCTCTCTCTCTCTCTCTCTTCCATATTCTTTATAAAGTGATTCAATTGTGTATTAACCTCTTGGTTGATGAAATTGGATCTCTTCTTTGGGAAATTTGGGTTTGAGAATAGATCTCATATTTCCCCCTTTACATTTGAATAGGGTTGAATCCATTTTATCCCTATTCATTTTGGTGAAACCGACAAGCTTACTCTCTTTCTTTTTGGTATTAGATTGCCTTTTTAGATATAGTTTATGCTCTTGCATTTCAAAATTCAAAAATACAAAAAAAAAAATCTATATATTTGATAAGATACAAAAATATTTCTTGCATTCCCTTTTCTATGGCGATTGCTAAGATGTTTTGGTGCATGGTTATGTTCTTTATCACTCTTCTTTTAGCATCTCTTTATAATACCTATGATGTTTATGAGAGTATCATTCACTTCATTATGTTGATGACCCTTCACTTTGCTCTTGCCTATGCTTTTGTGAAGTTGACCGACACTAGTTTGCCTACATTTAAAACTTTTCTTCAGGATTTATGTGGTAGCCTTATTCATCTTTTAGATTATGTGAAGAATTTGGTAGATGGCATACCATCTCCTAACCTTCCTAATCATAATCCTAATAATCCTAATCCTAATCCTAATCCTATCAATCCTAATCTTCCTATTTTGATACCTAATTCTCTATCTGTTAATCCTCACTCTTCCCATACTTATGATGGGATTCAAGCTATAGTTCAGGATGCAAATGTGCAAGATTTCTTTGATTTACCTTCTCCTCCTATTCTTGATGACATTAAAGAAAAGGGTAAAGAAACTTCTTCAAAGCCTACTATCCCACCTTATACAACCTTTACTCACGAACATGATGAACAATCACCTCCTGTAGAAGCTTTACATAATATGTACACTACTGGATATAATATAGTGACTAAACAAGGTTATAAAGGTTTAGGGATAGGAGTTAATGAGCATGGTATTAGGTTTCTATTTCATATACCCCCTAAACCGGATATGTATGGTGTTGATTGTTTGAAGTCTCAAGTAAAGGTAGGTGATGCTAAAAATTGTCCTCTTCACATTCTTCTCCCCATACCTATCTTAGATAACTCTACTACTCGTCAAGAAATTGCTAAAAAGGTATATGTTGAGCTAATGAATTCCAAGAAACAAATCTTTAGACCTATGCCGATAGATTCTCTCTACAAATATAAATGTCCTTTTCATTATAGTAACAAAAATTTACTTTCTAATTGTAAAAATTTCAAGTTATATGTTAGAGAAAGAGCTGCTTTAGGAATTATATCTCACTCTCATGTAGTTTTACAATTTCTTCATAATTTTGATATAGGGGATTCTCCTCCTTTAGATATAATGTAAATTTTCTTCTCCTCTTGTCTCATGACTGGGGGGCAAGAGGTGTATTTTCATCCAGTCTCCTCGAATCCATTAGGTCTTTTATTTGGGCTTAATTGGTATTCTTTCTCTCTTCTTTTTCTATGGCTTTGCATTATGTTTTTAATCATCCATAGAATCTATATTTTTCTATTCAAGATATCTTTTCTAAGACATTTGTTTTGCAAAGGTATCCCTTGTCTCTATCTCTCAAGGGCAAGGTACCTCTTTCCTTCTCTTTGTCTAGGGAGTTGCTTTCCTTAGCTTAGTGGTATTTGTTTATATTGCAATATTATTTCAACATATTGATAGATATTTTGACTATGGATAATCTTCTTATATGAGAAGTTGTTGTCCTAAGTTGTCACTTCTTCTCTATTTTGTAAATTATGTTCTTTATAAAATTTCACCCTTGCTTTGGTGTTAGAGTTGTTTCCCTCATTTCAAAGATTCCTCTTCCTCTTGTTTGCAGGGGGCTTGATGATTGAATCAATGTTCCCGCCTTTAAAAAAATGATATTTTATCTAACACACTCCTCTTTGGTGGGGGTCTTGTTGATAAGATTTCTTTCTTTGAGGATCCCTTTCCATTAGTGACATGTCCTTTTCACGATTATCTATATTCTTGGATGTAGGGGTCAATATCCCTCACTACAGATATAGTGTACATTTTTGTAAACTAGATATCTCCTTGCATTGTGAAGTAGGTATCCTCTTCCATCTTTGTTCCTACACTTGGGGGGGCAAGGATGCCATCTCCTTCTTTTTTGTCTTTTCGGGATTCACCTCTTTCCTTGGTTAAGAAGTATTTATCTATTATGTGATACTCAATCATACATGAAAATTATGGTTTTCATTGAGGATCTATGTCCTTGATAATAACCTCTTTTGTTGTTTGACATTGGGTTTCCATGGTTGATATATCTCTCACCTTGGAAACTGAATAGTGTGCTATCCCTCATAAGGGTTACTTTCTTTTCACTTCTTGCATGATATCTCTTTACATTCATCCCTTCCATGGCCTCATAGGAGTTGTGACCTTCTTGGCTTGGACTGGGTGTTGTTTGTAGATATTGTCTTGACACTGAGGAAGGCTTTATCCTTGTTCTTTTCTTTCCTTAACATGAAAAAATAGTATGTTTTTTCCATATTAAGGAGGGGGGCATATATAGGGTCTCCCTTGTACTATAGTTTTTAATTTATTTATATGCTAAATCTCAGAAGGTAACACACATAATTTGCTAAATCCTGAAGAGACACGCATTTTCAATTTTGAATATGCTAAATCTTGGAAGGTAACACACATAAGTTGCTAAATCTTGAAAAGACACGCATTCATATGCTAAATCTTCCGATGGTAACGCACATAAGTTGCTAAATATTGAGGAGACATGGATTCTTTCAAATTTTTCAAATATGCTAAATCCTTTGAAGGTAACACACATAAGTTGCTAAATCTTGAAGGGACACACATTTCCAATTTCAAACATGCTAAATCTTGGAAGGGAATGCACATAAGTTTCTA
Source organism: Chamaecyparis obtusa (assembly GCA_027943335.1). Taxonomy (NCBI): domain Eukaryota; kingdom Viridiplantae; phylum Streptophyta; class Pinopsida; order Cupressales; family Cupressaceae; genus Chamaecyparis; species Chamaecyparis obtusa. Next base: position 99,212 of record BSBK01004898.1, on the reverse strand, counting down.
AATCCTAAAAAGACACGCACCTATATGCTAAATCTTCTTAGGGTAACACACATAAGTTGCTAAATCCTGAGGAGACACACATCTTATATTCATAGTGATACAAGAAGGTGGATCTATGGATATTCCAGAAGTTGTCAGAAGACACATTACAATTGCAAGCATAGTTTATGGGTGAACCTATTGGGCTCTCCCTCCAAGGTGATTCACGGTAAGGTGGGCATCTTACTGCGCAAGGTAATCACTTTTTCCTTTCTCTCTTTTCTTCTTTCATGCTAGTAGGACATGATCATGAAGCTATGTTATTTATAGTGTTGCTCTTGTCTTTCTTATATAAACATTTATGCTTTTATGATAGCTTTCCAAATATGATATTAGTATGAGAAATATTTTTTTTAGCAAGGTTTCTTATGCTAATTAATTTGGGTTGTTTAGTGCTAACCCTTGTTCTTTTGGTTTTCTTATTTCGCACCCTCGTGCATGTATGTTGAGTTAGAATCCTTAGTCTGGGGGCTTGTGTCCTTAGCTAAGTGTTATTTTATCTCTTTGTGAATCCACTTGGATCTCCTCTTTCTTCTTCTTTACCAAGAGTTTGCATCGAGTCCATACTCTTGCTAAAGTGTGGGGCTTAATGTATCATCTTAAAATGGAAGCACTTCCATGTTAAGAGTGTTTAGCCCTTTGAGTAAGTGGTTTGGGGTCATATTGGATGCCTTGAATTGATCTTTTCTTTGATCTAGTTTTCTCCTCACTTTCTACTTCATTTTTGCTTCATTCTAGGTGAAATTAGGGATAGGATCTTAAGGATTCTCCTAAATTTCCCTCTTTTGTGGCTCTATTTTCTAGGTAGGATTTAGAAATAGGTCCTCCTAGCCTTCATCATAGTAATCATAGGATTTTGTGTCTATTGCTGACATTATGTCTTGTTTTGGCATCATTTCTAGGTTTTTGGGCATCCCCAGGACCTCCTGACTTGGTTTTGAGTAAATCTGGGACCAGGGTCAGATTTGAGGTCGAACCTGACTAGGTCAGGATTGAGCTCAAACCTAACTAGGTCAGGTCCAACCTCAATTTTTCCCCCCTCATTCAAATTTTCAATTTCCTTTATTTTTGGGCATCGAGCTTTCAGGATATTTGTTTTCCCTTCTCTGGGTCGACCATTTCGAATTTCAGAATGGTAAATCATTTAATTGCATTTAATCTAGGTATATTTTCTAAAAGTTAGGAACTAATTGAGATTTAATTCTCCAAGGTGGCCCCTCTAGAGGAGTGTGCCCTAGTTAACTATAAAAGGAGACCTTCCTCTCTCATTTTCTCCATCTTCATTTGTCATCAAACCATCAAGTTTTGTGAGAACATATCTCATCTCAAGTTTTCATGCTTAAGCACTTTCAAGCAAGGTGATCAAGCAAGAATCCATTGAAGCATTCAAGTCTTCTTCTCCATTCAAGTTCTCCATTGAAGATCAAGGATTTAAAGCATTCAAGCCATTGAAGGGATTTGGTTCGAGCATTCAAGATTTATCATTCAAACCCTAGATCTAGCCATCATGATGGTGTGATCTTCCTTCAAGATCCTTTGTTCATCTTCAAGATCCATTTCATTCTTCCTTCAAGGTGGATTCCAAGAATATAATCAAGGAGGTTTGATTTACATTTATTGTTTTGTTCAAGCTTTCATAACAATATACTTGTTTACATTCAAAATACAATTACATATCTATTGAATTGCATAGCTTCATTGTTAGATCCTTTTCTACTACTTGCTAGCATTCCTATTTCAATTTCAATATTAAGGTTGATTCCAAACTGGGGTTTGACCAAGACAAACCCCTCAAACAAACAAAAAAAATCATCTTTTTCTTGCAGGTACAGTTGTGGGATTTCAGATCTAAGAGTGAATTTGGAAACCCTTTTCATCAAACTTCTGAGATCTGTGAACAGAATCAGAATCAGACTTCAAATAATGAATGTAGTATTTAACCTTTTATGAGGGTCAAACCCGACCTGAGCTCATCTTCGAGAAAGATTTTTGGGTTTTCTCTGTCTCGGCATTTCTAGTCCAAAATAGGTAGCAAAATTGCCCGAAAGTATACACAGACATTAGAGTTTGAAATTTTCCAGATCTACCCTAATTTGAGGTTAGTATTTGTATTTCAATTATCCCCTAGTTTCAAGCACTATATCCTCCATAGGGAAATATTGGATTTACTCTCTCTCTCTCTCTCTCTCTCTCTCTCTCTCTTCCATATTCTTTATAAAGTGATTCAATTGTGTATTAACCTCTTGGTTGATGAAATTGGATCTCTTCTTTGAGGAATTTGGGTTTGAGAATAGATCTCATATTTCCCCCTTTACATTTAAATAGGGTTGAATCCATTTCACCCCTATTCACTATCCATTTCTAGTTCTTCATAAGAGATGGTGATATAAATGTGTTTTGGTAGATGATTGTATTGTTCATGATTTTGTCCCATGTTATATGTATATACCCTAGCCATCTTGTTATTACTGTTGCATTACAAAATTAAATGGAATAATTCTACTTTTTTCAATGCTCTATTTCATCTTGAATTTCTTTTGATATTTCATTCATTTTTTAAAACCACGTGATAGGTACAGAAATAGAAATGGATAGTTCTAAGACCACACATATGATGATATTGTGATACTACATGAATGATGACATTAAAAGTGTTTGTAATAGCTTTTGGATTTGATTTTGTAGATATTTTTGGCATTAACGTTTCTAATCACACTCTGTGATCCTTCATCAAGATGAAAGAGAGAAAAAGGATTGAAAGAAAAGTCCATCATTTTTCTCTATTGCAATTATTTTTCTCTTTTTCATCTTGATGATGGATCACAGAGTGTGATCCAAAACATTGATGTGAACAACATCTACAAAATCGAATGCAGAAGCTGTTTAAACATTGATTCCAAAACTATCCACATGATGATAAAAAAATGAGCTATCTAATGGTTGTTTACTATTCATGTTTGTAAATGGTCAGTATTTCTGATGGTACTCCTTGGTGTATTTTATTTAAAAATAAACAAGTTTTAGTTTTTCAATCATGTTTAAGTTTGTAGATGCAGGAGGGCATAAGGGCATAGAGCGTGGATTTCCCTATGTTTTCTTATTTAATGGTGTATTTTCACACCACCATTTAGTTCATAGATATTGTTCTTCCCCAACTTCTATCTGACACTATAGATGTTTCATTGTATTTTATGTCTAAATTAGTAATATCAACATGAATAAAACTTTTTGGTTTTTTATTGATAGAAAATAGTCATTTGTTATATGAATGTTCTTATCTGTCTCCAATAATAAGTTTGGTTGCTTCAATTATGAATGAACAAAAATTTGTTTGATACAGTGGTGATGGCTATGATAAATGTCCCTATGTGTGACTGTGGTGATGGAGTGCGCTGCGTGTTGAGGACGTCACACACAAACACTAATCTAGAGCGTAAATTTTGGACTTGCATAAATAAGAAAAAGGCTGTTAATTGTACAATATTTTGTTTACAAAGAATAAATATTAGTCATTATAGCAATACTAACTTAGATCTATATTGTAGGATAGTGGTGGATGTGACTACTTTAGGTGGGCCGATGACACCCCATCTCTGTCTATATCATTTGCACCTTCTACACAGATACCTATTGTGAATCATGAGTGCAAGTCTGGCAAGGCGCTCGAGACAACTATTGCTGCCTAGAGGACATCAATGGCAAAAGCAAAGGCTACCTATAAAGCCAATGTCATGTTTCTATGATGTTTTCTTTGTGCAACAATCACACTACTTTGTTGGGTCATTATGTAGAAATAGTTATATATGTCGACTATAAGACTTATTTATATTTTGATGTAATATCGAGCAATGCAATGATTATTTTCTTGTTATAATATTGTTTATAATAATCTATAAAATAATTTAAAAAGTTAAGTTTACTATTCACAATATAAGCGATAAAAAAATTAAATTTTGTTTATGATCTACTATACAAAAATATAAATTAATGAAATAAAATATAAATAAAAAATGGAGAAAATAAATAAAATATTAAATTAAACATTATATAATAATTAAAAAAATTTAAATTTTTCCTTGTCAAATTACAATTCCAATTCCGATTCAAAATGTAGAACCAAACACATAAATAGATAATGTTATTCCAATTCCAATTTGAAATTGTAGAACCAAACGTAGAAATAGGAATTTCTTAATTCTAATTCCAATTTCGAAAATGGCAACCAAATACAAAACTAGAATTTCAAAACTTGATTTTAAGATAATCAGGTTTTGACTCAAATTCCAATTCTGCAAACAAACGGAACCATAATGTAAACCTAGAGTTTATTTTCCCACACATTAAAATATGGTATTGCCGATTGAGAATATACAATAAATGTTTTAATCTTGTATACAAGAACCCGTTCATTTTTGTTATATAGTTGAAAATTTGGCTACTTCCTATTAGAAGAATAAATCTGACAGGAGACTTCATGGAAAGGGTAAAAAGTGACAAAATTTATACAGATTTTAGCAATGAATCTATAATGCTATGTTGGGATATATACTTGCCTCATATTTATAAAACTGTATAAATTAATTAATGCTTTTAACTTAAAATAAGTCATAGATTTTGGGAAAGCTAAAACCATTGTTAATCCATATTATTTCTTGATATACCGTTAGCATACATGACCCCTCTAGAAGTGATAAATGAGTGTAATAATGATTGTGGTAAGGCCCAAATGATTCACATTTTGCGATTACTTCACTTTGCTATCTCACAACATAATGCATCTCCCGTGCACTGGTATTGGCGTCACTTTCCATCGTTGTCCAGCCTCTCTGTCTGCGGCAAGGTGGAAGCTTGAAACCCTAGCCACCATCGTCCATGAAAGACCTTATGCATAAATAAATCGAATAGACAAAACTAAAACAAAAGAAAAAAGAACATAGAATTAAAAATCTTAGGGTTTAGAATCATGGCCTGTTGTAAACCTTGCGCTGCCCTAAAGTTATGTGTGTAAATTGTAAAATCACAAAAATACCGACAGAGAATTCTTCACAGCCAACGAGGACACAAAATGGATGGAAATAGATGGAGCTGCTCAGGCATTACATGCCTTGGTATTCATTTTTACACATGAGATGAGAAAAGCTCCCAACGGTTGAAGAAATTTTTATGACAATTTTATTTTTCAGGCGTGATGAGCCATTTTTTGGCTTATGTTATTATTCAGAGAACTATGTTCTTTCTTTCCTGCGTATTTTGCAATCTCTACATTCGCCTTGGTAGAAGAAAAGACGCCCTCAGGAGGGGAAATGTTCTTGGAGGTCTTCTTCACAAAACAGGTCCTGGTCACCGCATTTATTAACTTTCTTTGATGTTGATGTTTTTCTGAGTATAGAGCGTTGTTAGATTATATTGCGTGTACAGGGAGACATGCAACCTTCCGCACAAGCTGAAATAATAAGAAGTGCACAAACCGCATTTAACGCCGATGTGCAGGTGACAAATACAAAAGCGTGTTGCAGGTGCCTTCTGAAGTATGAAATCTTTCTTTTGATCTGTATGGAGCTCCCGCTAACAATAACTTGGTGACTTTTCAAGTAAATTTCCCGACGTCAGAATTAATTATTCAGCATGAGATGGAGCCAGCGAGACTTTAATTGCAACCATTTCAATCAATACGAAAGATGGTAAACGTATTGTACCCGACAACTGTAAAAAATTCTTAGTGTGAGACTTGATGTTTTCGGTGGAATTCTCATCAAGAATAGTTTATCGGATTGTGACGATTTTTTTAGCTGTCTTTGTATGTAACCTAACTTTTTAAAGCTAAGGTTTCAACTTCTGGCCAATAACAATGCACTCAAGGGAAGTTATAGTTGAAAGGGTATAAAAAGAAGTGTCGACCAATACAAGACTCTCATTGCACCAATAAGCGCTTATTCAAATCACCCATACTTGTGGACAAATGTCCCAGTACGTACTGGTGCACAAATGGGTCAATCATGAATTAAAAAAGCTCAAAAATTGGTCAACTATTGGTATATAAATGATCCACTCATGAATTAAAAAAGCTAAAAATTGGTCAACTATTGGTATATAAATAATCCACTATTGGTGATTTTATTGCGTGAAAATGAGTGAGCGGTTATTGGACCCCGAGCGGTACTTGGTCCCTTTCCCCTAGCAAAAGTTGAAGTATACACATTTTGATTGGAATTATGAATCAATGATATTACAAATGGAGACTTAATATGTAGTCGGAATTTTTAATGTTATACAGTTATGTGTGTGGATTAAAATTACAATATTATTTTTATTTTTTATTCAATCTTGTTTTTGTACACATGAGTTTGTATGATAATTGTGAATCTATTCATTAACTACAAATTCAACATATAATGATGTCTACATTTCGTTCTATAAATTATACAAAAGTAGGTTAGGATTTTCTATTTCGTTGGTGATATTAAATATTTTTTTTGATAGATAACGAGCTTCAAATATGTACATAAATTATAGAATGGTTGTTGTATGACGATAATAAATGTAATTTAATGATCAAATGATAAGCAATAATGCATTAAAGATATCATAATTCTCTAAATGAGTGCAAATAAATGTATTTTTATACACAATCATAACTTTGAAGAGTGGGGATTTGTACAAGGTTGGCATGGAACCAAAGTCTAAGATGGGGTTAGATAGCTAAATGTTTGATCTTTACTTTACAATTAAAAGAATCAATATGCAACTATAAAGACAATATTGCATTATGGAGGCAACATGATTCAAACAACCAGGTTGGATTATATTGGAGTGGGATGAGATTACATATGAAAATCAAACAAGTAGGCCAATCAAGATGGGATTACGAGAACATTAGATCATAATAATAAGCAATGTGCACAAGATTCAGTTGAAGAAAAGCTAGCTATATAGGCCTAACTATACACAAAAATATGTAATTTGTAGCTATTTAGATACATTATGCTATTGCCCCAAACTAGGCTTATAGTCGTAAGGAAAATACACCAAGGAAGTCATTTTTATCATCACATTTTGCACCCACCATGGGATAATGTCAACCTCTTAAATTTGAATCATGTATCTCTAACTATGTTTATTTTAAACTTACATACATTAAATACAACAAATTGATGAATATGTGGCCTAATAAAGGACAAAGATTATCTTTCTAAATATGGTATCCATGAATTTCTTACAAGACAAGGAAAAAGGATTACATCAGTTGCTTATGACTCATAAGGAATGTTGAACATAAAATAAGAGCATTAGTGATCATGGATGGCTCTTCAATTTATTTCTCCTATAGGGAACAACTAGTTGATGGAAGACCTCAATCTATATCAATGATAAATATATAATTATAAAATAATAGACTCATAATAGAATGCATCTTGAAATATTTGTAATTATAGTCGTGATAAATTAATAACAAATGGTAAACATGTACTTGCATATGTAATTATTCGTACAAAAATGTAGCAATCATAAATAGAATGGCACTTCATGAGAATCATAGCAATAGAGTGGAGATAGAATCAAATATAAGATCATTTCCCCTATCATAGGGATAATTATGGTGATGCCTCCTTTAATTGCTAAAAGTACCCATACATTTGTGTTAAAAGAGCATATGTGGCATCCATGAGAACATTCACACATAGGATAGGATAAAAAAGATGAGTAGAATCAAGATAATGGTGTTATTACCTTCTATGACCAAAAATTATTATGAAAATATAATGAAAAAGTATGTGGAATCTATGAGAAGGAATAGGCATTTAAGTTATGATCAATGACATAAATTCCAAAAATGGAATGAACTTGTAGTGTTTTAAATTATGTACCATGTGTAATTCCTCATTACATAATGCATCTACTTTACCCAAAATTTGAAATTCCATGTATGCCTCTACACCCCTTCATTCGCTTTGTCACTTTCTTGTATTAATTCTTGACTACATAGTCTATTTGGCTTAGGATGTGTGTGTTTTGTAGAGACATCTAGATGTGGTAGATATTTATCTCACCAATATACAGATGCACAAGTAGTCATTCAAACATTACAATTGATGTTTTTACAATGTAATACCTCTTCCCACCTCCACCAACATCGAGAGTCAATCAACCTACATAAAACATTATAATTTTTCTTTGTTTGGGTCTCTTCTTACATTTTGGGTCTTTCTCAAGCTCTCTTGGATCTTCTTCTTGGCTCTTTGACAAATTCTCACATCATCTTGGCTCTCTCTCACATTGCAACTCAACCACCATTGTCTCTATCTCACCTTCATCCAATCAAACTCTAGCTTTATGGATTTGAAAGGGAGGCCAATCATCCCATCTCATTTTGTTTAAGTATATCATAATTTATTAATTGCACGTTCTTGTTATTTTTGTTTATTATCATTTATCATATATCATCTATCAACTATTTATTATTGATTTTACCTATTTGTCTATCTACTATGGAGGTGGTCCAAACACAAAAATAGGGACTTGACTAAGGTAGGTCTTCAAATAGAACCACCATTTTCTCTTTCTATTTTTGTGTATGTTTTGAAGGAGGAATGAGAAAGAGATCTTGGAACTCTTGTAACTCTTATTTTTGAGCTTTCATTTTTCTTTGTTTTCCTTATAATAGTCACTTTGTAGCTTAGTTATACTTTATGTTTCTTTTTCTTAGACTAATCCTGCCATTTTCTTACTTAATATTTGTCCTCTACTTTTCCTATTTTAGTATTTTTACCCTATTTGTATAGTACGTGCACATATCATGTTGTCATCCTATATCCATGTTGTAGTCCTAGACTTGCACTAGTGTCTAGGATAGTGAGCTCATGGAGCCGAGATGTGGGCCTTGAAAATTATCTTCTATTTGCAATAGTTAAAATGTCTATATATATTAGTATAGTCAAGCATAGCATCATAAATTGTAATCACTTTACTAAATCGTACAATTTATACTTATTTATCACCTATTTTAGTGTGTGGTGATTCTCCTATGCATTATAGAAATTATTTATGCAATTAATTAATAAATAATTAAATTCAGCTCCTCTCTAGATTTAATTTCTATATAGGCAATTAATTTTAGGTGTTCCCTCTTTAATTACTTCCTCTCATTTGTTTTTCCCTTACATACATAGGCCCTATTTAATAAGGTGCTTACAATTTATACTTATTTAGCACCCATTTTAGTGTGTGGTTATTCTCCTATGCATTATAGAACTTTTTTATGTAATTAATTAATAAATTAATTAATTTGGCTCCTCTCTAGATTTAATTTCTATATAGGCAACTAATTCTAGGTGTTCCCTCTTTAATTGCATCCTCTCATTTGTTTTTATCTTACATACATAGGCCCTATTTAATAATGGGTAGCCTTTTATATTTTTTGCGAGCTCAACCCTACTTCAAATACATTTTCAGAATCCTAATATTTTGATTGGCTCTCAATTTAAATTTGAACTTGAAATTACGAATATAGGGAGATTTTTTGGGTGTAGGGCAATCACCCTCTTCCTTGAAAGTGGTCCCATACTCCATAGCTTGCAAACAAATTTAAATTGCATTTTTTATCTAGGTTTTTAATAGAATTTCTAATCCTAGTTGACTCTCTCTTTAATTTTTGGGCTCCAAATGGGCTAGGTGAGGTATATAAAATAAAGCTCTCCCTTTTTTTTTAATCCATCCATTACAATAAATTCCCATACACAATCATTCATGACCTCAAGTGATCAAGCATTTGTTAGAGCATTCAAGAAGCATTTAACCATATCAAGTGATCAAGGCATTTCATCTATCACTTGTGGAAATCATTCAACAATATTCATGTAATTATGTCTCTTGTAATGTCCTTTTATGTATTTGTGGATTCATTCTATTGCATCAACACCCATGATTCATTTCAAGAAGCATTTCCATCATCAAGGCATAAGACTTTCTTATCCTTCTTATCAAACCTATACTACTGAGAGCACACTTCCTTTCTATTTCAATAATTTTAAGTTCAATTTCAAGGTTGATTCCTAAATGGGGGTTTGATTAGGGAAAACTTATTTTAACAACCCTTTTCCTTATTTTTTGTGTGCAGGTATAGGTTATAGGTGGTGCAAGTGCAAGGACACTAGAAGAAAATTTGAACAAAGAGTTGTAGTAAATACATTTTTCATGAGATCTTGATTGGTATAGGGCAAGTCAGGCTCATCCTATACCTCCGAATCACCCCAAATTATTTTGATTATTAAGGATTTTAGGGTAGAGGTGGGCGGTCCTCACATGATAAACCAAGGGGGTATGAGTAGGATCATGGTATGCCAAACTAGGCCCTTAAGTGGCAATGAAATTTCAGAAAAATAGGGTTTGGCAATGCAACATAAAAAATTGAACAAGTTATCAATCTTATATAAAAAAATGTAAGAAAAGAATCTATAGGAAATTGAATGTAGTTTCTAAGCTACTATTTGGTTTTTGAAAAAAAGTTCTATTTGGTGAAAACTTGAAATTTCAATGTAGTGGTAGGTTAATTTTAGGAAAAAAATAAGTAGGTGTATGTCTGACCACCCTAACCATGTAATAAAATGATAATTATTCTTTATACGATTCTAGATATAAGTAGAAGACTCATATCTAGATGTGACACATATTTTTGTGTAATTTTTTTCCAAATAAATAATTAATTATATTTTTTTTTACTACAACTTTTTTAGAATATAAAAACTTGTGTGTTTGACCACCTCAATTTGGTCAAAACTTAATAAATTTCTTTTTTCTTATGGTATGTCAAGCATAGAGTGTGACACATGTTTTAAATTTAATTTTTTTTATATCGTTCGAAAGTTATAGATGTTTTTCAATTAGTCTATCAATCAGGACTTTAGACATAATCCAATTAGAAAAAAATAAATTATTTATTAAACTTAAAATTTGACAAAATTTATATTGTTGGAAAGTTGAAAATCTCCTTAAGTAGTCCTTTTTGTTTCATTAGTTTTAGATTAAAAAAAGACATCATCTACATGGTCAAAGTCTAGAAATACAAGGAGATTTCAAAAATACATTTCTTGGGTTCACTTTCCAAGTTTGGCATTCCCAAGCCAACACCCATAGAATTCCCGAGGAAAATCGCTAGGTTGTAGATTTGTGTTAGTGGTATCCAATATCAGATACATATCTCATATCAGACATGTACTTAATATTAGATACTTATGTATGCATTTCATCTCATATATATTAATATATAATATTTATTATTATAATATACTATAATATATAATATATAATATAGTAGGTTACGTGTTATAATATTGTAATTTTATATATTATCTATTCTGTATTATATATTATATATTATAATATTATATATTATGATGTATTATACTATAATATATATTACATGTTATATTATATATATTAAATAATATATACTATATCCCATTCTCTCACTCTCTCTATTCCATATTTAATACATTATATATGTAATGTATTATATATGCAACATTATATATGTAACACATTACATATATAATGCATTAATATTTGAAAGTTTGGAATTCAAAATAGTAGTATCGGATATCATATATGGATCTGATATCTGATACCTTAACAATGACGCCAACGGTAAAATGTTGGCACAATGGAAATTTTTGCAAATTTTCATACTTGTGGTGTCGAATATTAGATATGGATCTAATATCCAGTACCTTGTCAATGGTGACAATGGTCAAATGTTTTTGATTAATGCTAAATCGGGTTTTTAAGGGACCCCAAAACCCTTTACAAAATAATGGAAAAGATAGGAATTAAGCACCAAGAAACATGATGCAAGGGCATTCTTGGGTCCTTGGTTAATCTGCATGGTGGTATGGTATTTTGGTTCTATGTTACTCGGTTGTAGCTTTAACCGATGGTCTTGATTACTGAAGGAAGCTCGGTCGCTGAAGGAACTCGGTGAAACCTCTTGTGCTCAGTGGAACTTGTGCTCGGTGATGCCTGTCGTGCCCAGTCGACATGCTTTCTCGACGATGCATGTATTGCTCAGTGATGCTTGGAGTGATTAGTTGTTTCATTGGTGCTTGGTAGTTTTGGTCTACCGACTAGAGTTCTTGGTGATTTGGTTGGCCAACTTGGTGCATTTATTATTGGTATCTCTTGTTGTATTCTCCTAGGTAGATCTAGAGGCCGACATGGAGAATTAAATAATTATAAGGCTATTTGAGAGCTGACTGTTGTTGTATTTAATATTTGTTTGTTTAGGAGCCGACTTGGCTTAGGATTTAATTGTTTCTTCCAACTGACTTGTGGCTAAAGATTAGTATTTAAGGAGTGCTTGGGTAGATGTTTAAGGGTAGTAGTTTTTTTTTTGGAAGAAGATCAGTATATCTGATAGACTTGGATCCTATGAGATCTTAAATATCAAATTGTTATTTGATAGTTTGTAATAGCAGAGCTAGTGGTTGTTTACTTGGAGACAAGGAGATTGCTTGTAGGCTTGCAAGCTCAAGTTAAGATTTGCCTTAGGGTTTCCATCAATTGTTGAGTTATTTTAGAGCTGGACTAGCTAGGAGGTTGCAGAATTAATTTTGTAATTAATTGTAATTGGCCCAAACCCAAAAGGCCTTATAGCTGGGCATGTTAATGAAAATTTGATTTGAAGCATATCTTGTTGTGTTATTTTTGTTGTGGGTGTTTTGCTGCCTGTTTGGACTATCCTTAATTGGATTATCCTTACTAGATCTGCGTCAGGTGGTATTAGAGAAAGGTGATCTTGTTGTTGAGTGAAGGTTGTTCTTGAAGGTTGACCTAGCAAGGTTGGATCTTGCGAAGTTGATCTTGTTGGCGAAGAGATCGTATGATCTGAGTTACAAATTCGTGGCACTGAACTTGTGGAATCTTGACCTAGTTGTTCATGCAAGGTGGTAGGTTGATCTGACTTGCATAAAACTTGGAGATTGTCATAAGGTGGTCGGTGTAGGGTTTTTTGCAGAGGTTTTTTTTCTTATCTTTAAGGATGCCTCTGAGAAGATTGGACCCTAGAGTAATTTATGATCTCTATGATATTATGGAATCTAGGATTACAGAGAAGGTTAGATATGATTTTAGATCGGAGATAGAATTGATGAAGAATGACATGATGGCTAAAATCATGAGAGTTATGATTGGTATACCTTAGAATCTTGGTACTGAGGATGGTTATGAGGAAGCTTATGAATACTTTGAAGCTATTGGATCTAGTGGTGATGATAGAGTCGATTGGATGGATAGATCTGGGGAAGAAAGAACTGGTCAGTTGCAAAGATTTGGAGTTTGGTTAAGTACTAGTTACCAAATGGAAGTTTCTAATTTCTTTGGTACTTTGAAATCTGAGAACTTGATTGATTGGATTGGTGAATTAGAAGACTTCTTTGAACTTGAAGAAATTGAAGATCCTCTTAGGGTGAGGTTGGCACAGACTAAGTTGAAAGGACATGCTGCTCTTTGGTGGAAGGAATTACAAAGAGATAGAGAAGATCAAGGTGAAATGAAGATCAATTGGTGGAGGTTGATGGTGACTAAATTGAAAGCTAAGTTCATACCCACTGACTATGAGCTTGACTTGTTTAAGAAGTTGCAGAATCTAAAGAAAAAAGGTTTGACTGTTGGAGATTATACTAAGGAGTTCTACAAACTTACTATTTGTTCTGGACACAGAGAAATTGGTAAGGAAAAGGTAGCTCGGTATGTGAATGGTTTAAGCTTCAGGGTGACCCCACAATAGTGGGTTACACTTTTTTAGACATGTTGATTTTTACTGAAATAACACATTTTTAATAAAATATGATGATTTAAGCCTTGAGAGGTTCCATTTGAAGGAATTAATTAAAAATGGTTAGCTCAAATCCTCTTAGATTAAAAAAACATTGATATAACATCTATACTCCTCATTCATACCTACAATTGAGTCTCCTTCGCACCTATTAAAATATTGACAAAAAATCACTTCGACTTTATGTTTTAGTAGATCAAATGAATGCATTTAAAAAACCTATCTATGTAGTATGATGCTATTTGGAACAAGCTTTCTAAGGAATATAATTTTAATACATATTGAGTTCATTATCACTTTTAAATATTACTTTAACTAAACATAGGTTGTTTGGTCATTCAACAACCTATCTCTTCAAGACTTCAGCAAAAATAGTAAATTACAAAAAAAAAATTATGAAATATATGTAGGAAAAGAGTATTTGTGTTACCTTTCTATAAAAAAATAAAAAAATGAATTTTGATATACATGGATCAAGTTAGAGCGATCCAAGTGACCTTATGTCTAAATTACAGTTACTGTCACTTTAGAACTTAATAAACTATGAAATATAGACCCAAAATGAATGAAACCAATTGCATCCTTCAGATATTGAAGTTACAAATATAACCTCGAAATAATTACATCGTTATCATATTTTAAAAAAAAGTTATGGTGATCCAAGTGACAATAACTCCTTAAAAATACATTTTTTTCACACAACCCACTTTTCAAAGGAGAACCTGAAAAATGAATTTTAATGAATTTTTTTTTAAAAATATATTTAGAAACTAGTAATAAAATTCTAAAAGACTCTAGTTTATATCATCTTCAAATTATTAATATTTTTGCAGCAACAGGTGTTCGAAAGTGAAGTTTTTTCTCAGAATGTTGATCTCTGTGTCAAAGTTGGCCTAAAAGTGGGACACACTATCCTGGCACCACCCTTCAATATTCAGGATGAGATTGGTTTGTTGAAGATTGATTCTATTAAAGATGCTTATCAATATTCTCTAAAGGAAGAAGATAAGTTGAAAAGTAAACAACATGGTAATCCCCAAGGGAAGGAAAAGATTGATCACTTGGTGAAGGATAAACCGACTACAGAAGATGAACAGAAACCTATAGAACTGAAGAAGAAGACAGGTAGAGTTATCTTTAAAGGTACTTGTTATAATTGTGGTGAAGAAGGACACTGTTCTTTTGAGTGTACATAGAAGAAGCTTGGTGACCGATAGACTATTGTGGTAAATGAGAACATTCAGAATGAACCTGAATCTGAGAACTTATTGGTTTGACGAACATTGCTCGGTGCAAAGGTGGAACCTTGTCAGAGGAGTAACTTGTTCATAACTCAGTGCAAGTATAGAGGTAAACTTTGTGATGTTATTGTTGATACTGGTAGTACTAATAACCTTGTTGCTGAGGACATGGTTCATGAACTTGGTTTGAATAGAATGAAGCATCCTTATCCTTAAAGGATTGGCTGGTTACAAAATGATCATGCTCTAGAAGTGAGGCAACAATGCTTTATTGATGTTTAGATTGGTTAGTTTAAGGATCTTGTGTTGTGTGATATTGTGGAGATGAATAGTTGTCACATATTGCTTCGTAGACCTTGGCAATATGATTGGAGAGCTATGTATGATTGTGTAAAGAATGTATTTACTATTGAGAAGGATGACAAGAAGTTTTCCCTAATGCCTTTACTGGATACAACACTCGGTAAGAGAAGTCTGAGTATTGGTAGTCGAGTTGAGTTGTTAGATACTGAAGGTACGGATGGTCAGTATGGAGAACAAACTTGTGTGTTATCAAGGAAAGATTTGAAAAGACAAAGAAAATAGAAGTGGAAAAGTATGCAAGGTGAAGAGTTGGAGGACTTGTATGTGAAGAACCAGTTTGGGGTTTATGTGCTAAATCCTAGAAGTTGTTCTTCCAGCATATTCAAGAACATCTTTTCGAACCTGGGGTGTCTGATGTGGGGGAATTCTTGGATCCTCAGTGAATCTTCATGGTGGTGTGGTATTTTGGTTCTGTGTTACTCTGTTGCAGCTTTAACCAATGATCTCAGTTCCTAAAGGAAGCTCGGTCGCTAAAGGAACTCGGTGAAACCTCTTGTGCTCAGTGGAACTTGTGCTTGATGATGCCTTCTGTGGTGCCCAGTTGACATGCTTTCTCAGTGATGCATGTATTTCTCAGTGATGCTTGGCATGGTCAGTTATTTCACTAGTGCTTGGTTGTTTCTCTAGCACTCGGTAGTTTTGGTTTACCGACTAGAGTTCTTGGTGATTTGGCGGACTTGGTGCATTCATTATTGGTATCTCTTGTTGTATTCTCCTAGGTAGATCTAAAGGCCGGCATGGAGAATTAAATAATTTTAAGGCTATTTGAGAGCCGATTTTTGTTGCATTTAATATTTGTTTGTTTTAGGAGCCAACTTGGCTT
Source organism: Chamaecyparis obtusa (assembly GCA_027943335.1). Taxonomy (NCBI): domain Eukaryota; kingdom Viridiplantae; phylum Streptophyta; class Pinopsida; order Cupressales; family Cupressaceae; genus Chamaecyparis; species Chamaecyparis obtusa. The sequence goes on along the minus strand of BSBK01004898.1, from coordinate 82,921 downwards.
AGGAGTTAATTGTTCTTCTAGCCGACTTGTGGCCAAAGATTAGTATTTAAGGAGTGTTTGGGTAGATGTTTAAGGCATTAGTTTTTTTTTTTGGAAGTAGATTGGTATATCTGATAGAATTGGATCCTACAAGATCTTGAAGATCAGATTGTTATCTAATAGTTTGTAATAGAAGAGCTAGTGGTTATTCGCTTGGAGACAATGAGATTGCTTGGAGGCTTGTGAGCTCAAGTTCATATATGCCTTAGGTTTTCCATCAGTTGTTGATTTGTTTCAGAGCTAGATTAGCTAGGAGGTTGCAGAATTACTTTTATAATTGATTGTAATTGGCCCAAACTTGGAAGGCCTTACAACCGGGCATGTTAATGAAAATCTGATTTGAAGCATATCTTGTTATGTTATTTCTGATGTGGGTGTTTTGATGCCTATTTGGACTGTCCTTAATTGGATTCTCCTTATTGGATTTACATCAAAACAAAATAACTGTTAAGACAAAGTAACACAACCCTTAGACAAATATAGCAATAAAGTCCAACAAAAAAAACTATTGACCAACTAGCAAAAATGACCAATAAACAACTATAGACCAACACACAAAAAAGACCAAAAAAAATAGACCACTAGAGATTAGACCAGCTGCTTAAGGAATTGAACACTATCTTCTTCCAAAGAAAAGAGCTTTTGGATAGACTCCTTAAGAATCACTAGATCCTTAGGCAACATAACAACTTTTTTCTTTAGACTTTCCCTAGTGTGCTTTCCTGGGCCAGCAACTTGACCAACATAATCTTCAATTTATTGCTCTACATTTATGGTAGCCTTTTCTTAATGGAGACCCTCCATCATAGAGTATAATGCTTTAAGGTTTTTAGTTTAAGCCTTAATACCTTCATGACTATAATGATGGATCCTTTTAAGCATTGCCTCATTTTTGTCCACCTTAGCATTTAGATTCTACACTTTTTCATCCAGCACAACCCTAACTTTGTTATCCAACTCAGCATTGTCCAACCCCTGGATCACATTATCCTTACCCCTAGTTATTTCACCCACCTCCATCTTCTCATCTTTTTTATGGCCAAATGTTGGCGACATTATAAAGTGTTGAAATTTTTTATACTAGCAATATTGGATATCAAATAAATATCTAATATTAGAATATTTATCCAATATCTGATATTAGATATACAAAATAGGGCAGTGATCCATTTTGGTGATTTCAATAGACTCGACATTCTTTTTGTAGGTAACCTTTATGAGTTTTTAGATAAAATGAGACAAAATAAGGTTTTTTGGAGCAGCTTTTTTATAAATTATTCATTGGAAATCATTATCCATCATCATTTTTTAGTTACAATGGGGAGAAACAATCTTCGAAAGCATAAACAAAAGAGAAATATTATAAAAGATGAAATTGAAGCATATAGACAAAGAGATAGGAATAACCATCAGAAGAGGAGAGAAGGCATGTTAAATACTAGTGAAGGTGAGGCCCTAGGTTCACCCATAAATATTATTTCAGGTGAAGAGGAGATTGAATTTGAAAATATTGACTATAATTTTGACAACGAGAAAGAAAATGTAGAGATTGGGAATGAAAAGGTAGAGATTGGGAATGAAAATGTAGAGATTGGGAATGAAAATGTAGTGATTGAGAATGAAAATGTAGAGATTGGGAATAAAAATATAGATATTGGGAATGAAAATATTGCACAATATATTCAATTTAGGAATGAAAATGTAGAGATTGGTCATGCAAATGTTGCACAAGATATTCAATTTGGGATCGGGATAGAAAATAATGTTGATGAACTAAATGAACATTATACATCTCCAAATTACATGAGAAATTAAGTAACTTATGTGTAAGAAAGACAAACTTAAAATTCAAGACCTTCAAGAATACTAAAATGATTACTTGAAATTGATGCGAACATTATGAGCAATCTTGGAGGCAAGAGATCAACAAGAACTGTTCGATCGTGGGCTTCAAAACTTTTTGATGAATTTTTTAGCAAGAAGACATTGATCGAGAAATGTCAAATTTTTGTACAATTGCTAAATATGTGAAAGATGATGCCTATGCTAGTGAAATTGAAGATTCATGTGAACAAGAATATTGAGAGAAATGCTATTATTGTGAGAAATCTTTTTAGTTCTCTCAATTCTATTGGGAATAATAGAAAGGAAATAGATAAGAGAGCTACTCAGAGGGATATTAAAACCTCCTTAGTAACTTGTCATTTAAGAAAGGCTTGCTTTATGAGACAAACTTGTCTTGATTTCAACATAAATAATAAAACTTAAATAGATAGAGCACTTGCAAGAAGAGTAAGACTTGACCAGGATCCTCTTCAAAATGGTGCATGGGCTTATGGTGGGAGGCTTCCATATTTTGATAAGAAGCTAACCGGTAGTATGAAAGATGAAATTCAACTATTTTTTCACTCAAACTTAAGAGAGTGTCACCAAATGTGAAGGATGTCTTGAAGTTAAGAATTGGTGATTGAGACTACACACTGCATCCTAAACATTATTTGGAAGTAAGTCAAACAATGTTGTTCAAAAAAATTTGTGAGAGACATCCAACATTGCAAATATCACAAAGGGCTTTTGAATCCTTAAAATCATTTTATTGTGTACCTCTTAAGATTAGAAATACTTGTTTTTGCAAATATCATGTGGATTTTTCAATGAACTATGATCTACTACACTACATTTGTTCTACTTTGCATACTAGCAAAATGTTGGAGGATTGTGGTTTGATTCATCTTCTAAAATCATCAAGAGACTTGCTAGATCAAATTTTATTTTCTAGATATGATGGTTGTTTTTTCTATAGAAATTATTTATTAAATAATAAATTCTCACAATGTGATAGATTTTTGAAGTTTGTTTCATGTTTTTGTGAGGGAAGATAACACAAATTTGGAAAGAAAATTATTCAAAAAAAGATATATAAGATGGTCAAATATACTTTAAAGAGTTGAGGTGAAGGTTATGGATGTGAGTTGGTTATAAAAGAATGCAATGTTGTTGATTTTATTTTAGATTTCAATGAAAATTTTTTCTACATGTATATAAGGCATAGTCACAAGCCTCAGTGGTTGGATCAATAACTTAGGATGTGTAAGGAGTCTTTCCCGATTGTAACTATTATATCGGTCGGTCATTGACTTCACAAAAAACTACACATTTCATCCATAAAATGAGTTGCAAGCTCAGTATTACAATTCCACTTAGATTGTTATTTTTGTCCCCATAACATATAGACATTTCATTGATAGTACAAAATAGGACAAGCGGATAATCAGAGAGTAGCATTTTTATATGAGTGACAATAGGTCTCACTCTTTTGAGTATGCACAACAATGTTTTGATGATTTTTTTGATTTCTCACAGATAGAATATATTGCAATGGATAGACATCTCATTTGGTTAGACAACTACACAGTTCAATTCAAGAATGCTCATATATTTATTACTTTATCAGAATGGATGCGAAGAGGGGTTTACCTCATATTTGGAGATTTTTTAAGCTAGGCATAGGAAAGAGGATCATGATGGAGTAGGTGCATGTGTGAAGAGAGCTCTAGTTCAGGAGAAATTGATGATTTTAGGAGCTACACTTTTGCGATGCTCATTCTACAGTTGATTGGTATAGTTCAACATTGTCACGGGAGGGACACTTAATTCAGTAGTGCATAGAATCTTTTGGTTGGTTTAGGAGGGAATGGTAGGAGGAAATTTGGATTGTCATACAGTTAGAGATTCTTAAAAAATGCACTCATTTCAAAGCTCATATGTAAGTACATGGACCTTTAGACATGAGAGTTGGCTTATTTTTGTCCTGACTATTTTCAGTGTGATTGGAATCATTGTGAGTCAAGTGAGTGGGTGGATGAATGGGCTCCACAATATCTAACTCCTTTATCTCAAATAATATCCATGATAAATGATGACATGGAAAGTTAAGTTGAGCATGCCCATCCTTTAGAGCTTCTACGATCAAAACATGTTTTTGTAGTAGTTGCACCATAGGGGAATGATGAGAGATTGGATTACTATTTGACACAATATGTACAGGGAAATATGAAGCTAATAAAATTGATGATAGATGATGGTGGGTTCATGTATCCTATCGATTCAGTTGTTTTTACAGGAAATGTAGACACCTAAATTTTATTAATGATTTTAATTAAATTTAGTCATCTTACTTGCATTTTTTTATTGAAAAATCATGCATTATTTAATTGATTAATGTTATCCTTCTAGATAAATTAATATAATTAATTAGATATAATCCAATTAATCTAATGGAAACTCATAACCATTTAATTAATTAAATCTATTTCCTCTGTTAATTTAAATAAATACCTTTATCTATTTAAATTAATTCATCAATCATCTTTTCCTCACTCTTGATTAAACAATCTCATTTAATCAATTAGAGAACATGGATCCTAACTTTAACCCCTGAGCTAACCATCCTCCAACCACCTAACTCCTAGTTCCAACTCAACTCAAGCCATTCACCCATACTAAGCCCACTTAATTAATTAATTAATCTTGACTAATTAAATGACCCACTTGCATCCTCCTAATTCTCCCACTTGCATCCTAATCAAATCCTAATCTATTTATAATCACCCCCTTAATCATTTTCACAATCATAATCCATGGATTAAAAAATCCTAATCCAACCCAAGTCAACTCTCTTGTCACATCCTCACATCTCCCAACCCCCAAACCTCATGTTAGCCTTAAATGCTCTTACACACTCCATCTCCCTTTTACACCTTTGTCCCCCATTCCTCTTCCCAAAATGGTCACATTCCTTAAGAGATTTGAATTCTCCTCACAAGCTCTTTCCTTGTGACACTTGTCACAATTCTATTCATTTGAGAAATCACAATCCATGTGCTCTCTCTTGGATGCACCTTGACCCTTCCTCAAGTTTTCTTCTCAACCATCTATTTAACCCTCCTCTTACCTATAAATTCAAGGCTCTTTTCCTTCAAAATCATCCACTTTTTATGCATTATTATAATGCCAAATTGAGAGCTAAAAACCATATTCATACCTTCATAATGCCAAAATCCTCACTCATCTATTGAAGCTTCAACATCTACATTGAGCACACATCCAATCCTTTGGACAAATCCAAACATCAAGAAGGCTTCTTTTTGGGGTGGTTTGCACTCTCTTTTTTATGCTTTCTTTGTCTAATCTTATATGTTGTAGTATATTAGTATGTTGAATCTCTAACTTGGATTTTATGTTCCTAACACACTATTTTATTGCATACATTTTGGCATGCCTGGCGTGACCCACTTCAAGGGTCATTTCTTTTTATTTTCCATCTATTTTTTACTTACAAAACTAACCACATACTAAGGTTTTTTGTGATTTGAGGTTTCTTTGCAAGATTTTCATGTTGTTGCAAGTTTGAAAAAGAAAGAAGAATCATTTCCAACATCACTCTCATCATTGAAATCCATACAACATTAAAAACATTCTCTGACAGGATTGCTTGCACACTTAGTAGGATCGTTGTCTCTGCTCATAGGATCGTGAACCCGCATGCCAAGGTCATTTTGTTTGAAACATTCCCATTCTATGTCTTGTCCCATTCTTACATAGACCTATGCATACACATTCATGCCTATCCTATTAGTGATTGTGCATATCCCTTTCAAAAAAATTTATAAACCCGTGGGATTGCTGGTTGGACCCATGGGATTGTGCATAGAATCTATGAGAATTCTTATTTTTTAGGGTAATTGGTGATAAACTTCATATTTTTTTATATTTTCTGACAGACCCATGGGATTATGGGCATGATCTATGGTAACACTTATTATGAGTGTAATTATTAATAAAAACCATTTTTTAAATCTTTTTGACAGACCCACGAGATCATGTGTACAATCTGTGGGATCATTGTTTTAACTGTTGTGGGATTGTAGGTACAGTTGGAGGGAATGTGAATTTATCTTTTAAAAATAAAATGAACTCACTATCTTTGGTACATTAAAATGAATATTGCATGAACACAAAAAACCCCACATTTGATTTTGGGTTTAAACCTACAAGGTTAAAAGTGAACAAGAAAAATAAAACACTTCAATTTGGGTCCTAGAATAAACAAAAACTCAATCTCAAATGCTTAAGGGATGAAATTGACAAACTTTATTTTTTAAGCATTGCAATTTATTTTCTTCAAAGTGAACCTTGTATCCTAAACACGTGTCTTTTTCTTTGGAGTAGAAAACACATAGCTATACTCTAGGTTTCAATTTTGAATGAAACAGTGGTTAATGTTTCTTGAGTGTTTTTAAACACTTCTTTTTGAGTGTTCATTTTTAGCAATCTCATTAATCTAAGTGATGCAAAGTGAATAGCTTATATATGTATCATCTCCCCTCACCCTTGTGGAACTTGGTTGAAGAGAAAGATTAAGATGTTTAATTTGGTTCTAGTGAAGCCTATCTAGAGGGCGTGCTTCCCGTTTAAAGGATGACCTCAAATCGATAATTACCCAATCGGTATATAAATAAGGTGTTGAGAAAACTATTTCCTTATCCTCTCAAGCTCGAGTGATGCATGTTGATGGTAGTCTTCAAGGTAGGTGAATATCCCTACGATTTTGGCATGGTCAACTAGGCTCTTAAGTGAGTCATGCACGTATAAACCAATTGGGAGGACACTACAGATCTTACTAGAGGCCATTAATTTAGAGGCCCACACAATCTACCCCCAAAATCTTGATAATCTTTGTGCAAGGAGGATAGTAAACTCCCCAAGACACTCACCATATTGTGCCATCCTTGAGTGTTTGGAGTTGGCTAATACAACATTGATTGACCCATTGTGTGGTCTTCACTTGCCATATTCTGATTAGCTCTTGTGTGTGTGCCTAAGTTAGTGAGAAAAGGTTTTCAAGCTAAGATTATTCCATAAGGTAGAGCTACTTGTATGCATTTTCAATGTTACAAAACAAGTGAAAATATTTCTTTGAACATACATAAATGAAGAGTTTCGCAAACAAATATTTTTCCATGTCAATCCAAACTTAGGCCCAAATTTTCTAGTCCAAAAATCACCCAAGCCTCCAAAATCCTATCATCCTAGTCTCATAATCATGGTCTTCCTATCATCCCGCATCATTTCTAATGCAGGTCAAGGATGGTGGATCCAATTGAGGATAGTCCAAACCTTGTAGCTTTAGAATCACATAGTAGAAATACACAACACAAGATGTTTCAAAACATATTTTCATTAACATGCCTGGCTATAAGGCCTTCTGGGTTAGGGCCAATAACAAATAGTAGTAATTCTGCAAGATCCACAAGATCCAATACAATCTTAGCTAGTTCAGTCCTAAAAATAATCAGAAGCTGATGGAAACCCTAAGGTAGATCTAAACTTGAGCTCACAAGACACCAAGCAATCTCCTTGTTCCCAAGCCTCAACTCCTAGCTCTACAATTATAAATTATCAGAAACAATCTAATTAGGAAGATCATGCAAGATCTTTTCCACAACTTCACCAACTCCAACTCTTCCAGCACATCCAAATTTGATGTCTTTCTGAACCTTCAAGTCATCCTAGTCATCCCCTAAACATCTATCCAAACACTCCTTAAATACTAATCATAAGCCACAAGTCAGCTGGATGAAACCATTAACTCCTAAAAGAAAATATTAAATGCAATACAAGTCAGCTTATAAATCACCTTACAAACATTTAATCCAACATGTCAACCTGTAACAATAGCTACCAACAATAAATACACCAAGCCAGCCCAACAAATCACACATAACTCTAGTCGAAAAGCTAAAACTATCGAGCATTAGAGAAATAATAGAGTGATAGTGAAATAACCAAGCATGCCAAACATCATCGAGCACCAGTATTGACCAAGCACCATAGACATCACCGAGTAACACTTTCATCGAGTGAAAGAAGTTTCACCGAGTTCCTTCCATGACCGAGCTTCCTTCAATGACCAAGACCATCGGTTAAGGCTACAACCGAGTAACATCGGCCAAATAATAAACACCTATGCAGTTTCACTGAGGACCAAGAATGTCCCTACCTTAACCAAGGATACCCATGCATCAGACACCCCAAGTTCAAAAAGATGTTCATATGTGAGATAAACATCTTCCAGGGTTCAACACATAAACACCGAACTGGTTCTTCATATAAAAATCCTCCATCTTCTCACTTTGCATTTCCTTCCACTTCAGCTTCCTCTATCTCTTCAAGTATTTTCTAGACAACACATAGGTCTGTTCTCTAAATGGATCATTCATTTTCTCTGGATCCACCAACTCAACTTAGGTACCGATACTCAGGCTTCTCCTACTGAGCGTTGTATCCATCAAAGGCATCAGGGAAAACTTTTTGTCATCCTTCTCAATAGTAAACACCTTCCTCACACAATCATACATAACTCTGCAATCATATTGCTAAGGTCTACCAAGCAATATATCACAACTATTCATCTTCACAACATCACATAACACAAGATCCTTATACTGGCCAATCTGAATATCAATGAAGCATTATTCTCTAACTTCCAGAGCATGATCATCTTGCAACCAGCCAATCCTATAAGGATTTGGATGTCCCATTCTATTCAAACCAAGTTTCTGAACCATGTCCTCAGCAACAAGGTTATCAGTACTACCGCTATCAACAATAACATCATAGAGTTTACCTTCAGACTTGCATCAGGTCCTAAACAAGTTACTCCTCTGACAAGGTTCCTCCTTTGTACCGACCAATGTTTGTCGAAGCAACAAGTTCTCAGATTCGGGTTCATTCTGAATGTTCTCATTTACCACAACAGTTCGTCGGTCACCAAGATTTTTTTATGTACACTCAAAAGAATGGTGTCCTTCCTCTCCATAGTTATAGAAAGTACCCTTAAAGATAACTCTACCTATCTTCTTCTTTGGTTCCACAGGTTTCTATTCATCTTCTGCATCAGTCAGTTTATCCTTCACCAAGTGATCAATCTTTTCCTTCCCTCAAGAGTTACCATGTTGTTTTCTCTTCAACTTATCTTCTACCTTCGGAGCATACTGATAAGCATCTTCAACAAAATCAATCTTTAGCATACCACGCTCATCTTGAATATTGAATCTCAAACCATTCACATACTGAGCTACCTTTTCCTTACCAATTTCTTTGTGTCTAGACCAAATAGTAAGTGTGTAGAACTCCTGGGTATAATCTTCAACAGACAAATCCTTCTGCTTCAGATTCTGCAATCTCTTAAACAAGTCAAGCTCATAGTCAGCCGGTATGAACTTAGCTTTCAATTTCTTTACCATCAACCTCCACCGATTAATCTTCATTTCACCTTCATCTTCTCTATCTCTTTGTAATTCTTTCCACCAAAGACCAACATGTCCTTTCAACTTAGTCTGTGCCAATCTCACCTGAAGTGGATCTTCATTTCTTATAGCTCAAATAAATCTTCAATTTCACCAATCCAATCAATCAAGTTCTTTGGTTTTAAGGTACCAAAGAAAGTAGAAACTTACATTCGGTAACTATTACTTAACCAAGCTCCAGATCTATGAAACTGAGTAGTTATGTCTTCACCAGATCTGTCCCTCTGGTCATCACCACTAGATCCATTAGGTTCAAAGTCTTTAGCAACTTCTTCATAACCATCCTTAGTACCAAAATTCTGAGGTACACCAGTAACAACTCTCATGATCTCAGTGACCATGTCATTTTTCATCAGTTCCATCTCATATCTGAAATCTGATTTCACCTTCTTTGTGATCCAGGATTCCACAGTATCACAAAGATCATAAATAACTCTAGGGTCCAATCTTCTTAGAGGCATCCTTAAAGATAAGAGAAACCCTCTGCAACAAACCCTACACCGATCACCTTGTGATAATATCTAGGTTGTAAGTCAGATTGCAACCTACAACCTTACAAAACAACTAGGGAAAGATTCCACAAGTTTAGTGCCATGAATCTGCAACCAAGATCAGACAGTCTCTTCACCAACAAGATCAATTTCATAGGACCAGCCCTTGCAAGATTAATCTTCACTTGACAAGTTCAACTCTGCTCTGATACCACCTGATACAGACCAAGGCAAGATGGGTCCAATTAAGGAAAGTCCAATCCTTGCAGCTTCAAAATCCCACAGTGGAAATACACAACACAAGATGTTTTAAAACATATTTTCATTAACATGCCTGGCTGTAAGGCCTTCCAGGTTAGGGCCAATTACAAACAATAGTAATTCTCCAAGATCCACAAGATCCAATACAATCTCAGCTAGTTCAGTCCTAAAAATAATCAGAAGCTAATGGAAACCCTAAGGTAGATCTAAACTTGAGCTCGCAAGCCACCAAGCAATCTCCTTGTTCCCAAGCCTCAACTCCTAGCTCCATAATTAAAAATTATTAGAAACAATCTGATCTACAAGATCATGCAATATCCTTTACACAACTTTACCAACTCCAGCTCTTCCACCACATCCAAATCTGATTTCTTTCAAAACCTTCAAGTCATTCCAGTCATGCCCTAAACATCTACCCAAACACCCCTTAAATACTAATCATTAGCCACAAGTTGGCTGGATGAAACCATTAACTCCTGCAAACAAATATTAAATACAATACAAGTTAGCTTATAAATCACCTTACAAACATTTAATCCAACATGTCAACCTGTAACGATAGTTACCAATAATAAATGCACCAAGTCGGTCCAACAAATCACATAGAACTCCAGTCGGTAAGCTAGAACTACCGAGCATTAGAGAAACAACTGAGCAAAAGTGAAATAACTAAGTATGTCAAGCATCTTCGAGCACCAGTGTCAACCGAGCACCATAGAAATCACTGAGTAACACTTTCACCGAGCACAAGAAGTTTCACTGAGTTCCTTCCATGACCGAGCTTCCTTCAATGACCGAGACCATCGGTCAAGGCTGCAACCGAGTAACACCGGCCAAATAAAAAACACCTATGCAGTTTCACCGAGGACCAAGAATGTCCCTGCCTTAACCAAGAATGCCCCTGCATCAATTTCCTTCCAATATTGTTCTCCTTTCCTCCCCATATCCTAGGCTAGTTGAGTCATCTTGGTCATCTTTCATCCCCTTTCCATCTTCTTTGGAGTCAGTCATTACTCCTATCTTGAGCTTAATCCAGATTATAGTCTGAGCCTATTTATCATCCTAATATGAGCTTTAGTGGTTCATCCATCTTCATCCTTCATCCCTATCCAAATCATCATCAAACTATCATGTCACAATTCTATTATGATGAGTTTGGTCATCCCATCTCTTCTCCCACTTTATCATATTCCAATTATGATGATAGTCTTGTTGATCATGATGAGTACATTGAAAACCTTAGCAAGCTCGCTCCAAGCATCCTCCAAAATCCAATCATTCCTCTAAACTACCCCATCATGCCTCCATGCATGCCCACTAGTACTCCTTATCATACCTTTGACAAGGGAAATCCATTATTGTATTCATCCACACCTTCATCCTATGTCGTACCTACATGTACCCCACATACACCATTCAAGCCTCCACCTTCTCCCATAGTCATATCTCAATCTCCACCTTTCCACAACAACACTACTAACTACATCCCTAATCCAATTCTGTCACCTCCTTATCCTCCAACCCATTTTCAAATCCATAATCCTAGTCTTCCAATCTATCACCATAATCCCCATGCTATTGCTAATCCCCATCCACTATATCCTACCTTTCTCCTCCATCTCCTCTATCCTATCTCAATCCCCCCTCTTCCATTCCTACCTAAATTACTACAAGTTCCCTTCCACAAGAAACCTACATCCTTCAATCCACTTCATATTCTATACCACAATCCATGGCTCCTACCCCAACAATTAGTCAATATAGTTCACAAGTCACCTCCATGCCTACTTATGTGAACTATCTAGTCATGCCATCTCCTACACCCATTTCTAAACCATCACTAATTCAACCAAGCTTACAATCCACCATCACACCTTCATACATAGACTATATTAGCTTCCCACCATCTACAGATTATGTTCCTTCACCTCAACCTCCAACATGAAAGTCTCTAAGGATTTTCAAAAGGAAGCCTATGAAAAATCCCTCTCCTAAATTTGAAGATTCGCATCATCTCACCCCCTCATGTGACACCACTAGTGATGAGGCACATCCACATCCCACACCCATCATTTCCCTTCTATCACCCACACCTATTATACTTCTTCCATCTACCCCATGTATTGATCCTCTTCGATCTCCTAGTATCATTGAGTCCCTTCCATCCATTGACTCCATCCAATTCCCATCCACATCTCCTCCTTGTAGCATTATCCAAACCACATCCAATGAACCTTATGATTCCACCCTTCTTCCCTTATCACAATTGCAGAACCTCCTGTCCTTCCATCCACTCCATCTGAAGAGTCCATCCATGCATCTCCCAACACACCATCCACACCAATCCAATCATGTCAATATCTTGTCCAAAAATGTGTTCAAATATACATTGACTTGAATAAATATTGTATCATTCCATCAACATCTCCATCTCAAGATCCTACCATCCTACTTCCTTTGTTACATGATCCATTTCTTTCATCACCTCCATCTCAAGATCCATTACTATCTTTCCATCCAAGTCAAGACCACATCATCCCATCCCCTCTACTTCATGATCATTTATCACCTCCAATCCAAAATATCCCACCACCATCACTCTATCCCCTTGGATCGCTTCCATTCATCCATGGTGGTCCACTTGAAGTAGAAGAAATAAATTTCTTATCTACCAATACTACACCTAATAATGGACTCACATCTTATTCCCTAATTAAGAAGTATCCTAGCTTGGATAAAATGCTCAATTAATGAAATTATCAAGGTAAAGGCCTAGGACACCATGAACAAGGTACTCTAGAGACCATTCATACAAAAAAACATCCACGGTCTGATGGTCTTGGTTACACATCTGAAGGCACTCCATCCAAAAATGTTGGTACACCTAATGCAAAATTCAAGCGTGCCCCCAAACCCACCATTACATCTCCTAGTCGTTCCTCCAAAAAATTTAACACCATCCCCTCTCCTCCATCATTACAACCCAAGATAACCTATCACATTCCTCCTTTATCCTCTAAATCCATTTTGGGTCCCTATGTCCCAAAATATAGTGCATCACATATCTTTCACATACGAAATCCATCTTGGGCCCTTTTGTCCCAAGATCCCATCCCCCATCTTATCCTAGTCATTCATCCATCCATCAATCCCACATCCCTATCAACCACTACAAGAGCCACATATCCCATCCACCATCATACATCTATCATTGCATCCATACCTAGTGCCTTGGGAGTTGGGATGATGTCTGTAGTTTCTCACCTTTCACCTATCACTTCTGGGTCAAATTGTACCTACTCAATCTTTGATAGAATGATTCTGCTAATCACTTAGGAGGACAGTTAGTCAGCACTATAAAAACCATCAATGCAAACCATCATAAAAGATATAAAGAATGAATTTTAGAACTTTGGACTTCGGGAGCTTGCGCTCAAAGAATAATGAATGAAAGAATATGGGTTCGCATGGAGAGGAATCCCAGAACCCAAAAAATTTATTGCTCCTAAAATTTCCTTAAGGCATCCAATGTTTTAATTATTCTTTCCTCATACACCTTCAAACCATCCATGTGACATGTAGCCTTATCAAGAAAGTCTCTTGCATTCTTGGCTTTACTCTTCATTTCAGAGGTAATTCTAGTGGCGTCATGAGCCTCCAACACTAGCTGGGAGAGCCTTTCCATGACTAAAATATCAAAATCTCTCGACGACTGGAATTATTCATCTTGGCAGTCCTCCCAAAAATCTTCCAGGTGTGGCTTATGGGGTCGAGATCCCCGGGGCATTGCTTTCTTGAGGTGACTATGTGGATCAAAGTTATGGCATCTAAGTAAAAATTTGGTTAAATTCAAACTGCTTAACTCATTCTCTTCTTCTAGGGCCACTGCGAGGGTGCACATGTACTTAGCATAGGTGATGGGAAAGTGTGCTACCTACCTCATCATCAAATGCAAAGTTTGGCTCAGCCCAATCCATTGATCATATGTATGCTAGTTGCCATAATATATGTTCTAGGGTAGATATTGACATGAATGAGGATGGTTCCACATCCCATTTGTGTGCACATTGTGGGAGTAGATGCTATGCTTCCACTACATAAGATGTGGCCCTCATCAATGCCCTGATGACCATGGTGTTTTCTAGTGGAGATCATATGAAGATGATTTTATTCATGTGTTTATGACAAGTTATGATTTAATCACTTAAATCTTATAAATGTAAATAATTTTTTATTTATAGAACAATTTAAACTTATATATGAATAATATGCATTGCAGGGTGCGCGAGTTGGTGTGAGTACACCATGTAGTATTCATTCCACTCTATGTGCACATGTAGCTTTGACACCAGAGGTAAAGATTTTTAATATGTTAAAAATAGAATTATACCTTGATTTCAAAATAATTTTTGTTAATATTTAGTAACTCTCTAATGTAAATTATTTTCTATTTTGTAGGGGTTGTTAGGGGCTTAGATGTCCCAAGTTGATGATATCACAATTTTGGTCATTGACTTTGGCATCGAAAGCTTTGCAGTATCATATTGCACAACACTTATTTACAATTTTGATTGAACCCATGCGAGTCATTTAGATTTAGATTTTTTTGACTTATATTTAATTATATAGTATCTCTTATCTTAATTTTGTTTCTCTTAGGTTACCCCACCTAGCTCCAAGACATTTCGTGTGCGAAAAGCATCTTCCAATAGACCAAAATAGAAAAAGAAATCCTCGCATACACCTAAATGCCAAAAGGTAATTTAGCACTATTTAAATTTATGTTTTGAAATTTATTATGATTAAATATGCACATGTAAATTGATTTAAAGTGTTTTTTTTAGTGTTATATATACAAAAACAATTGGGTTTATAGAATTGATGAATGCACCTAATCAATGATAACTTTATGAAACCCCCTTCAAAAAAAGATATAAAAACTTGGCGAATATTTCATTTTCTTGGAAAATAAATTAATTTGTATTGGTGAATCTTTGAATTTTTTGCAAAAAAATTATTCTTATTGGCGATTATTTTTGAATCACAATTCTCTTTTGTTGAAAATATTGGTGAATCTCAAACAATAGAAAGAAATTCATTGATCACCTTGGAAAGTATTTTCATTTAAAAAAAACTTATAGAAAATTATTGGGCTACATGTGGAAATCTTTGAGGGGTTTAAGGGATAGACTCTATAATATTTAGTTTCTACCATTTATTAAAATGTAATCTAATAACCCTCATTATATTGTGTGAGATAAATGTATTGATAATTTTTAATTCTAATGAGACTTTGAATTTCTTCAAGGCCATTGATTTCTATTAGGATCAACAATCTAAAGGAAATTTTAGCCCCCATAATCATTACAAATCAAATAGTAACATTTTTTTACCTCATGGAATATAATGAGGATCTCTAGATTATATTTTAAATCAATAATGACAACTAAATATTGGTGATACAACCCTACAGTAACTAATAATTATGATATATTATCGGAGAATTAATTTACATTTGTAGAATAACTTATAAAAGTTGGGTGAATCGAATCTAATCATGTATCGAATATTGTGGCGAATCTTTGAGTTTAATTTTTTAATAAAATAAATTATTTGGTGATTTAGATATTCTTAAAACAAAATTTTGTAAAAATGTGAAGATTTAGGTTAACTTAAATCTTGAATTATTAGCCAAATTTGGATTCTCAAATTTCAAAAATTAGCCAATTGGCGCGAATATTAGCCACTAAAAAAATCACTACACCTAATGTTATAGAGGTTTAGGAGAGGGAAGAGGTAACACTTTCATCTTCACTTTCATCCCTTGTTCTTACTTGAAACCCTCTTCTAAACTCCTCTTGGATTCCATTCTTGTTCGTTCGAAAGCTCTAAATCCTTCCTCTACGACAATAAGATTTGTTATCATTTTTCATACAAGAAATGGTCATAGTTGCTTCATCGGTGATGATTGCTCCCAAGAGTAAAGGAGAACCATCTGAGGCTCTGGTATGCATTTGTTTGATATATGATAAACATATATTTTTAGATATAAGTATATGCATTTTTAGTTTTTTAGTGTTTGTGAAAAACTTTGGGTTATTAACTTACATATTAATTTCTTTTTACCTATTACAACCCCCTTCGCGACTTCCCACATATCCTCTATCATTCCATTTTGTTAGGAATCCCAATCATTGGATAGGGGGTCCATCACAACAGAGGGAAGAGGTATGTGTGTCTTCTTAGTTGAAACCTTCTTCCCAACTCCTATTGGATTGCATTCTTGTTTGTTTGAAAACCCTAATTCTTTCCTCTATGACTATAAGTTTTCTTATCATTTACCATACAGGAAATAATCATGGCTAATTCATCAGTGAATGTGACTCCTATGAGTATAGGAGAACCATTTCAGGCACTAGTACACATATGTTTTTTAGTCCATGCATTTTTAGTTTTTTAATGTTTCTCGAGACATATATGTTATTAACTTGTATTAAATAATTTTTACCTATTACAACTGCCTTTATGACTTCCCATAGATCCTCTACCTTTCCATTTTGTTAGGAGTCTTGATCATCCAAGAAGGGGTCCATCAAATTTACTACACAACCCAAGAGAAGAAGAAACACATAAGGTAATCAACAATTCAATTGTAAATAAATTACCACTCAATATTTAGTTATTTTGATGTTATTTTAAGAACTCTAATCTATTTTTTGACAAAAGGTATTTGATTTAGCATTTGAATTGTTATTGTACATCCATCTAAAGAGCCATGTACTACTTCAAAGAGGCTCAATTTTGATGATCCACCACAATCATAGAAATTGATAGAAACGTGTAGTTATAGTTGTGGTCATTGAAGGACCAATTTATGTATATATTCCAAATTTATATTGTATATATTGACCTTGACATGGCACATGCCATATTTTTGTAACTCTATTATTGACTTGAAATTTTTGCCATTTTTGTATATGTACACAATTATTGTTCATTTTCATATATATGAAAGTTGATATTCAATCCAATTTGTTCATTATGTGCATATATTTGTACTTAAAAAATTAAATATTTGTAATTGAATTGTGATCTAATTTGTTCATTGTGTGCATGTCGTGATACTTTGAAACATAATTATTTACAATTGAAATGTGATCCAATTTATTCATTCTATGCAAGTCATATGGCATATGTACTTTTAAATGATTATTTATTATAATAGAATGCAAATATGAACTTATTATTGGAGTCATATCATCCTTTTTAGAAAAAATTGTCTAGCTAGAAGAAGTCAAGCAACTTTTCTTGCAACCAAATTGGTATTAATGGTCATAAACTTGTCTACAATGGTGTTGAAAGTACTCATTTGGATGTAGTAAGGCCTAACAAAGCTATTTGTAAAGATATAAGGTCAATTACTGATGCAAAGGACTCCAAACAAGGTTTATAAATCAGTCAAGACACCTTGAAACATGGACACATATTTGAGAATTGCAATGGATTCCAAGGCCAATTCACCAAAATAACATGAGAATATACGAAACATGGTTACAAGGACCTCCTCAAGGAAAAAATACACCATGATCACACATATATTAGTCACTTTTGGACATTAGGAGACACCAAAAAACTTCTCCAATACTTGTCATTCACTTGGAAACATAATTAAGATTACTTCCTTCAATGACGGTTGTTAGGCCTACTAGCCCTATCCAACTGGGCTTACGAATTCAAATCCAAATCATAGACCTTGGAAAGCATTGGATAAACTCTTTGGACACCTTTTGACATGCTGCAACACATTGTCAAATATGACACTATGATCATTTGAAATAATTGATCAAAGATTGACTCTTACAAGAGTCATAAGGCCTAATTAGGCCACTTTTGCACAACATCTACTACCAAATTACATTACCCAACCAAGAAAAAAGTTAGGAAAGGTGGAAATAAACTTATGACCATCAAATCCATTTGCCTCTAGCTCGAAAACCTCTCAAATTTACCAAAGGACTCAATTTAACTGCCACAATCATAAGAAATAAGATAATTACATGGTATTTGCAAGCCTAGGGCATCAAGACATTTCTTCCAAACATCATAAATCACTCCAAAAAAAACAATATATTGTAGAGGAAACTTGGTACTATCATTCATCCCACCTTTTCAATTTTTCAATGGTGAACAAGGGAGATATTACCAAATTTCCATCAAAAAGCTTGTTAAGGAGGGATTTCAAACTGTTTTGACAAAACTTCTTCAAAATTCCTCTATACACCACATAAGAGGTTCAAATAAATTTAAAAATAGAATATAATCATTTTATTTTCCATCCATATAAATTTTACTACAAAATGGAATCATACAAGATAGTGCCAAACAAAATATCAGAGAAATATCAGTTATTGTAGTAGGAAAATTAGTCAAATTTTTAATTAAAACTCCTATCCTAATTTATCAAAATTTAATGCCTCAACCCAAAGAGAATATATAGACCTGAAATGTACCTTTGTAATTACTTTCAACTAATTTTTCAAGTTAAATGACCATTTTTGTCAAATTAACACAATTGACAACTTTTGTGACTGCAATTTTTGCAAAATTGTAAAGTTGCATAACAACTTTTATAATTTTTACATATAGCTTACCAAACTTGTTCACTAACCCTCCGAGTAATTCAAATGACTAAAAAAACATATTATAAAGCCAAATATGCCTTATTACATCATGAATAGACGTGTTGACAACTTTTGTCAACTTAATGGTAACATTTGCACTCAATAGATAACTTGCACCAAACTTTAACAAGAAGACTCAAAAGTCCTATTCTCACCTTAGACATACTAAAAACAACTGAAAATGACCCTTTTACATCCAATTTACCCTTAGTTAGAATATCTTGAACCCTTTGACCCAATTAGACCATTCAAGAACATATAGGACTACAAGAGTGCATTGGTTTCCAAAGCCTTACACATGATTACAAATTATTTGAGTTATTTACAGATGGTCCTTAGGACCTCATTGGATCATCCAAGACACCAAAAAAGGAACCAAACACACACAAAAAAGGCCTTGATGATTCATTAAGTTGATAGGGTGCTCCTACGCCAGTTGTGCAAGTTTTTACTAAAATTGCTAAGTTGTCAGAGAATATGAAAAGTTTTCATTTGACAAAATTGCAAAATAGGTGTAAAAGAGGGAACCCAATGGTCACAAAATTTTTAAAATCAATTATTCCCAGTGATAAAAATTGTCAATTTTGTCTATTTTAACCTTGCCTAGACTATTTGAGTAAAGTTTTGGTTTGGGAGAGTGTTCAGAGGGTAGGTGCTTTGTAAAATGGGCCTAATTGTCCCTTAAATACTTGAAATTAGAATTTTTTAACCAATTTGTTCCAAAACATGACATGTTAAGTTTGATATAGGTTAGGTGTCTCCAAAATGGGTATCTAAAAAGGCCAAGTTGTTACAAGTAGGAGTTTTCATTGCACCAAAAGATCAACTTGTTAATGCGTGATACAACCACTAGACTTATAGAAGACACAGGAGGTGGTTAAGCCATGTCACAAATCCTAAGGGGAGCGCTGACCATTTTTCCAACAATCTCCCCATCAGCATTACTTGAGGGGATTCAAACCTGTGACCAAGCTCTAATACCACTTGTTACAAGTAGTGGTTGCTGCTGCACCAAAAGATCGACCTGTTAATGCCCGATACAACTGCTGAAGACACAGGAGGTGGTTAAGCCATGTCATGAATCTCGAGGGGAGCACTGACCATTTTACCAACACAAGTTTCTATATCAAAGGTGATTGTGTTAGAAGTTATGAACCAAAAACTTAGTTTTAAGGGCTACTAGGAATAAGCCCTCATTGTGAAGGAAGTTTATATAGTGTTATGTTCATCGTGGGAATAAATCAACATTGCAATTGAGTCTGATTGGGTGGGTTTATCCTAGGCATAGTCCCATTTTACCTCTTGACACACCAGAATGCTCAATGGCATACCCTATTGGTGATGTCCCTTATGTGCCCTAAGTTCATAAAACTATCAAATTTTGACATATTGTTTCTTGCAAACCATGGCACTTGCTTAAGATTTGTTTGAACATATAGATTTTTTTTAGGCCCCTCTACAATAACCTATCTCAATTTTTGAAGAATCAAAGTCTTTTTTGTAGGGTAGTAATTTTTTTGTTCACGCAAAAATTGTCAGATGCACTTAGTAAAAAGTTGACAAGTAGCCCATATTGATGTTTGTTCATCGTGGGTACGAAATGAAACTATGATCATATCTAGTTGGGTGGGTTTACCTTAGGTATGGTCTTGCTTTGTCTCTCGACATGCTAGAATGCTTAGCGACATACCCTACTAGTGATGTCCCTTGTGTGCCCTAAGTGCATAAAACCATCAAACTTTGAAGGACTATTTCTTGAGAAATGTGGCACCTATGAATGATCTATTTGAACTTATAGGGTTGTGTTAGGCCTCTCTATAATAACCTATCTTGGTTTTTGAATACTTAGAGTCATTTTTGTAGAGAAACAATTTTTCTATTCATGCAAAAATTATCAAATGCACTTAGTGCAAAGTTTCCAAGTAGCCCATATCACATTCTATTTGTCATGGGAATGAACCAACATTGTGATCACATCCAGTTGGGTGGGTATACCCTAAGCACGGTCCCACTTTTCCTCTCAACATGATAGAACACTCAACAACATACTCTACTAGTGATGTCCTTTGTGTTCCCTAAGTGCATAAAACTGTCAAACTTTGATGGACCGTTTCTTACAAATTGTGGCACATTTGTATGATTTGTTTAAACCTATAGGGTTGTGTTAGTCCCTTCTAAAATAATTTGTCTCATTTTTTGAAGACTCGAAGCCATTTTCATAGGGCATCGATATTTCTATTCATGCAAAAATTGTCAAATGCACTCAGTGTAAAGTTTCCAAGTAGCCCATATCATGTTCTATTTGTCATGGGCATGAACCAACATCGTAATTACATCTAATTTGGTGGTTTACCTTAGGCATGATCCCATTTTTCCTCTCGACATGTTGGAATGCTCAATGGCACAACCTACCGACAATGTCACTTGTGTGGCTTAAGTGCATAAAACCATTGAACTTTGAAAAAATATTTATTATAAATATTGGCACCTACACATGATTTCTTTAAACCTATAGGGTCATTTTAGGCCCCTCTATAATAACCTGTCTCAGTTTTTGAAGACTCGAAGTTTTTTTTGTAGGGAAACAATTTTTTTGTTCATGCAAAAATTGTTAGAGGAACTTAATGCAAAGTTTCCAAGTAGCCCATATCATGTTATGTTTGTCATGGACACAAAATGACACTAAGATTGTATTTGGTTGGGTGGGTTTGCCTTTGGCATGATCCCACTTTGCATCTCGACATACTAGAACTATTAGCAACATACCCTACTGGTGATGTCCCTTGTGTGCCCTAAGTGCATAAAGTTATCAAACTTTGATAAACCATTTCTTGAAAACCATAGAACTTGTGCACAATCTGTTTGAACCTAAAGGGTCATGTTAATCCCTTCTATAATATCCTATCACAATTTGTGAAGGCTCGGAGTTAATTTTGTTGAGCATCAATTTTTTACGTTCATGCAAAAATTGTTAGATGCACTTAGTGCAAAGTTGCCAAGTAGCATGTATCATATTTTGTTCATCATGGGCATGAACTTACACTGCAATCACCTTTAGTTGGGTGGGTTTACCATAGGCATAGTCTTATTTTTCCTCTTGACATGTTGAAACACTCAACAACATAATCTACTGACGATGACCCTTGCATTCCCTAAGTCTATAAAATCGTAAGACGTAAGATACACATGTGAGCCAATGTCAGATGATGATGATGAATAATTTCCATCTACTAGTATCTTGAGTGGTGAAAGAATCTCTTCAGTGTAAATGTATAGAAACACAAAAATTTCAAACAGAGAAGTAACAAGTGTCATGGAATCATCCACAAAGCAATGTGAAATGAAGCTTGAAATTGTCTCAATAGCAAGAAAAGAATCTAGTCATGCGGGTATGTGCAGGATCATGGTATACCAAACTATGGCCTTAAGTGGCAATGAAAAATTAGAAAATTAGGGTTAGTCAACTTGACCTAAAAAGTTGAACATCTTATCAACCTTATGTGAAAAAGTTGTAACAATAGAACCTGTAGGAAATTGAATACAGTTGCTAAACTACTAGCCCTTGTGTGAAAAAAAAATTAATCTAATTGTTCAAAATTTTAGATTTCAATGCAATAGTACAAAATTTTTAGGGAAAAGATAAAAAGTACGTGCATGTCTGACCACCTTAATCACAATCAAGTGATGATATATTTTCACAAGATTCTAGATATAAGTAGTAGACTCATGTCCAAATGTGAAGCATATTTTTGTGTAATTTTTTCTCAAATAAACAATTAATTATGAATTTTTTTCTACAACTTATTCAGAATAAAAACTCTCATGTCTGAACACCTTACCTAATTCTAGACTTTACAAAATTGAAAAAAAAAATTCTTATAGTAGGCAAAGCATAGAATGTGATGTATCTTTCGAGTTTCAAAAAGGTTAAGTAGTTTGAAAGTTATAATTGTTTTTCAATCAGTATGTCAATTATGACTTTAAAGATAACTCAATTAAAAAATAAGTAATAATTACTTACTGAACTCAAGATTTGACAACAATTATATTGATGGAAAGTTGATAATATCTTTAAGAAACACTTTTCATTTCATCAATTTTAGGTGAAAATAAAGTCGTCAACTACATGGTCAAAGTCTCGCGATCAAAACAAATATGTCAAATACGCCTTATGGGTTGACCATTCATGTTTGGCATTACCCAAGGCAAATACCAAGCCTAATCAGATATCTGAAATCTCCCGCCCAATTCAACATTTCAATTTGATTATTTTTTTCAATTTTACATTAAATATTACAATTTTTATTTTTTTATGTTAATATTAAATGAGTTGACTGCATTTTTCAATTTTAAATTATATATTACAAATTTTATTTTTTTATATTAATATTAAATGATAATAGCATAGCATTAGTATTATATAAATTTTTATATTAGTATTGTATTATATTATTATTTATTTCTCTATTGTATAACAGTATAATATTAGCATTAAATATTTATTAAAATATTTATATTATATGTTCAATAATACCTGAGAGAGAGAGAGAGATTTCTGCAAAATTTGAGTGGGAGATTTCAAATCTTATAATATCAGATATCTGATATTTTTGGATATTTGATTGTTTTTACTGGCATTGAAAAGAAAAAAATTATTCTTTGGGTCCCTCAGCTTGAGAATCACATTTTTTTGTAGAGAATCATGGGATTGCAGTTGTAGAAGACAAAAAATTCACTTTTTCCCCTTCTTGGTTGGAATTTCTCTATTATCAAAGGTTTTTGCTTCACCTTTTTGGTCTCACTATGGGGAGTAGTAGTCATTGAAAGCATAAATGGAAGAGGAAACACACAAATTGAGAGATTGAAGTGTATAGAGAAATGGATAGGGTTGCCCATTAGAACAAGAGACAAGGTATGTTAAATATTAATGAAGATGTGGGCATAGGCCCACCCTTAAATGTGTTTCAAGTGAAGAAGAACATGAATTTGAAATGATTTATGACAATAATAATGAAAATGATAATGTAGGGATTGAAGATGAAAATGTAGGTTTTGAAAATGAACATGTTGATGTGGAAAATGGAAGTGTGGACATTGACAATGACAATCCACCAATGGAATATGAAGGAATTGACAATGATAATGGTACATGAGAACCAAATCCACGTAGCACATCTCCAAATTATATGAGAAATGAAGTCCCTTGGGAGGAAGAAAGATAAACTTCAAAATTGAGACCTTCAAGAACAACAAAATGGTTACTTGAAATTGATGAGAACATAATGAGCACTTTTGATGGTAAGAGATCAAAAAGAACCATTTAGTTGTGGGTTTCAAAACTTTTTGATCAATTCTTTAGCTACAAGACGTTGGTTGAGCAATGTCAAATGTTTGTGCAATTGTTAAAGATGTAGAAGATAAGACGTATACTAGTCAAATTGAACATTAGTGTGAACAAGAAAAAGGAGAGGAATTCTATTATTGTGAGAAATATTTTCAGTGCTCTCAATTCCATTGGGAAGACTACCAAGGAAAAAGATAAGAGAGCCACTAGGAGGGTTATTACAATCTCCTTAGTAAGTCATCATTTGAGAAAGGCTCATTTGATGAGACAAACTTCTGTTGACTTGAACCTAAATCCTGAAACTTTGGATATAGCACTTGCAAGAAGAGAAAGACTTGATGATCCTCTTCAACATGATACATGGGCTTATGGTGGGAGACTTTCACATTGTTATAAGAAGCTTACTGATGGTGTGAAGGATGAAATTCAACTATTTTGGCAATCTAACTCAAGAGTGTCACCAAATGTGAAGGATGTCTTGAAGTTGACAATTGACATTTGAGACCACACCCCACATCCCAAACATTATTTGGAGGTGAGTCAAACAATGTTGTTCAATTTTTTTTGTGAGACACATCCAACATTGTAAATATCACAAAGAGCTTTTGAATCCCTCAAGCCTTTTTTTTGTATGCCTCTTAATATTCGAAATACTTGTTGTTGCAAATATCATGTGGAGATTTCAATGCACCATGAACTATTACGATCCCTTCATTCTACTTTGCATACCAGTGAAATGTTCAAGGAGTGTGGTGCAAGTGCTATTCCAAAATTATCAAGAGACTTGCTAGATCATTTTTTATGTCCTAGAGATGATGGATGTTTCTTTTATAGAAAAGATTGCTTAAATGGCAAGTGCTCAGAGTGTGGTGGGCTAGTGAAGCTTGTTGAATGTTTCCATGAGGGATGCGAACATGATTTTGGAAAGACAATTGTCCACAAAAAGGTATATGAAACCATTAAATATACATTGAAAAGTGGAGGTGAAGGCTCTAGATGTGAGTTGGTTACAAAAGAATGCAATGTAGCTAATTTTATTTTGGATTTCAGGAAGAATATTTTTTACAAGTATGCAAGGCATAATCATAGGTCTTAGTGGTTGGATCAACAATTTAGGATGTGTAAGGACACTTTCTCGATTGGCACAATTATATCAATTTTTGACTTTGTAGAGAACTATACATTGCAGCCCCAAAATGAGTTGCAAGCTCAATATTACAATTAGGTTGCTATTTTTGTGCACATAACATATAGACATTCCCCTGATAGTAAATAAGATGACCAAAAGATAATTAGAGAGTACCATTTTTATATGAGCAATGATAGATCTCACTCTCACGAGTATGCCCAACATTAATTTGAAAATTATTTTGAGTGGGTGAGGAAAAATAAAATTACTATGGATAGACATTTCATTTGGTTAGATAACTGCACAAGTCAATTAAAAAATGCTCGTATGTTTTATCGGTTATGTAGGTTGCATGTAGAGAGAGGTGTACCTCATATTTGGAGTTTTTTGAGGTTGGTCATGGAAAAGGGGAGCATGATGGAGCAGGTGCATGCGTAAAGAGAGATCTAGTTAAGGAGAAACTAAGGATTTTAGGTGCAAAACTCCTTGATGCTTGTTCTATTGTTCATTGGTTTACTTCAACATTGTCATAGGGGGGCCTCTTAATTCAGTGGTACAAAGATTATTTTGGTTGGTTGAGTTGGGCACAATAGGAGATAGGTTGAATTGTCAAACCGTAAAGGATTCTTTAAAAATGCATTCATTTCGAAGCTCATATGCTAGTACATGGACCATTTGGACATGAGAGTTGGCTTGTTATTTTTTGAGGTGTCTTTAGTGTGATTGGGATCAGTGTGAGTCAAGTGAGTGGGTTGATACATGGATTCCACATTATCTAACTCATTTATCTATCATAGTCTCTGTAATAAATGATGACATGGATTGTTCACTTGACTATGACCATCTTTCAGATCTTCTATAGCCAGGACATGTTTTTGCATTGGTTGCACCACAAGGGAATGGTGAGAGATCAGATTATTGGTTAGCACGTTGTGTACAAGGAAAGTAGAAACTTCCACAATTGATGAAAGATGATGATATGTTCACATATCCAACAGGATCACATGTTGTTGCGGGAACATGGTTGCACACATATATGATTAGAAATAATGGCATTCTTGCATTTGAATACTATGAGAAGTACAAAACCATTCTCATGTATTCACACCTTATTATAGCAATGTTAAGTTGTTGAAACATCAAGGAAAACCAAAGACAAAGGAACTTTGGACTATTAGTACTGCTGATCATGAAGCATATTGAATACCCTCAAGCAAAGAGATGACCCTTCAGGCACACTTTAGTAGGTAAGTTCAACTCAAGTTGCAAGGTTTTCCATGTTTATTATGATTACATTTAATAAATTAATTATAGTTTTTTGATTTATTTGATTGAGCCAATAAACTTGGTTTTGTATGTGGAGTGTAAATGCAGTTGGATACATATATGATAGATATAGAAGATCGAGGTGTGCATTTGATTAGCCCATCTTTTATGATGGTAAACTTCACTATGCATTGGCTAGGTAGTTTCTTTAGCTCATTTAGTTACTTAAACATTCATAATCTTTTTATCAACCTATATAAACTTCTTATATTCTCTATTAACTTTTCTTCTACCTTTTGAATGCAGGGATTGGAATGTAGATGTCATCAAGTACCATGTGTTAAACTTATACACTTTAGGAGTGGAAAGGACACTTATTCTTTATATATAGTTGTGTATTTAAGATTTTGTATATAAAAATAACAATCGAATGTAATGTGCATATTTAGATGCCAAATTTTGTATATAGAAACAACAATCGACTATAATGTGCATATTTAGATGCAAACTTTTGTATATATAAAAATAACAATTGAATATAATGTGCATATTTAGATGTCAAATTTTGTATATAAAAACTTAGATGCAAAATTTGATGCAAAATTTCAAATATAAAAGAACCCATGGGGTTGATTTGCAAATATTAAGAGCCCACATTTGTATCGTCTCAATGCCATGTAAAGTGCAAAAATTGTGATTCCTTACTATGAATGTTGTATCTTTATATTTGTATCATCTTAATTTTATATCCTTACATTTGTATTTTCTTAATTCCATGTACATTTGTATCATCAAATGATGTAATAGTTATGGAGTCATTGAGTCAAAATTGGTCAAATGTATCCAAAGTAAAATGGTGATTCCATAGGGTGAAGGGATAGTGTTGAAGGATTGCATCCTAGCCTGAATGGACTATGCCATTAGCTCCGATTGGGTGGGTAAATGCTAGTGACAACCCCATTTCGATCACAGAGTCACTAGAACGTTTGTGACCATGCCGAACCAAAGTGTCCCCAAGGTGCACTAAGCACGATTGGGCAAAGATCTTTTGAGGCTCGTATCTTGGACCCCGTGATAGGTATCAAAAAACTATGAGATGCTATAGGATCATGTTTCTAAGGCCTACAATAACCTCTCTCCATTCTAGGAGATTCAAATTTCTTTGAATTTGGCATGCCAATCTTTCTTGATGCTAAAACTTGTAGTGAGGGTCAATTGAAAGTTGCACCATTGCGTTTCTTCCAAACTGTTCATCCTCGCACCAAATGGACTACGCCATTAGCTTTGGTTGGGTAGGTAAATGCTAGTGATAACCCCATTTTGACCATAGAGTCACTAGAACGTTCGTGATAATGTTGGACAAAAGTGTTCCCAAGGTGCACTAACCATGATTAGGCAATGATCTTTCGAGGCTCATATCTTGGACCCTATGAGAGGTATCGGTGAACCATGAGATACTACAGGACCATGTTTCTAAGGCCTAAAATAACCTCTCTCCATTCTAGGAGATTTGAATTTTTTTGAATTTGGCATGCCAATCTCACTTGATGCCAAAACTTGCAGTGAGGGTCAGTTGAAAGTTGCACCACTAGGTTTCTTTCAAACCGTGCATCCTGACACCAAATGGATTGCATCATTAGCTCTGATTGAGTGGGTAAACACTAGTGACAACCTTTTTTGACCACAGAGTCACTAGAACATTTGTGACCATGTCAAACCAAAGTGTCCCCAAGCTACACTAAGCATGATTGGGTAGCAATCTTTTGAGGCTTGTATCTTGGACCTCGTGAGAGGTATAGGAAAACTGTGAAATGTTACAGGACCATGTTTCTGAGGTCTAAAATAAGATCTCTCTATTTTGGGAGATTCAAATTATTTTGAATTTGGCACACTAGTCTTGCTTGATGCTAAAACTTGTAGTGAGGGTTAGTTGAAAGTTGCACCACTTGGTTTCTTTCAAACCGTTCATCCTAGCACCGAACGGTTTATGCCATTAGCTCTAGTTGGGCAATTAAACACTAGTGACAACCCCATTTTGATCACTGAGTCACTAGAATGTTTGTGACCATGTCAGACCAAAG
This sequence comes from Chamaecyparis obtusa, assembly GCA_027943335.1. Classification (NCBI taxonomy): domain Eukaryota; kingdom Viridiplantae; phylum Streptophyta; class Pinopsida; order Cupressales; family Cupressaceae; genus Chamaecyparis; species Chamaecyparis obtusa. The sequence goes on along the minus strand of BSBK01004898.1, from coordinate 54,258 downwards.
TGTCCCTAAGGTGCACTAAGCATGATTGGGGAATGATCTTTCGAGGCTCGTATCTCGGACCTCGTAAGAGGTATCAGTGAATTGTGAGATGCTACATGACCATGTTTCTAAGGCATATAATAACCTCTCTCTATTCTAGGAGATTTGAATTTTTTTGAATTTGGCATGCCAATCTCACTTGATGCCAAAACTTGCAATGAGGGTCAGTTGAAAGTTGCACCACTAGGTTTCTTCCAAACCGTTCATCCTAGCACTAAATGGACTACACCATTAGCTCTGGTTAGGTGGTTAAATACTAGTGACAACCCTGTTTCGACCACTGAGTTACTAGAAGGTTCGTGACCATGTCGGACCAAAGTGTCCCCAAGGTGCACTAAGCATGATTGGGAAGCAATCTTTTGAGGCTCGTATTTGAGACCTCGTGAAAGGTATTAGTGATCTGAGAGATGCTACAAGACCATATTTCTAAGGCCTACAATAACCTCTCTTCATTTTGGGAGATTTAAATTTTTTTGAATTTGGCATGCCAATCTCGCTTGATGCCAAAATTTGCAATGATGGTCATTTGAAAGTTGCACCACTGGGTTTCTTCCAAACCGTTCATCTTGACACAAAATGGATTGTGCCAATAGCTTTAGTTGGGTAGATAAACTCTAGTGACAACCTCATTTTGACCATAGAGTCACTAGAACGTTTGTGACCATGCCAGACTAAAGCGTCCCCAAGGTGTACTAAGCACGATTAGGCAATGATCTTTTGAGGCTCGTATCTCAGACCTCATGAGAGGTATCAAAAAACCATGAGATGCTACAAGATTGTGTTTTTGAGGCCTACAATAACCTCTCTCCATTCTAGGAGATTCAATTTTTTTTGAATTTGGTACACCAGTCTCCCTTGATGCCAAAACTTGTAGTGAGGGTCAGTTGAAAGTTGCACCACTGGGTTTCTTCCAAACTGTTCATCTTGGCACCGAATGGTTTGTGCCATTAGCTCTGGCTGGGTAGGAAAACACTAGTGACAACCCAATTTTGACAACTAAGACACTAGAACATTTGTGATCATGCCGGGCCAAAGTGTCCCCAAGGTGCACTTAGCACGATTGAGCAGCGATCTTTTGAGACTCGTATCTCAGACCCTATGAGAGGTATCGGTGAACTATGAGATGCTACACAACCATGTTTTTGAGGCCTACAATGAACTCTCTCTATTCTAGGAGATTCAAATTTTTTTGAATTTGGTATGCCAATCTCGCTTGATGCCAAAACTTGGAGTGAGGGTCAGTTGAAAGTTGCACCACTGGGTTTCTTCCAAACATTTTGTCCTAAATAGACTACGCCATTAGCTCCAATGGGTGATTAAATGCTAGTGACAACCCTATTTTGACCACAAAGTCACTAGAACATTCGTGACCATGCCAGAACAAAGTGTCCCCAAGGTGCACTAAGCATGATTGGGCAGCAATCTTTTGAGGTACGTATCTCAGACCCTGTGAGAGGTATCGACAAACCGTGAGATGCTACAAGACCATGTTTCTGAGGCCTACAATAACCTCTCTCCATTCTATGAGATTTGAATTTTTTTGAATTTGGCATGCCAGTCTCGCTTGATGCCAAAACTTGGAGTGAGGGTCAGTTGAAAGTTGCACCACTGGGTTTCTTCCAAACCATTCATCCTAGCACTGAACGGTCTACACCATTAGCTCTCATTGGGTAGGTAACCACTAGTGACAACCTTGTTTAGAACATGAAGTCAGTAGAATGTTCACAAACATGTCGGACCAAAGTGTTCCCAAGGTCCACTAAGCACCATTGCGTATGTTGGTGAGCATTCTGGTGTGTCATGAGGCAAAGTGGGACCATTATTAGGATAAACCTACCTAATCAGACATGATGGTAGCATCGATTTTTTCCCAATAGATGTTGCTAATCCAAGGGATATGGGGACATGACCATAAAGGGTCATTGGAAAATGTAAATGAGACCAAGGATGGTCATTTGAATGCATTGTGGAATGTGTCTGTGATTTGAAATGGAGTAAATTGATTTTCTATTGTCTTGTTATCACTTTAATGTTTGTATTGCATCATTTCATTAGCATTTGAAGGTACAAAATTAACTAGTGTCTTCTACAATAGTGTTTGGTTGCAGGGATATGCAAGATATATGATGGTGGAGAGACCACGAATGGTGGTAAATGTTGATTGAAGGTGCATGAAGCAGCACCAGTCATTGTTGGGAGCATATACTCTAATGGATGAGTATATTTTGTAATGGATCTATGCTATTGGGGTCCATAGGGATGTGTTAGATCCATTAGGGGGATCTAGAGAGATTTACAAGAGTATTTTTGAACAAGCTCTGGCCTACAGACCCTAGAAAGGAGGGTTTGGTACCTAGAATGATAGGTCATTATTTTCTCAATGACAGTTTGACAAAATCTTGATGTAGAAGCATCATTCCATGAATGTGCTTACTGATTCTCATGGAATGATGTGTCTTTGACATGTATAATAGAGTTCTAACCTGATACATTGCATAAGAGTTGATTTGACAAGGTGATCATTGGATTTGTGAAGTGAACTTTGAAGGATTTTCTTGGTTGAGAGCATCAGATACACATGAATAAAATGTAGCATATAAATTTTGAATTCACTTAAATGATGAATTACACATGTGAACACATGTAGCACATAAAGCGTACACATAAATTTTCTTAAGTCATGAAGTATACATGTAGCACATAGATTATAAAGCATACACATAAATTCACTTAAGTCATGCACGTAGCCCATACACATGAATTTAGGTTATGAAGAATGTACTTGAATATACATGAATACACTTAAGGCATACATCATACACATGAGTACATACACACAAGCATATTTGCATACTAAAAATGAATAAATGAACACACACTTAACAAATTGGATCGAATATCAAGTTTCATAAATATCAAAATGAACAATAATTCTGTACATATTTACAAAATCAACATATCTAGATACAATGTGACATACACCATCTCAAAATTTGTCATATGACATCTCAAAATAAGAAGTTCAACTATAAATGTTTCTAGGACATCTTATTCTACTGGTGGATCATCAAAATGCAGCCTCTTTGAAGTACTCTTTGGCTTTGATGGATCCTGCATTCAAACACAAAAGTGAAACCCCAAGTTAGATTACTTAATTTATATGTTTTCTACAAATTAAAAAAATTAAAAATCATAGTCAACAATAATAAATTAAGAAAACTAAAATTTAACTCTCATGTACCTCACCTCTATGTCTCCTCATGCGAATATGAGACCTAATATATGTCCTTGGTAGCAAAGGGACAATGCCACCAATGTCGACTCCAACCTGTATATGTTTGTGAACATGAGATTGATTTACGAGTTATACTATTTAATGTTAAATCCTTGGTAGAAAATATATGTTTACAAAATAACTGAATTAACATTAAAACTTACTTGTGTTGAACTTTCTTCAAGAAATTTCAATTGAGTCATTAGTGATACAAACCCTTGGTATTCTACCTCCCTCAAACTAGGGGTGACCTACAAAAGTAAAACACATACTTCATACAATCATGACTTGATCATATTAGATATATACTTGATAGTAAAATACACATAAATAACTTTAGAAATATACATATCGTGGGGCTATCACTATGAATTGAGATGCATGTGACTCTCTCATGGAGAAAGGGTCTCATGATATCATCAGACAGCACCCTCTATCAAATAAACCATGTAAATTAAAAATGAGTATGCACAACTGACAAGTATACATGTATGCATAAACAAACTAAATTACTTCATTACCTTACCCTTGTCAACACTTGACGCCTGAACCCCCTCACATTGCCCCCTAGTGGCAACTAGTGACACCTGCATCAGTATGTAATAAGATGATCATAAAAATTGAAAAACAAATGTACATATACTATTATAATAAAAGGAAACCAATGAGTACATTAAAACATATTGATGCAAAGTGGGTAGCAAGAAGCTTGAAACAGTGATTGATGGTAAAGGGAATGTAGCCTTATACACCCAAACTAGGAAAAAGTGCCCTACACCTATCACAGGGGTAGAAAGGACAAGGAATAAGGTTATCACAACCTTAAAACCCCAAGGGAAACCTAATCACTAGGCTCTACCAAGTCCCAAATACCAATAACCAAGATTGGCTATGAAACACTATTAACCCAATTTATGAACAATCCCCATGAAATGACTAGTAGGACCAAGGGTGACCTATACTTAAGGATCTAGCCTATTTAGGTCCTATTCAATTAGTTACAATGGTTCTTTCACTCAAAATCAACCCATACAACATAGTTTCTTCACAAACCCAAAACTAGGCTTGTAGCCCTTCCTAGAAGAGATTTTGATCCTAGACCAAAATACTTCCATGCAATGTATTGATAAAATTGGAGATTCTGATACCCTTTTGGGCCTTAGGGATCATATCCAAGCACTAAGATGTGAAACTGAAGGTAGGATAGGAAAACATCTAATTTAGGCAATACAATTAGACCTAATTAGGTCTGCAATTGTACTACAAGTACTATTTCCTCTGAACCAATGCCCAAACCAATTATGGGAACATGTGAGGGAATATAAGAGGACCTTAAATCCTGATTTTTAGGTCTTGGATAATCCCTAATCAATAATTATGTTGATTGTACTCAGTCGCTTGTAGGTGCACACATAGGGATGTACACCTAGGGCATCATGGCAATTCCATCTCCCTGAAAGTCACTACTCCTAACCTACATATTGTCAAATTAAATAATCAAATCTTGAATTCCACCAAGGGGTATCAGATTCCCATGGTGGAATCAAGTAGAATACACAAAAATCAATTGAAACCCTGGTTTTAGGCCTACAATCCAGGCAGTCGGACCAAAACCTTAATAACTCTCAACATAAGATTGATCAAAGCATGAAAAAAAATTAAACTAAAAGTATATTCACCAAGAAATCCTTTGGCTTCATAAATTCATGCCCTCCTATCCGTACCAATCCGTACACTTCAACTGTCCTCGGGATTTGTAGAGAAATGGTTTTTATTTAATTAATTCTAAATGCAAAATTACATCTTCTTACCTTCCACCCACCTGGTAGGGCTTATGAAGGTCCCCCATCAGTTACAAACTGAAATTCAAACCATATGGCCATTGGGGAGTTGTTTACAACTTTTAGCCAAAAGTTGTCAAAGTTGCAAAGCAACTTTTACAACTTTTTAGCATCTTTTCTATCCTAGGTGACCAAAATTGGTCCACACCTAAGTCTAATGATCCAACATGAATCCAAACAATTAAAACATGAAAATATGCAAAATCCTAAGGTATTAGGCCCTTTGACCATTTTTTTACCATAGTTGACCAAGGGCTTATAAATGTGCCAATCTTGGAACTAGGTCTTTCAATTTGGTCTAGATGCCTAGATGATAGATCTAACCTATTCTAAATGTTCCTAGAACTTTGATGAATCATCATTTATTGTGGGTGCTCCTGCACCACATATGTACCATGGAAGTGTCAAGGCCAAATAATATGGCCAAAAGCATGGACCCCTCCACCTGTGCCATCTCCTCCTCTGTCATCAACTGAATATAAATGTAACACATAAAAAAACATAAGTGGGATTTTATTAAAAGAAAATTTTACTAAAAATACGAATGTTTAAAATTAAATACAATGTAAAAAGTGAATTGTTTACCCTTACCATAACAGTAGGAGTCCATGGCTCTTTATGCCCTTGATGCACATCTTCATGAGGTGCTTTAGTGCATGTAATGTGTTGTGTAGTATTGTGCACCTCAAAGACGTAGTTATATGCATCACTATCATTCAAGGGACCTAAGCACAGATTCTTGCACATAATGAAAGTGTGGGGCACACAAACATGTGAGCTTGTGGATGATGTAGAAGGGCCAAAAGCATCAGCACAAGGAGGAAAAATCTTTTTACTCTGGGTAACCACTAGATCACTCAAGGTGTGAAGGGCTCAAATAGTCTATGAGTCAGCCTCAACAATAATATTAGGAGGTGGTGAAATCTCAAGAGGGGGGACATATGTGCAGGATTTCACCTGGTATGCCCATGGCCTATCCTGAGGAATGCCTAAGCCTACACTCTGGTTTGGTCTCATACTCCAATAATTTACTTTGTGACTGAGCACAAATTTAGCATACAATTTTCTAATGAAATAATATGGGACATCCAAATTGTTGTGAGGTGGTCTATCAAAAACCATCCACCAGTGGTCCCAAAATTTGTCACGTATTGCATCATTTGTGCACCATTTAATCAACAACTTGGGTTTTTTAGGGTCCATTTTAAAACTAGTTTGGGGATCCATAAAAAGATTACATATGTCATGTTTTGTTATGTTTAGGTTCATAACTTGATCATAGTCATCAAACTAGGCATGCATGGAATCACGCCAAAGAAGTACAACATTAAGTTGCTCTGTAAGTTTATCCATGATTTCAATAATGGAGTTCAATGTGGAAAACATGGGGTGCAATGTGGGGATATTGGTATATGTGGTCTGATATCCTCTAAGATGATTTAGATTGTCTCTTATGAGATCCTCTAAACGGCGAGGATTTGAGACTAGTTCATCTTCTGAAAGTGGGGGATTATTTGGAGGTGGTTCTAAATTATTTATGGGATCATTGGGAGGGTTTTCTAATTGATTTGAGTCCATGTCTGATTACAATTAGAACCAAAATAGACAATTACAATCAATTTAAAAAACAATAAAAAATCTCATTTAAACCCTAGTTTTTATATAAAAAACTACAAATTTCAATTTAAAAAATAAAAATAATAAAAACTTAAAAATTTAACTTACCTTTTCTTGTTGAGCAAATCAAATATGAGAATCAATTGGATATCCAAAACGTAGAGCTGTGTTCAATGTTTTCACAATGAAAACATTGAACGCGACCACGGGCTAGAAATATAAATTTTTAGCAAAAATTAGATATCTGATATAAAATTGGATATTTGATTAGGCCTATGCTTTGGCTTTTGGCTTGGCCAGGTGTACCGACACCCATGCCTACTAAAAATTCAACAAACTTTTTAGTGCACTTTTGGACGAGTGAAAAGTTTATTTTTTCACATCGCCACTTTTTGGCATACCATGATCCTGCACATACCCATGCACTTCATTCCAAAATCATAAATATTTCAATTAGAAATGCTTATTCATCAATGGCCTTGCATTTATAGCCCGACTTGGGAAGTCAGGTTACTCATGTTGGACATGATCCCTCAAAATTCTTATCGAATTATGTCTCCCTTGGGCTCAAGGACAGTGGTAGACAAAGCTTGAAGCAACAAATACAGTATGAGGTCCCATTAACAAAAGAATCTTTAAACCATAGAGATGAAATAAGTGGGAAACCTTGTACATCTAATAATGGTTTAATGTAAAGTGAAATTGTTGGACTAGTCATAGGAGAAGTAGGTCATTTCCTTGCAAGAAAAAATTATGGAGGAAACAAAGATAAATTTTAATAATTAGACACAAATATTCATCTTTGTATATTAATGATCTTAACAAAAAAATGAAAAGTTCATTTCCACCTTTGGCAAGGTAGTATCATTCCTCATTTTACAATAAAGGGTAGTTGTCTATAGTCCAAGGTTTTAATTTAGCTAACAAGTGTATAGATTTTCAAGGTACTGATCTCTTTCATAGAGAAGTTACTGATTCATCTCCAGGTTCTCATTTAGGTGTGTGTGTGTGTGTGTGTGTGTGTGTGTGTGTGTGTGAGAGAGAGAGAGAGAGAGAGAGAGAGATTAGGGCTCAGAATAGACAAAGATGGTGATTGGGGAAGGAAGACTAGAGAGAGAGAGGGAACTAGTAGAGGGTGAGACATGCATATATATATATATATATATATATATATATATATATATATATATGTAACTATATATACATATGTGTAGTGCATATGTTTTTAATTCTAGAAAAATTGATTAAGTTTTATAGAACTAGAAACATATGCAAAATCTAAGCTATCCATAATGCTTTCGTAGTTCTACATAACCTGATCGGGTTTTTAGTATTTAGAAACCCAATCAGGTTATGGAGAAATAGGAAATCCTTCCTTTAATCTTACATAACCCCATCAAGTTTAAATAGTTTAAAACTTGATCATGTTATGGTTAGGTAAGAGGGTTGGATAACGACCCTTAGGCTTGGGAGCCATTTTTCCCTCCATTTCTCTCCTTTTACATGTCTTTTTTTCTTCCATATTTATTTCTCAACTTCCTCATCATCAAGTTTACACATCATCAAGTGGGTATTTGTAAAATTACCACCATAATTCCACACATCTTCTCAGCTTTCTAACCCATTTTTTTTCTATTTTTGGACAACATTAGCATAATAAAGTCTAATTTTGTTTACCATTGTCTCCATAGTTCTCAGAGACATATGTCTACCATTTTCTTAACAAATTTTGATCTACTTCACCAAATTCAAAAAATATTACATATTATTGTTCTAGACTTGATTCTATACACTTTTTTTTAAAAAAATTATAATTTTTATTATTTTGATGCAAGTTATGTCCATCACACGAACAAACACCTAATTTTTAGGATACACCCACTTCTAAGAATCATTATAAAAAAATACTCAATATAAAATTGCAAAAAAATACACAACTTCTATCTCTCACTCTTACCTATCATTCTACTAAAGGGGTTTTCAAAATACTAAATCTAACTATATCTTTTGTGATGTGTAATGCCCAAAAATAAATCTAAAAGGTGTAATAGTCCAGGTATTAATTCTTATAGTAGATTAGATGTTAGGATAAATTTAATGTTAATTTAGATGTTAATATATGATTCTTCTATAGAAATAGTATATTCAGGAGTCCATATATGTTTTAAAAATACTCAGATTTATGCTTAGAAAACTAACTGTCTACTTTTTCTTTTATTTTGATATATATTAAGATAATGACATAATATAATCACTTCAATTAAATACAAATTATTAGTATGATAAGGTATACTTTCATATCTTAATATGCTCAGAAAAATGCTCACAATTAAAATAAAACATTTGCAAGAGTACTAAGATATTTTGTTTAAAAAAAATTAAAAGAAAAGGGTTGAATGTAATACCCAAAAACTACTGGGTCAAAACACAACAACAAAATTCCAACTTACATTACAACTATGTGTAAACATAAAGTATTTTTATTTTCTGAAAACATCACAAGAATGAAAAGTAAATATTTATTATGTGAAAGAATACTAAATATATTGTTTTGAAATCCATACACACATAGACAAAAAATCTTCTTTCCATTTCAATCTGCAACATCAAATATACTAGATTTTTTGAAAAGAATGGTCACATTAATAAAATTCTCACACTTAGAGAAATTAATTTATGTCCTTCATATCTTACATGTTTAACAGCAAACAACAATAATAATGTACTAATTTTCAAAAAGAAGTTATCTCATGCTATTACATCAAATTCATAAAATTACATTGTCCTTCAATACTATTTACAACATGGTACATTTCACCATAATAAAAATAAAAATTCTTCTCTTATTGTCATGCAATGAAAAATAAGGAGTTTCTTCAAAGATTATTACATGTCCAAGAATTTTATACAAAAGATAGGTAAAATAACTTAAATCTATTTTGCTCAAACTTTTTCAAGCCTTTATCCAAGGAAAATTTTAACTTCATACTTTGACAATTTCTTCTTTTCATTATCCAAACAAAACCTGCAACATAGACATTTATCTCATGACCATGGAGGCTCACCTCCCAACCAAGGCCATTACATGGCCACCCCCTAGCTAGGGGAAACAAGGATCGATAGATTACACTCATTCTACATACACTTTGCAACATAAAACATAGAACAACACATTTTCACTCTCATTCCCAAGTTTTCACATAGGTTCATAATTAAACCAAAAATGGGTGAAGGTGGAAACATCACTTATGGAGATGTCATACTCAAACCAAATCAAGTACTTACAAAACAATGTTACATGTCTTCACAAGGATCATTCCCAACATACTAGCTCATCACATGGAGCATCAATCACATCCCTTATGGCCCCAAAATTACAACTCAAGTAGGCTTCAAGGATGCCCATACATCCAACCTTTCTACATACAAGGATTTTCCAACTATGCCCTTCACTCCAAGACACTCTCAAATCCTCCCATAGTTACACATTGTTTAAACTACACTATACATTACATAAAAAAACACATCCATGTTAGATGCACCTACCTTTCCTCAATCTATGGCAATGGTGGACTTGATGAAGAGCTAACTCCTTTCCTAGCTTTCCTTCTTCTCAAGCATCTAGTTCTCCCAAGTCAATCCCTCTCTCCACAAGAATGCAAGTGTAGAAGTCCCTTTCCTAGTCTCTATTTTTTTCCCTAATAGAAAAACATTCCCTCTCTCCTACCTTCATTCTAAAGAAAGATAGATTTCTTGGTTCTTGCTCACTAACCACTTGACCTAAGCTAAGAAATGGATAGTAATTCAAGACATAGGGGAAGGAACAAACCTAGGTAACATACCCAATTTCGTCACTTTCAAGGAAGGCTCACTTTGAGAGGCATTTTGGAAGCCTGGGGAAGTGAAAAGGGTAAAAGTTGACCCCCTAGCCTATGCACATGCCTTGGGGTACTTAAAACTAACCCTAAATATATCCTAGGGCTCAATTTAACCTTCCAAAAACCCAACTAAAGTTTACATCCGAAAATAGAAAGTGATGACACATGCCTTGGTTTCTCAAACCACTAACCAAGCCTAAAGATTCACAAGATGACCTAAGGGTGAGGTAGAGTCCACATTCTACTTAGGCATGCCAACACATTACACTAGTGTCAAGTGACACCTCACAAAAGGAGTACACATCACATTACATAATTACACACTTGGCATGCCTAATGGATAATTTATTTTTACATTTACAAATTTGAATTTACATTCAATTATGCACATATTAAAATTTACAACAACAATCACTCAAGCATTATGTTTACGAAATTAAAATTACATAACAATGAGGTTGTTCTCTTCCTAGAGTCGACCTTGGCCTTAAACTATTTTCACATAGATCCATCCTTGTTTCCCCGCATTTAAAACCATGGTCATAATCCTGCACACTCGATTCAGATGTCAGTATCTCATGAAATCAATGCATATATATATAAACCTATCAAAAGAGAAACATGATCTATAATAACATCGAAATACATTACATAGAGAAACTGCAAATTCATGAGTTCATCATATACATAATCCACATTGTACCCTAATTCTATAAGCATCAAAATGTAAGTTCATTTTCACTTAAACGAACAACCCTAAATCGATTGTAGAATCATTACTTTAGGAAGGGAGTATATGTGGTGTACTATGTTTCATTATGTTGTGTTTGTGATGAATATTTTCTTCCTATTCATCCTTGTTTCCCCTAGCTCAAGAGTGGCCATGTAATGGCCTTGGTTGGGAGGTGAGCCTCCATGGTCAAGTCTTTAAATATTTTCTTAGTGTAGGTTGCATGACTATGGAGAATGGAAGCAAGCTACAAGTTTTTTACAATTTATTATGTATATGATAAAGCTATGAAATTCTTAGAAGAAGAAGTGATATAATTGAATTTGAACTATTATTTTAAAACCTATTGGTAAATTATGTACTTAATGTTTTAAGCTTGTTTTAGAAAGAAAATGAATGTCAATGTATTTCTATGTCTTTGATGTAATAGGGTGAGATAAAAAAAATTATGGATAGAAAATATGTTTCTGGTAGGAATTATAAAAAAAAATAGTTATTAGTGAACATAATTTCCTTTCAATAAGAATATTAGAAAAGAAAGATGTACTCAATGATGGATTATATTTTTTTTTACTAGTGAACAAAAATGTTGTAGAAATGATTTCTCTCTTAAATATAAATAAAGTTTCCATTTAGTATTTATGTGTTATTTGAATTGTTTATAGTTAGATCATTAAAATGCATGTAAGCATAAAGACTTATTCACATTAAAACTCAGTTTAACCTATTCTGGATTTATGAACATTGTTGTATGTGTTTTGTCCTCATAGTTTTTTGGGCATTACATGATGCGCACTCTAGATACCATGTTATAGTTTTTTTTTAAAATTAGGAACAATTTTTCATTCACACCAGGTTTAACCCTCTTAATCTTATCCATCTAAAAAGAATAGTAGTTTAGAAACTAGATTCAAAGTATTGCAATTCTTGTTCTTTGCACATCTCCTAATTTTGAGTGCGTGACTCTCAAATTCCTCTTCGAAGTTTAGGTTTAACTTATTTAAGAAAAAAGGTGGCCACTTATCCTCCCTTTTTGCACACCATCTTGGTGCACTTACCCTAAGCACAAATTTAACTACTTGAAAATTTTACCATTGTTATTTTAAAATTTCCATTGTTATCTTCACTCATACACAATTTTAGGTGACATGGGCATATTTTTCCTTTGTGAACATATTTAAATAACATGGAGAGAGAGAGAGAGAGAGAGAGAGAGAGAGAGAGAGAGAGAGAGAGAGTTGAACATGCCAAGAAGTAGGAATACCTTGACACTTGAATAGTGCCACCTCAATATTATGAAAGACATTTTAATATAATACTAACAAATTATAGAGAAAATATATTTATTTTCTACTAGAGAAAGGCCACTTTGAAACCTTGAAAAAGTGCACACCCACATATTTCCCTTGAATCTAGTGTTAACAAATTCTAATGAGGTTTTGTAAATGAAATCTTGAATGTTCTTAGGTGAAGATGATTATTTTCATTCAATAATGATTGATATGTCTATTCTAGATAAAATCCATAGTAAACTTATAGTTTTTTGTATATTATAAATTGGTAAGGGAACTCACATAATGAAAACTTTGAGGGGGGAAGGAGGGAGAGAGGGCGGGGGAGAGAATGGGGGGAGTAGTGGGAAGAGAGGGAGAGAGGGGGAAGTGAGAGGTACACATAATTAGATATGTCCACTTCTTGGATCCAAAGGGTTAGAATGTTAAGAAAAATTGACCTTTGTAGGATATTTCTTTAATAACTCTTTTAATAAAATAGTTATAATATTACCTTTCCTAAATAGACCCTCTCTTGTTGAAGTTGTACAAATAGCTATTTTCTTTTCTTCTTCTAATATTTTTCGAGCTCCAAGGGACTCCTACATTGAGAACAAAATGACTTCTAGATGAATGTGAACAAGCTGGTCCTTCACCCCTTCCACCTTCTTAGGACATAAAGGGAGGATTATAAAAATATTGGGAAGCTAGAGAGAGATAGAGAGAAAGGTATACTTGGAGAGGTAGAGAAGGAGAAAGAGTGAGACAAAAATGGAGAGGGAAGTGGGAGGATATTGAGAGATTTTAAGGAACTAGATCACTAACAATAATGGTGAAGACATTTGTAAAACTTTGTGATGAATTTGAAATCTACATCAAGGGATTTTAGGTCTGGAATGTCCATTACTCCAAGTGCATTTCTCATAAACAACTCAAGTCCACTAACATTTTCTTTCATACAAGCAAGTGATAGCATGCATCATTCCACTTTGGAGCCCATGGATTGTCCTTTATTAACTTGTTCAACTTTCCCATAGAAGTAGACATAAGTTTGGCTTTTCATCTACTTACATGGATCCCAAATAACTAACTGCATGAAATTTAATACAAAAAATATTGAGAGAATGCAATCAAGTATCCCTTCATTCCACTTATTATCCCATAGAATACTTTCCCTCGAGGATGCAAATGGATAGAGACCATATGGTTCATTTTCCTCATTCTTCACATGGTTAAATGCTATTTCTTGGGATGCAGAGACTGCGTTTCACTTGGGGATTTTTATTTCAGACATATTTAGATACATAAATATAGATTATGCATACATGCATACTCATATATGAATATATATACATATACGTTTATATACACATCCATATATACATATATATTTGTATGACTTTATGTCAAAAAACTGTGTACCAATTAAAGCATGACCGTGATTCTTAAGTATGAAAACCCAATCACATTTTTTGAATTAAAACTACATATGCATTTTGACACGTATGTGTTTAGAAATGTACTTGGGCTTGGATGACAAACCTTCCGCTTGGGAGCTTCATTTCCCTCCTTTTGGCATTTTTTATTTCCAATTAGGTTTATCCACTTCATCATTGTTAGGTTTACACATTATTAAGTGGGTATTTGTAAAATTACCACCATAATTTTGTAGGTCACCTAAGCTTTCTAACCATATTTTTTAATAAATTTGAACAACATTAACATATTAATCAAGTTGATTTCTTCTAATAGTGTCTCCAAACTTCGCAGAGACATATGTGTACCATTTTTTTAATAACCTTTTACGTACTTGTCCAAAGTTGAAAAAAATTACATATTATTTTCCTACACTTCATTCTTTATAAAATTTTTAAAAAAAATACTTTGGCGTAAGTTATTTGAGAGACATGAATAGGTACCTAATTTTCAAGATGCATCCACATTGAAAAATTATTAAAAAAATCTACTGAACAAAAAATTACAAAAGAAATATACAACTTCTAGTACTCACTATTAACTATCTTTCTACTAAATGGTTTTTCAAAATACTTAATGCAAGTATATCTTTTTTGAAACAAATGTCAAACACTATATTATACTTTGCTAAAAAAAAGGAATAGTTTTTTATGTGCGAAGGATGTTGACCCCCTTAATCTTATCCATTTTTAAATAACTTTACTACTTTAGAAACTAGATTCGGATTACTACATTTCATGTTCACTTGGTATCTTCAAATTTTAAGTGCACGGGTTTCAAATTGCTCCTCCAAGAGTAGGTTTAGCTGATTTCATAAAGAAAAAAAAAATTGGCCACTTATATCCCCTTTTTTACACCATCTTGGTGCACGTGCCATGATGGATATATGTGTGTATTTTATTAAAATGTGTAAATTTTCAAGGTGTGAATACATTATTAGGAATACATCCTTAGTTGATAACCATTTACCACTAGGAATTCACATGCACCACCTTCAATCAACTATGAATTTAAGGAGAAAAATACGCATGTCTACTTGTCATCCTCCAAAGATACAATGATTCAAACATTCATTGTTGTTTTTAAATGTCCACCTTGTTGTATGCTCGGATGATAAAATAATCATCTATTACATATGTAAGTCTAGGTCAACCTCAAAATTTTACATGAATATTTATTAAAGGTTTGTTCTTGTGGAGAAAGGTACATGACACATTTCTTCATATTAAAAAATTGGTATTGTAATGATTCCCTTAATTTATAGTGAGGTCGAAGAGTGAACACAATCTTCCCATACACTAAAGACATGCTCTCCAAGTTCACCTTTCTCCTTTAATCTTTTGATTTTGTTCTATTTCATCTAATCCTAACTCTGAACGCATTACACCATTGGTAGGAACTTTGATGCTTTGTGTCTCTTGTTTAATTCATGTTTACCATGTTTAAGATTTTTTACAGCTAGATAAGACAACTTATAACTTTTACTAGATTTGACAAGTGCGGGTAGCACTACAGTTGCAGCCAATGTTCAAAAGGTCCATCACAAACGTGAAAAAGGATGAGAAAGATTTAGAGAGGAGTATAGATAAGTTTGGAAGAACACACAAATTTGGAGACATGAGGTGGTATCTTGGACAATGCAAGGTTGTTTATAGAATAGATGGTAGAGTTCCTCTAAACTAATCTGGAGATGGAGTCAATGATTTTATTGGCTTTCACCAAATATTAACAATAGGCTTGGCCATCACCCATTCAACAGGTAACATCCTCAAACATACTTGCATATTTTATATTTTGAAATATGTCTTTGTAGAACATCCAAGTTTATAAAGGTGGAGTTAATGAAATATATGATATGCATGAGTTGCATCATTTAAATTAATACGTATGAGCATTGGAAATCTTACCTTCCCATGAGGGTGCTAATGTGGAAGAATTAAATAGGGAAGGGAAGAAAGGGATGTTTCTCTACCTGCTAGTTTTCATTTCTAGTGATAAAAAGATGTTCTGGCCAAAGCTTGTTCACATATGTTTTCATAAATATGCTTCCCATGTTCCATCTTCTTGCCACATTCATGAACAATAGGAAGTTTCATGGCTGCAGCAATAAATCACCTACCTTTTATTCCTTTTGGGTATTGCAAGGTTGGAAATTCTAAAGGGTGATAGAATACCAAGGAAGTGTAAGGATTTGTTGATTGATCAGACAAGCATCCAAGCCACAAGATTAATGATTTGTGTATAGAAAGGGTATTACAAAATTATATATTACATTTTTTAAGGTTAACTAGATAAATAAGCATGCTCAATCATAAATGAATTTAGAGGGTTAGTTTGTTTTATGGTGTTATATGGAATGGAATAGAATGTAAAGATAGTAAATACATCATGTAACAAATAATGAAAGATTATATCACTTGGTTTTATGACTGAAAATGAATGCTAAACAACAAAATAGGTGTGGATGGACTGGGATTATAATATTTTCTTTATGGTATGTTAGGTTGAATTTGGAGACATGAATCTAAATTACAACTATGAACATCATTGTTAACTACCAACTCAATCTATGATGATTGATGTATTCTTTATGAATTATGACAAAGTAGCAGCCCAAAAAATGCTATGAAAAAATACTTTTGCCCAAAAAACGTCAAGAGTCCGAAGTGTGAAGGCTCCAAGGACAGGTCCAACGGTCCACAAACAACAACCATGCTGATCAAAATAAAATATTTTCTTTCTATTAGAGAAGATTTGAACTCGACACCATTTAAATGCTTACAACATAGACTTTGTCATTAAGCAAAATATACTATTGAAAGAAGTCACTAGAATGTGCCACGAAAGATCTTTAAAAGCTGTCAAGGAAAAATTGTGCACCACATAAGAGAAACCCTTATCGAAAAAATCAGTATGCTGATCAAAGGAAAAGTTAACCCCAAGAACAAAAACATCATCTAGCAACCAATGGAGCCTAAAAAAAATTCAGGAGCGGACTAGAAGAAAACCAAAACACTGTCAAGATTATACTGAATCGGGACTCTTGTTCTGCAAGATCATCATGGTAAGTTGTGTAATGGTAATATGGTTTTCCACATGATGGATCTTGTGGTGAGCTCAGAAACATCGATCTTAAACTTTTTGACATAGTTGTTCCCAAAAACATTTTTTAACTCAGCTGTTTCCACAAACCTCTTTTTAACACGATTGAGAAAAATAGGATATCATTCAAAAGCAAAAATCAATCATATGCCTGAAAAATTCATTTCATTTATTGACCATGCTACTATTATCTTCCCAAACACTGTACGAAGGACCAAAAGCAAGATTTAAGTGATTTATTCTATCCCTTTAATGAAATCATGTGAAAAAACTCAACATGCATTTGGTGAATAAATGCCTACACAAACATTAGTTTAGCCAAACTTCAATTGCCTGCAAAAAGATGAGCTTATAAAGATTTTTGTCAAAGGGAACCTATGCCCTCTGTTGCACCATAATTTCAATTATGTATTACAGTTAAAGAGCTAGTACTTATTCAAAATCAAAATTTCAGTTCACAAGTGTGAAGGGCCTTCCCTTATATCAACTAAATTATCCAAGATGGAAAATCGTTTCAAATGTAAAAATTATTTTCAAAATGATTTTCCAAAAGTAAAGGAAATGCAAGCTTTTTAAATTGCAATTTCTGAAATTTTCGAAGGTTATACAAGGACTGATTCCAACGATTCATATTGCACTAGTTGCTACAAAATAAGTCAGCATGCTTATTCATAAGATGGTATTGAACAACAAAAATCCTTATTTGAGCTAACCCGAGCATCTAGAGCACTTTTATTTAGTATTAGAATAAATATTATATATTGACATTGCATAAATGTGTATGTTATATAAATTTTCAAAAGTGGATGCTTAAGTGAAATAAGTTATAACTGTCTAAAATAATTAAAAATAGAGTAGAAGATAGAAAATTAAAATATCCAGCTATTCTGGATTACATCCACTTTTCAAGTAGAGGACTATCTCTTATTCAGATAATGAAAATGTTACGACTACAGCAGCCATGGATTGGCATTTTACTTATTCAATAACAAACATTCAAATGGAAGACAATAATAGCCTGGAAGAGGAAGAGACGACAATGATTGGACTACACAGTCAAAGCCGTTTCATATTCCTCTCTGTCAAAACCGTTACAATCTCCCACTTGAAGTCCAATCAGTGCTGCACAGAGATATCCCCTACTTGGAATGCTTATGGCTACATAGTGACAATGCCGAGAGAAGCTCTACAGAATTTGAACTTCTCTCGAGGTACAACCTTGGTGAACGCATCAGCCGGATTGATTTTTGTATCAATCTTCTCTAACTGTAATCTTCCCTCTTCAAGAGCATGACAAATGAAATGAAATTTGGTTTCAATATGCTTTGTGTGACTATGGAAAGCTGAATTTTTGGCCAAATGAATGGCGTTGTTGCTATCAGAGAATAGAGTAATTGTGGATTGTTTAAATCCCAACTCTCCAAACAATCGTTGTAACCATATCAGCTCTTTAGCTCCCTTAGTGAGAGCAATGTATTCAGCTTCGGTGGAGGAAAGAGCAACCACTTGTTGCTTCCAAGAAGTCCAGCTAATCGCTGCCCCGACAAAAGTAAACACATAGCCTATTGTTGACCTCCTTGTATCTAAATCTCCAACCATATCAGAATCAGCATATCCACAAATATAAGGGGCCTTACTGTTAAAACATAAAACATGAGAGGAAGTGCCTCTCAAATATCGAAGAGTCCATTGAACTCCTTGCCAATGAGTTTTACCTGGATTACTCATAAAACCACTCACAACTCCCACTACATGAGCAATATCTGGACATGTGCTAACCATGGCATACATTAAACTCCCAACTGCTGAAGAATAAGAAATACCAACCATCTCATGTTTTTCTTCCTGAGTGGAAGGACACATTTTAGAAGACAATCTAAAGTGATCAGCCAATGGAGTGGCAACCGATTTTGCATTTGACATATTAAATTTTTCTAAGACTTTGAGGATGTACTTTTCTTGAGATAACTTAATTTCTCTCTTATGTCTATTTCGGATTATATCCATCCCCAGAATCCTCTTTGCTGCCTCTAAATCTTTCATGGCAAAATGAAGAGACAAGTGTGTCTTCAGCTCATGAATGACTCTCATACTGTTACCAGCAGTCAACATGTCATCAACATACAATAACATAATGACAAACTCACCAGTTGGAAGCCTTTTGAAGTAGACACATGGGTCTAATTCGCAGTGAGTAAAACCTTGCTGAGTCATGAAGTTATCAAACTTTAAATACCATTGGTGCGGGGCTTGTTTCAGCCCATATAGACTCCTCTTTAATCTACAATACAAATGTTCCTGCCCTGTTTTACAAAACCTTCCGGTTGTTCCATATATAACTCTTCAACAATGTCCCCATGTAAAAACATTGTTTTGACATCGAGTTGCTCAAGCTCAAGGTCCCATGCTGCTGCCATGCCAAGTACCAGACGAATAGTCTGCATTTTAACCACTAGAGAAAAAATCTGATTGAAGTCTGCACCCTTCTGTTGAGCGAATCCCTTCATTACCAGTCTGGCCCTGTATCTCTTTCATCTTCCATCTTCCTCTTTTATGCGATAGACCCATTTATTTTTCAAATCTTTACAGTTTGGTGGAAGAGTAACCAAATCCCAAGTCTAATTCATGTTTAAAGAATCCATTTCATCGTTCATGACATTCATCTAGAACATTGAATTAAAATCAGTACATGCCTGTTTAAATGTTTGTGGCTCTGCTTGATTAGAGCACAAAGAGAATAAAAGTTCGTAATCATCAAACTTCCGAGGGCATTTTCTCTCTGGTAGACCTTCGTAAATGAATATTTTGGTCAATGTCTGAAGTTTGAATAGGACCAGCAGCCTCTGTGTTTTGAATGACAGGTATCTGACCAATATCTTGACCTGCCTCACGTGGAGGACACCTTGTCTCCCATCTATTTTTTGTCGTGGGTGGGTGTTGAAGAGACTGTGGCCTTTGTATTAAACTTGCCATAGGATGTGTTATCACCAGCATATGCTGCTCATGTTGGGTGCATAGAGACTGTTCCACGTGCAGGGGAGACCCCATCCGTTGGGGAGTTTGATCCACGTGAACTGCTGTGGAGTCCCCGTGGATAGATGGAGGTAGCGGGTGATTCCACGAAGGGAAGGATGCTAGCGGCAGGGGCATTAACTATTGGAGGGGTGTGGGAAACAGAGTGGTGTGCTCTATGGAAGAATCACCGTCTAAGGTGTGATCATCAAGTGAAAGGGATTTCGGTGGAGGTGGGATTGGAAATAGAGAACATGGTAGCTCATTTGTTTTTGTGCCCTACGTTGAGGGAATGCTTGGCATTGGCGTGGGGTTTATCAGTATAGGTGTAATTTCTCGAGTGTTATTAAATAGAGAACATGGCATTGAACAAGTGATAGAAGAGGATGTAGCCGGAGTGCTTGGAGTCACAACAGCGGTAGAGGGATGGAATGTCACTCGGGGAGTTCCCTGTACATTATTGTCATTGTCAAACAAATCAAAATTGACGAAATCATTAGAAGTGGACTTTTGATTGTGAAAACTTGAGAATGATCTCTCGTTAAATACAACATCGTGACTGCGAATGACTTTGTGGGTGACCGGATCCCACAATCGAAACCCAAACTGATCTTCACCGTACCCCCAAAACATGCATCTTTTGGATTTGAAATCCAACTTCATTCTCTGCTCCTTATTAATGTGAGCATATGCATCACATCCAAAAACACACAAATGAGAAAAAGAAATTCTCTTATCAGCCCACCTCTCTTCTGGAATATCAAAATTCAGACGTGACGAAGGAGCTTGGTTTATTAAGTAAACTGTTGTATTACATTGCCTCTGCCCAAAATTCCTTCCCCAAACCAGCATTAGACAACATACACCGAGCTCTCTCTAAAATAGTCTGATTAAGGGACTATTTTAATCCTCTGAATACCATGATCTGCACAAAATTGGTCAAACTCCAAAGAGCAATACTCACCACCATTGTCCGTTAGTAAACATTTTATCTTTCTTCCAATCTGATTTTCACCATAGCCTTAAAGCTTTTAAATTTTAAAAATACTTCTGATTTCTTATTCAGCATATAAACCCAAACTTTGTGAGTACAATCATCAAGAAATGTGACAAAATAATTAGCACCACTGATAGAAGTTACCTCTGTAGGACCGAAAACATCGGAATGAATGAGCTCTAATGGAGATGATTTCTTCTCATGACCCGTCCTTACGAAGTTGGTGCAATTTTGCTTGCCATAAAGACAATGCTCACACAGTTCCAAATCAACCGATTTAAGACCCAAAAGTTGGTCTCTTCGAAGCATGACTTCAAGACCTATTTTGCTCATATGACCGAGCCTCTTATGCCAAAGTTCGGCATTGCTATCCACAACTGCCATGGCTACTCTCAATTCACCATTACACTGTAATGTGTATAAACTTCTAGTTTTCTGCCCTTTAGCTAAAATTAATTGACCTTTGGATACTTTCCAAGAAGCTAGATCAAAGCTAACATTGCAACCTTGTGTATATAACTAACTGACTGAAATCAGATTACACTTAAGTGTAGGAACATGCCTAACATCTTTTAGAAGCCATTTACTTCCATTTTTCAGCAATAATAAAATATCCCTTTTGCCGATTATATCACATTCTTTATTATCCCCGAGAAAAACTTTACCAAACATACCTTCGTGGTAATTTGTGAAAGCACTCCGACATGGAGTTGCATGAAATGAGGCACCGGAATCGAGAACCTACGAGCTTGAATCTATGTGACCGGCTGCAAGTACCAAAGTTCCATCCATTGCAGCATTAATGTCATCATTGATAACTTTATTTTGAGCCTTTTTGTAATTTCAGCATTGCTTCTTTGTGTGCCTAGATTTTCCACAAAACCAGCATGTGCCATTTCTTCCTCTCAATTTTGAGTGATGACTCAATCTACCTCTTCCATTATTATTATTGTTTCTTCCTCTCTCACGACTTCTACCTCTATTGCTTGTGCTCACAGCTATTAGAGCATCACTAGAAGAGGGTTCTTGATGCTTCCTTCGCATGTCTTCACTAAGTAGTGTGACTGTGACTTCATCAAATTTGAGCTTGCTCTTGGCTGCAACTGAAGTGCTCACAGCCATTACTACGCCTTCCCAACTGTTTGGAAGTGAGCATAATAATAATATCACATTTATTTCATCATCTAATGGGATACCAAGCGAAGTCAGCTGAGTAACTAATGTATTGAACTCATTGAGATGGTTCGATATCACTCCTTTCATTTTTAGATTATATAACTTCTTCATAATAAATACTGTGTTCGATGCTGAAGCTATCTCATATAATGAAGATAACTTATCCCATAGCTCTTTCGTTGTTGGCTCTGTCGAAACATTGAAGAGCAGATTGCTAGATAGAGATAAGAAAATTGTTGCCTTTGCTTTCTGATCGATTTTCAACCTGTCTTCATCTGATAAAGACCTTTTGCCCTTGGTTTTTCCAAGTAAAGCGAGTTGCAAATCCTACTTGATAAGAAAAGATTCTATCTGCACTTTCCATAACCCGAAGTTCTGTCATGAAAACTTTTCAATCTTCTATTTTTCTGCCTCATCCATGGCGTCTACAAATCCTCACCGATTTTCAAAAAATTGAACAAGCTTAACCAGCTCTGATACCAATTGTTGAAAGTAAGTTGCAGACTAAAATAATTAAAAATAGAGTAGAAGATAGAAAATTAAAATACATAGACATAGAGATTATAGTGGTTCATCCAGCTATTTTGGATTACA
Organism: Chamaecyparis obtusa; assembly: GCA_027943335.1. Lineage (NCBI taxonomy): Eukaryota > Viridiplantae > Streptophyta > Pinopsida > Cupressales > Cupressaceae > Chamaecyparis > Chamaecyparis obtusa. The sequence continues at coordinate 31,251 of BSBK01004898.1, read as the reverse complement.
TCCACTCTTCAAGCAGAGGACTATCTCTTATTCAGATAATGAAAATGTTACGACTACAACAGCCATGAATTGGTATTTTACTTATTCAATAACAGACATTCAAATGGAAGACAAGAATAGCCTGGAAGAGGAAGAGACGGCAATGATTGGACTGCACAGTCAGAGCCGTTTCATATTCCTCTCTGTCAGAACTGTTACAATAACCATTAAAAAGGACGGTATATATTATTGGCAAATTTTCTAGATTTGTGAAAACACAACGATTTTTTTGCAAATTTTTTATGGTTTACCACCACAAAATATGCAGATCATGAAGAATAGATAGTGAGAATCTTGCAAAAATCTGTTGTGTTTTCCATTTTTTGAGATTAGGTCAACAATATATTTTGTAGAGAGCTTAGCCACGTCCTATATTATCAAATTTGTGTTGCTAGTCTTGAAAATCACTATTTAAAGATAAGGGATCCCATTGTCTTGAGACCGTTATAACTTTTGGATATGCCTTGGAAAAGGGCCAAAGTCATAAGCTGGTCTAAGAAGACTCAAGTGGGCATGAGACAACAACTTCCATTAAAAGAGTTTGATTTTCCCTTTCAAGCCATATTAAATCCATCTAAATATTCTTATACATGGAAAATGGGTCAATAGAAGAATCAAGGTTTCTTTATGTTTCAATTTTAATTGCTTAAGATGGATAGTATCCTCTACTTGAAGCAGCAGTACACAGTCTCCAATCATCCCCAGGGTAGAGAAACTATGATAATAGCCAATATCACGACAGAACATCCTAGCCACTGATAGCAAAGCACCTGCAGACTTTGCACTCTCCAATTTGGTGAAAACAGGTAGGCAATTCATTTTTAGATGTTTGGTCTCTTATGAGATCAGGGATTGGAATAATTAGGGGAAAACTATCACCTATTTTCTTGCATCCCAACCAAATGTGTTAGCTACTTTTCTCCATGTGGTAGTGACCTTTAGGCATTAATCTTTTTGAGTATCTTCCATATGGACTTGTCTGACCACACCACCTTTCAACTGATTTCACCATGCAATAGCACCAAGCTGCCAACCTTCTGGCCAATTCAGCCAAAATTGATAAAGTTGTTACAGTTGCCTAGTCTGGTAAGTTCACTTCTTGTACTCTCCACGGTATGACCTGCAATCCTATCCTGTGATCAACGCACAAGAACAACTGGATCTCTCTGCACTGAGTTTAGATCTAATAAAAACACCAGTTTCACAAGTGTGTCTAATTCCTCCAATGATAATCCATCAATGGTAGGAAAGGTTAATCTAAGGCCTCCAAAGATAATCTCACTCTCCATCCAAACCCAGGCTGATCCTCCAATGACGTTAATTATTCTGTACTGGAGACAATCTAGTGATTTGACAGTTCGAAAATTTCTTTTTCTACTACCAGTACCAATACTCTTCAAAGTAGTTGTCTTGCTGATCGATATTGCTGAACCCAAAATGTGATGGTACAGGGGAAACTACATAACTGACGGATCCTAATGTCCTAATATAAAAAATGACATGCAGGGTACCAAATCACCATCTAGCCAGAAAGGTTTCACACAGACATTCATAAGTAGAGCAACAATAGTATTACAAACTCTTCGAGTAATAAGTAACAGGTAACATGCATAAATTACAATCAGCATTTTATGCAAAGCCTGAGAAAACCCCTATATCTTAGCTAAATCCATGTGAGGAAATAGGTATTAATTCGAATACAATTTATTAAAGATATCAAGTATCTACAATCTATATTAATGTTCATCATTATTCTGTATTTGATTGTGTTCAATATTTTACACAATCAAATCCAGAAAAGTCCTGAAGACCTAATAGAATTCAAAAAAAAATATAAAATATTTACAAATGAACAAAGTAGGTCAATGGGACTGAACAAGCACATCACATCCGAGCTATAATGGGATGCAACTCCCTCCCTCTTCCTCCATTCCCCCTCCATTTCCAAAGAGAAAAGCTCCAAAATCAGACTACATAGCAAAGCAGTAGATTGCAAGATCCGATCTAGGATCTCGAACCAGAGACCATTTTTTTCCTGAAAATATCAAACCCTTTTTGGACAATTACATAACCACATCTAACTTACTTTTTCTAGATTTGTGATTTTATTTGGCTTGACTACCATTCTCTGATTTACTGGGTTTTTCTGCTATTATCATCACAGTTTCTTTTTTCAGGCACAAAAGTTTGAGTTTTTTTTCAAATCTTGACTGAAGAGAAGCGAGATTCTTGAGAGCAATTTGGGATTAGGGTTTCTTGAGCATGAAATTCTTTCAGGATTTCCAGAGGTGATTTTCTGTTAGGGTTTTCTGAGCATGGTCTTCTAAAATCAAATTGGTTTAGGGCTTTGGGTTTAATATTCTACATATTTATGAGGGTTTAGGGTTTTATTTAATATTTTTATATCTATTTTACAACAGTATACTGTTTTATTTTATTTTTTCTTTGGCTTACTTTTTTTTTCTTCATGATAAATTCAGGGAATCCACTGGGGCCCTTACCATAGAAAAATTAAGGAAACTTCCACATTACAAAATGAACCACCCTGCTTAAAATCCAGGAGAAATAGTGAAATCAATATGAGGCCAAAACATCTTGAAAACACCAAGCAACACTGTCACTGTGCCCATGTGGATAGACCTCAATCAGCCTCAGCCTCAGCCTCATCCATGACTTTAGCAGTACCCTCTACTTTGTCAGCATCCTTTGTGGCACCTATGACATCCTTCATGGCTTCTATAGCAACCTTTGTGACTTCAACAACAACATTCATGACCTTTTCAATAGTTTTCCTCATCTTCAATAACACCCTCTTTCTCCTTAGCATCCTTTGTGACTTCTACAGCAACCTTCATGGCTTCTAAGACACCTTTTGCAACTATTGTCATCTTCAATAGTACCCTCTTCCTCATTAGCAACCTTCATGACTTTTACAGCAACTTTTTGTGACCTCTGCAGCAACTACTGTGATCTTCAATAGTAAGGGGACTTGCTGTAAAATCATTGCTCCTTGTTCAAATACCTAAGCCCCTCAACATGTCAATGGTTGCCTCATTCCCTGTATAGACAGAAGAGAATCCATAGTCCATTGGGAACCTCTTCCAACAGTCTCCATGGAATCTTGATAAAGACACCCACCTTTCACTTTTCTACAACTCTGCTTTCTGGTTTGAAATTGAATGTGTCTCCAACAATGGGAGGGGATAAACCACTCCTTTCATCACCAAAGAGAAGTCCTTTATTAAAGAAGAAACTAGGGAAATCTCCCCATTATACAAATCTTTTTTCATAATTACAAGCTTCCTGGTGTTATCATGAAGAAATATATCCATATTATCAAATGTACCACAATTCAGTTGTTAACCTCTGCCCTGGTTTTAATAGAATTGGGCTTCCACCAATACAAGCCACAGTTAGCTTTTGATAGGCTGCATAGAGATTGAGAGAGATTCAGGATTTCATTAGATAGAACTCATCTTCAAAATCATCCAAGTCTAGGGAGTCTTTTGCAAGGCTCTTCAATCTTCTTATCTTGATAGAGAATTTCCATCTACAACCTTGATATTCTGAGTGACCACGTCTGAGCCTGCTACTATTGCGTCCCTGAGAGGAGTGGACTGAACATTTTTTAGATTATTCTCATCAAATTAATCCTGATCTCTCCATATTAGATTGGTATCTATTTTCTGGTGTGCTTTGCATACACGCTCCGTCTGAATCAGGGGACCCCTTTCTCCTTCAATTTTACTTTTTTGGTGTAGCTTTTCTTTTAGCTGTTGTTTCCAAATCTGCACCTCGTCAGCTTTTTGGGAGGGTTTTTCATCTTTTTGGCCATGGAATAGTAATGTCATTGCTCCAAAAAGAGGTCCTAAATGAGTCATGTTGAAGAGTCCTAAGTCAGGTGAAAGTTGCATTTTAAGACAATTTGAATCATCGAAGAATTAAACTTACAATGGAAAAAGTCCAAATTCTCTCTAGAAGTTGGGCCCGTTTGCTTGCAGAATTGGAATTTGAGTAAAAATTTGATTATTTCAAAATTAAGTTTTAAAATTTCGGTTTTGTGTATTCAGAAGATAGTTTGGACTGTTTGGTTGACCCGGAAGATGGGGGAGAGAATCCATATTTTGCGTTTGGTTGCCATTTTTGAAATTGGAATTGGAAGTGAGAAATTCCTATTTATGTGTTTGGTTTGCAATTTCAAATTGAAATTGGAATTACATTATCCATTTTCTGTGTTTGGTTCTACATTTTCAATTGAAATTAGAATTTGACAAAAAAATTTAAGTTTTTATAATTATTATATAATGTTTTAATTTAATAGTTTATTTTTTTGTCCATTTTTTATTTATAATTTTTTTTATTAATTTATATTTTTATATAGTAAATCATAAACAAAATTTAATATATTTTTTTCAATATTGTGAACAGTAAACTTAACTTTTTTTAATAATTTTATACATTATAATAAACAATATTATAACAAGAAAATAATTATAGCATTGCTCGATATCACATCAAAATATAAATAAGTCATCTAGTCCACATATATATCTATTTCTGCATAATGACCCAACAAATGACCCAACTAAATAGTACGATTGTTGCACAAAGTAAACATCATAAAAACATGACATTGGCTTTATAGGTAGCCTCCGCTTTTGCAATAGCTTTCTCGAGCGCTTTGCAAGACTTGCACTTGTCATCCACAACAGGTATATGTGGAGAACGTGTAGATGATGTAGACAGCGATGGGGTGTCATTGGCCCACCGAAAGTACTGACATCCACCACCATCCTACAATACAAATCTAAGTTAGTCTCACTATAATGACTAATATTTATTCTTTGTAAACATTTAAATATTGTGCAATTAACAACCTTTTTCTTATTTTTGCAACTCCAAAATTTACGATCTGGATTTTCCCGTGTGTGTGATGTCTTCAACACGCAGCGCGATCCATTGCCACAGTCACACATAGGGACATTTATCATAGCCATCAGCACTGTATCAAGCAAATTTTTGTTCATTCATACTATTTTTGTTCATTCATATAACAACATGACTATATTCTATGAGTACAAATTGAAAAAGTTTCATTTATGTTGATATTACAAACTTATAGAAAAAATATAATGACACAGCTATAGCATCAAATAGAAGTTTTGGGGAAGAACAATATCCATGAACTGAATGGTGGTGTGAAAACACACCGTTAAATAAGAAAATGCAAGGAAATCCACACTCTACACCCTTATGCCCCATATTCGATGAGCAACCATCTCATATCCCGCTCATTCTTCTCATTACTTTCCATATTGTTAGACGGTCAATCCTGCATCTACAAAGTAAACATGATAAAAAAACTAAAACTTGTTTATTTTTAAATGGAATACACCAAGGAGTACCATCAAAAATATTGACCGTTTACAAATATGAACAGTAAACAATCATTAGATAGCTCATTTTTTATCATCATATGTGGATATTTTTGGCATCAATGTTTCAAATAGCTTCTGGATTCGATTGTGTAGATAGTTTTGGATCACACTCTGTGATCCATCATCAGGATGAAAGAGACCAAAATGATTGCAACAAACCAAAATGATGGACTTTTCTTTCAATCATTTTTCTCTCTTCCATCTTGATGAAGGATCACAGAGTGTGATCGTAAACGTTGATGCCAAAAATATCTTCAAAATCGAATCCAAAAGCTATTTCAAACATATTTAATGTCAGCATATGTGTAGTCTCACTTTATCATCATATGTGTAGTCTCAGAACTATCCATACATAGTTTTTAAAAATGAATGAAAAATGAAAAGAAATTGAAGATGAAATAGAGCATTGAACAAAGTAGAATTATTTAACTTAATTTCGTAATGCAACAATAATAACAAGATGGTTAGGGTATATACATACAGAATCATGAACAATACAGTCGTCTACCAAAACACATTTATAAAATCATGTCTGAAGAACTAGAAATGGATAGTTATGAGACTACACCTTAACAATGCATTAAATGAAGCATTCATCATGTGGTACTCCTTCGTGTATTCCACTTAAATATGTTAAAAGCAACAACACTAACAAATGAAAGCTATTATGTCTATAAAAGCACATTAATGAAAACAATGGTCAAGGGAAGGCATGGTTGTTTGTCCATTAATTCAACTCAAATGGATTGGATTGAGCTAAAAGGATTGAGCCCCATGCAAAATTGGAGGATCTCAACAAGATCTTGCAATACCAAAACATTAAACCAGTATGCACCAATATGTAAAAATACCATATCCACACTATCAATAAGTAACTTTGAAAGCAAGACATACATGCAACAAGTGCACTTAATTGGTGTCATAGCTAGAAGCATAAATCCCTTAATGATCCCTATTACATTTTGCAACATAAATAAATATTTAAGATCGTAAAAACCATAAAATCCTAGAAAGATTAATTTTCAAGTACAAATAACAATCATGCACAAGCACACTTCACTGGTCACAAAATGAAGAGTTTAGATCTTAATGATCCTCAAATAGAAATACCACAAATAAAACTATCATTCCACATTGGATCAGAACTCCAAATTCCAAGTTTCACAATATGTTAATTATGATCAAAACATAATTTTGGAGATGACTGCCATTGATGGACCTCTGAAAGCACTCAAAATTCAAAGGACAAGAGAGAAACAAGGTTTCCTACCTTGAAGTGGAGAGAAAAACCAAAATGGAGAGGAAAACAAGCACACTTTGTGAAAGCCAACATAATCACTAGCAACACAAAATAATCTTGGCATGGATCCAACAAATTAACACAATCTCCCCAAGTAAGGGGTAAGTGCACAAAGATGTGGTACCAAAAAGATGCCACTTTTCTTTTTGGTCCCAAATCATGCATAGTGCGTACGCACAAAAGGGCGTGCGCCCTATAGGGCGCACACCCTATGGCTTGGGTTGCCCAAGTCTTAGGCTTGGGCAATCCAAAACAAAGCGCGTGCACCAAATAGGGCGCACACGCTTTCTAAAACCCCAAAATTTCCACCCCCGTGTGCCCTATGCAAAGCCACAAAAGTGTAATCCATAATCTTACATAGCGCGTGTGCCCTATGAAAAACTAGAAAGAGAGAGAAAGAGATAAGGGATAGAGAGAGGGTGATAAGGAGGGGAGAGAGAGAGAGAGAGAGAGAGAAAGAGGGTAATTTATTCAAATATAACATTTAAGTATAAGTTTGATTTATTTAATTTCTTATACTTTAAGTTATATTTGTATAAATTATAAAATATAATACTTCCAGGATGTTTGGGATAGGTTCCAGCTTCATAGGAGTTAAGATGCATATTCTAGATTTGAAAAATTCCAGACTTAGCCAAATTTTAGGATTCAGTAAGCCTTCAACAAGGTTACCTCCCACAATCCATCATGGATTTCTAAGGTCAAACTGAAGCTGGCAAAAGGATTCCCAAAGGGTTTTAACTCATTTAATCACAAATCACTTGGTTTCAACCCCATCTCTATGACAAACTTAGCTTAGCTCTCACCCAAACCTCTCTCTCTCTCTCTCTCTCTCTCTCTCTCTCAACCTCTCTCTATCACCATCTCTCTCTCTCACACACACATCACTCTCTCACTCTCTCTCTCTCTCTCCTTGAGAGACTTAGAGAGAGAGAGAGAGAGGGTAATGAAAGAGAGAGAGAGAGTAGATAAGGGAGAGAGAGAGAGAGAGGGTAATGAAAGAGAGAGAGTAGATAAGGGGGAGAGAGAGAGAGGGTAATGAAAGAGAGAGAGTAGATAAGGGGGCAGAGAGGGTGATGTGAGAAGAGAGAGAGAGAGAGAGAGAGAGGGGGGGTAATGAAAGAGAGTAGATATGGGGGAGAGAGAGGGTGATGTGATGTGTGTGTGTGTGTGTGTGAGAGAGAGAGAGAGAGAGAGAGAGATTTGGGTGAGAGCTAAGCTAAGTCTATCGTAGATATGGGGTCGAAACCAAGTGATTTGTGATAAAATGAGTTAAAACCCTTTGGGAGTCCTTTTGCCAGCTTCAGTTTGACCTTAGAAATCCATGATGGATTGTGGGAGGTAACCCTGCTGAAGGCTTGCTGAATCCTAAAATTTGGCTAAGTCTGGAATTTTTTGAATCTAGAATTTGCATCTTAACTCCTATGAAGCTGGAACCTATCCCAAACATCCTGGAAGTATTATATTTTATAATTTATCTAAATATAACTTAAAGTATAAGAAATTAAATAAATCAAACTTATACTCTCTCTCTCTCTCTCTAAACCTATGACTTAAATAGGGTGCACGCCCTATGGAAGTCATAGATTTCAATAGTGCATATGAAATCTATGACTTCCATAGGGCGTGCGCCCTATTTAAGTCATAGGTTTAGAGAGAGAGAGAGAGTATAAGTTTGATTTATTTAATTTTTTCTTATGACTTTGATAGGGTGCATGCACTATGAAAGTCATGGATTTAAATAGTGTGCACACCCTATAGAGCGTGCGTGCTATAAGGCGTGCATGCTTTGTAAAGCATTTGAATTTACCAATCCTAAGGCTTGGATTTTCCTTGGAGATCCAACCCAAAGGCTTGGACAATTGAAATAGGCCTGAGACGTGTTTTCTAGCATACATACAAAAAAATGACATCTTTTTTTGTGTGCTCCTCGTCAAGTTTACTCGTGGCTAAAGAACGTAAAAATCAAATGACGTGATATTGTAGATCTCTCTATTAGCTATCTAAGCATATAATTTATTTTCAATTCTGATTATGTTAAGTTTTCCAACTCTAATTTCTTTTGTGTGTATGTCCATTTTTTGAAAAAAAACAACATGCAGTATTTTGGGCATAGATTTTGGCTTGTTCATCGAATTTTACAACAAGTTACATTTTTAGAAACTAGACTCCATTCTACACACTTTTTAAAAAAAATAAAAATTGATTTTCGATTAGTTTTAAATGATTTATAGGGGGAGCACATAGAAATTTTATGTTTTCGGGATGTGTGCACTTCGTAAATTCATCAAAAATTATACATTCATCAAAAAATTACCAAAAAAAATCTGGGATAAACTACATGGTGTTAGCTAACTTCTCACTAGAGCAATTAAAAAAATTCAAAAAAAAAAGTTAACATTTTAGGGGGAGCACACCAGATGCTATGTTATGTTTTTGGACAAAAAATAGGACCACTTTTTGTGCTCCCCCTTTTTGAGGGCCTTAATCTCCACCATTTTCAAAATAAGTTAGTAGTTTAGGAACTAGATTTAGACTATTACAACTCTTGTTTTTGTCGTATCTTAAAATTTTGAGTCTAACTATCTTCAATTTCTTTTTGAAGTTCAGAGTTCGTTGATTTCAAGAAAAAAGTGGCATCTTATACCCCCTTTTTGGTACCACATCTTTGTGCACTTACCCTAAGCAGAAATTAGATTTCTTCAATGTGAATTGGAGAGCAAATTTCCAATTTCAGCTAAAAGGATTGAGCCCCATGTAGAATTGGAGGATTTTTCTCAATAAATAGGCTCCTAATGTTTACATATGGATATTGGAGCATGACAGACTTAACAGGTCTCTGAATCCCACATCTTCTAACAATCAATATATTGTTCTGTAACAACATAAGTATACCAGTGGGTACTTACCAGTGAATACTCTCCTTTGGGACTTGTATCAAGATACATGCTTAAGTGGATGACCACAAATTTCATTTACTTGTAGCCATTTGAGAATTAGTTCTCTTTCACGATTGGTGGGTTATGATTGCAATGCGGGCTAGTCAGAGGCTTCTAAGGTGATGGTTTCCATTAGTCACCAGCATATTGAGGCCCAGGGAGGGAACATGAACTTGTACCCACAATCCAGGGTGACCATATTTAAAAAAAAACATTAATCCATAATTTCCACCACCATAATTATTTAGAAACTAAAGAATCATGTTTTAAATGTAACACAAAAGATGCAACACAAACACAAGTCAGAGAGACTGTACAGCTCTCTCATACATATGATTGATGAAAACCACAAACACAAGTGTATACTGTAACCAGTGTATATGGATGATTGATGAAAACCACAAACACAAGTGTATATTGTAACAAGTGTATACTGTAACTAGTGTATACGAATGATTGATGAAAACCACAAACACAAGTGTATATTGTAACCACAAACACAAGTGTATACTGTAACTAGTGTATACTATAACTAGTGTTTATTGTTATACAACCATTGGCATACAGTCCAATCAGTGGATAAACTTAACAACATCTTGAACATGCAATGCATCTTTAGAACATCAATCACAAAGTATCGTTTCTTAACAGATGAATCAATATCATAAAAATATAGACAAGCTGGAAAAGAAACGATACTTTGTGATTGATGTTCATAGGTATTGGCATACAGTCCAATCAGTGGATAAACTTAACAACATCTTGAACATGCAATGAATCTTTCTTATAGATGAATCAACATCACAAAAATATAGACAAACTGTTAGTCCACCTGTTAAGAGAACTTTGTTTGTAAATTATGAATCATTGCAAATTGCCACTATATACCAATGGGTACTTTAATTTTATTGAATAACACTGCATACCACTGTATTCATTCTAATAATCTTATATAAATTGACATAACCTAGAGAAATCCATCTACCAGTGTATACTGTTATACAGCCACTAGCATACAGTCCAATAAGTGGATAAACTTAACAACATCTTGAACATGCAATGCATCTTTAGAACATCAATCACAAAGTATCGTATGCCAGTGGTTGTATGTTGTTAGGAATAGTCCCAAGAGATAACTGAGAGGGGGGGGTGAATTAGTTATCTACAAGATTCAATTATTTATTCAATTGAGTATACTTAAACATAAAGCATAAACACAATGAAACAACACATGAACACAACACCAATATTTTGGTTACGGAGAAATCCAAATAGGTAAAAACCTCGGTGGGACTTGATACCCACTAATATTCTATACTAGTGTATAATGATTCTTACTAGAAGATCCTTTACCCTATTAGGAGTAGCTTTACAATATATGAAGTACAGTAGACCTGGTTAAGGGTCGGACCCTGTTAGGAGTCTTTTATAATTGTCCATGTTAAGGGAGAGGACGCATTGTCCGAGAGCTCATTGCTCAAAGGGGCGAAGGCTACAACCTTCTGAATAATAGATACACACTATATCTGGATCTTTGTGAACTTCTCTTTGACCTTTTGTCTAGATCAATTCCAATGTATAGCACATATACTCTACTTGGTCACATAGACCTTCTAATGGTTCTACAACTCGCACACTCTGCTCTGCTCTGCTTAATCAACCATGAACCACACTCTAGCAATCACAAATGACTGCCTATAAATATCTTTCCTCCAAATGATATAATCAAGTCCACCTATTAGAACCACCTTGAAATCATAATAGAGAAACCATAATAAACTCCAACAAACATTCTATCGGATCTATTATGCACGCAACATATTTTGGGACCTGTCTTAATAAAATAAATGTAGACGCACACTACACACTGTCGGCTCTACCAAAACAACTGGATCTTTCTCCACAAGATGAATTAACTCATGTGCTCTTAACAAAACATCAATGACTCATCTCAAAGCTTAACTCCAAGGGCGCATACCCTAAAGATAGGTGCAACTCAAGAACAAATAAAATCTTTGTCGGCTCCACTGAACAAACACAAGAAACTGCAACTGGCGAATAGTGACTGCATAACTTCACTTGCATTCATCATCAGACCATGCATCCATGAACTTAACATCACTTATATGTCTGCAACATATATCCAAGGGAACGTGCCCATATGACAACTGTACGGACAACCATACACAGAACATTGCCTGTAACTTTGTCAGGAACACTGCTGACACAAGCTGCTATATAATTGTCTGCACTCACAATCAACCTTTGTGCCCATGATATCATGTTGATATCATGTCCATCCAACATATACAGAAATTTTACTAAATAAGACTTCCACGCATACTACTTTCCATATGTTGTCATCAATGACAAACATACAATCAGTACTGGCCTGCTAGAAAATCTTCAACAATCTCCCCCTTTGGCATTGATGGCAACATGTGGAATGAAAAGCCACCACCAACCCAAATGAACAATTCTTTCATAACATTCTCCATTTCCTCTTCAAAACTCTTCCAAAGATGAATCCTTCATCTACTGCAATATTTCTTAACATTCTCCATTTCCTCAACTAAACTGCTATCACAACTAAATACTGCTCCCCCTAAGTACATTACTCTTGCTATTTTTCATGACTCTGTATACTACTCCCCCTTTGACATCAATGGAAAAGGGTGCCATACATTTTAAGCACTAGTACTACTCCTGAGGTAGAGTAGTCAACCTTCCATCAGTCCCTAAGGACTAATGCCTTTCCTTCTTTCTTCTAAGCCAAATCAGGGAAGGGAATTAATCCCAACTTCTCCTTGAGATACTCAAAAGTATCCTTAGGTAAGGGCTTTGTGAATATGTCTGCCAACTAATCTTTAGTATTCACATAGTCCAACTTGACTTCTTTTTCTACCACTTTCTCTCTTAGGAAGTGATACTTGATCTCAATGTTCTTTGTCCTTGCATGCATCACAGGGTTCTTCAACATATTGATAGTGCTAGTGTTATCATAGTGAATAACAATAGGATAATCAATTTGAATTCCAAAATCTTTATCATCTGCTTGATCCACACAATTGTAGAACAATTCAAGGCTGCTGCAACATACTCTACTTTTGCTGTTGACTGAGAAATACAATTTTGTTTCTTGCTTGTTCAAGTGACAAGTCTATCACCAAGAAATACTACTCCTCCTGATGTACTCTTTTTGTCATCAACACATCCTGCCCAATCTACATCAGTGTACACATGAAGCTCAAACATTTTCTGAATTGGGATACCATAGACCATAGTCTATAGTGCCTTGCAAATATCTAAATATCCTTTTTATTGCCATGAGGTGACTTTGTTTAGGTTCTGCTACAAATCTTCCAACTATGCCAACTGCATTTGAAATGTCAAGTCTGGTTTGAGTAAGATAAATTAGTTGGCCAATCATAGACTTATACAATGTTATATCAACTACTGGTGAGTCATCTTCCTTTGTAAGCTTGCATCCAGTAATCATAGGTGTCTCTAATGGCTTGCAATCATCCATCTTGAATTTCTTTAATGTTTCTTTCACATACTTGGATTGATTAATGAATATACCTTTCTTTGTCTGCTGCACATTCAATCCTAAAAAGTACTTGATAGGACCAATCATACTCATCTCAAATTCATTCTACATCTCCTTAGCAAATTTAGCACTAAGTTTGTCATTACCTCCAAAGATAATGTCATCAACAAATATAGCTACAATTAACAAACCTTTAGATGTCTCTCTAATGAATAGATTACAATCTGCTGCTCCTTTCTTGAATCCAATCTTTGTTAGGTATCCATCTAGTCTTTCATACCATGCTCTAGGGGCTTGCTTAAGTCCATAGAGGTCCTTTTTCATTCTGCATACCATATCAGGTCTGTCTGATAAGGTGAATCCTTCTGGCTGCTCAATGTATACTTCTTCTTTTAGATCTCCATTCAGGAATGCTGACTTGACATCCATCTGATAAACTTTGAAGTTTCTGACTATTGCATAAACTAGAAACAACTTAATAGCTTCTAATTTGCTCGTAGGTACAAATGTGTTTGAATAATCAATGCCTTCTCTTTGTGCATATCCTTTACATACTAATCTTGCTTTATTTCTTACTACCGTACCATCTTCATTCATCTTATTTTTGAATATCCACTTTGTACCAATCACATTCTTATCACTAGGTCTTGGAACCAGTTCCCAAGTGTCATTCTTAATAATCTGATCAAGTTCTTCTTTCATAGCATCATGCCAATCTAAATCATTACAAGCATCTTCAACACTTAAAGGTTCAATCTGAGATAGTAAACAAACCGCATCACTGCTAATTGATTTCTTGGCTTATGATCTTGTTAAGACTTTTTTGCTTTGATCTCCAATGATGTCCTTCTTGGAATGGTTTCTAGATGTAAACTTTGGAACTTTAGTTGATGTTGACTCATCAGCCTTAGGATTTTCTTCTACACTTGTCTCAGGGTCATTGAATAACACATCAATAGTATGAAACATTTCTTCAATAACTGTCTCACTAATAGAGGGTCTAGGTTCTTCCTCAATCATAGGTGAGTAATCATGATATCTTTCTTGAATCATAAACTTTTCATCAATCTATACACGAGCACTTTCAATGATCTTTTTCAATCTTAGATTGAAACATTTATAAGATTTACTTTTAGTAGAGTAGCCAAGGAAAACACCTTCATCACTTCTTGCATCAAACTTGCCTATAGCTTCATCCCTCTTAATGTAGCACTTGCTTCCAAAGATTCCTGAAGTATTTTACTATGGGAACATTACCAAACCATAGCTCATAAGGTGTTTTGTCAGTGCCTGGCCTTAGCTGAATTATATTAATGGTGTAGACTGCTGTATTGACTACATCTCTCCAATAGGTGTGGGCAACCTTTCCTTCTATCATGATGGTGCACATTGTATCTAGAATGATCCTATTCCTTCTCTCTGCAATTCCATTTTGCTGAGGTGTTCTAGGTGCACTTAACTATCTCTTTATGCCATGTTCTTCACAGTACTCATAAAATCTGTCAGAGGTGAATTCTTCTCCTCTATCCGATCTCAAACATTTTATCTTTAATCTAGATTCATTCTCAACCTTAGCTTTGAATATTTTGAACTTATCAAAAGCTTATGACTTATCTTTCAAGAATGCAACCCACATCATCCTAGTATAATCATCAACAAATAAAATGAAATACCTTTCACCATAGTATGATCTTGTTTGAGTTCGCCCACATAGGTCTGTATGAATCAGATCCAACTTGTTCTCTGCTAAATTATGCTTGCTCTTGAATGAATTCCTCACTTGCTTTCTCATCACACATTCCTTGCATATAGTATCAACTAGCTTTGCTATGCTAGGTAGATCTCTTACTGCCTTAACATTGCTTATCTTTACTATGTTATCAAAATTGATATGACATAGTCTTTTATGCCACAACCAACTGTCATCAACCTTAGCAACAAAACAATTTTCTTCTGAATTGAGTTGAAAAACATTACCTCTTGTCTTTGATCCTGATGCAATCATAACACCAATCTTGTTGTTAATGATGCATTTGTCATCTTTGAACTCCAATTGATATCCTTTTCCAAGTAACTGTCCAACACTGAGAAGGTTATGTTTCAAACCATCAACATAGAGAACATCATCAGTACTGTACTTACCATCCAAAGTGATGGCTCCTCTACTAACTATTGGTTTAGGAGTGTTATCTCCAAATCTAACCATACCACCATTGTATTTGTCCAGATGAACAAATCTACCTTTATCACCTATCATGTGATGTGAACAACCACTATCTATAATCCAGTCTGTCCTTATGTCTGCTTGGGAAATCAATGCTAGCTCTTGATTTACTTTCTCATCTTTAGGAACTGACTTACTATTCATTTTGTCTACAATAACAATGAATCCAATTTCTTCTTCACCTGATTCTTCATTTGAGACTCTATCTCCAGCAAAGTAACATTCCTTAGAGTACTTAGGCTTGTAGTCCTTCTTGAATTTCCTAGCTCTAGTAGGACACTTAGATGCAAAGTGACCTATCTTATTACATGAAAAGAACTTGAGTGGCAATTGACCTTCATATTTTCCCTTTCCTTTATTTTCTCTTTTAGCAATCATAGCAATAAAATCATCTAAAGTTTTCTCTTCATCATCATCATCATCAAAATTACCAAAAGTGTTTGCAGATTTCTTACCATGAACTGTTGCTTTGAAGGCTGTCTCACTTTTAGGTTCAGTCTTCAATCTTGAAATCTCAAAATCTGAGATTTTGCTGATCAATGTCTCTCTCTTGAAATTGGTCGTAAGCTGCATGGTCTCATCAAGGATGTTGATCTTGTTTTCATATTCTAGAGTGAGAGTAGTCATCAACTTGTTCATAATGTCTTCTTCTGAGATCTCTCCACCATTGTTCTTGATTCCAGCAACTGATTCATTTATCCTTTGATTATAAGCCCTAATATTTTATTCAAGCAACATCTCTAATGCATTGTATCTTTTCTTCCAAGTCTTTCTGCGCATATCCTTTGCTTGTTTGTCTCCTTCAAAAATGTATGCTAGGTACTTCCATATCTTGTGGGCGGTGTCTACTTTCTTTATCTTTAAAAAAATCACTATCTGATAGTGTGGTGATTAGGGCTTCTTTGGAAATAGCATTCTGATGAAACAATTCCTTTTGTGTTTTAGTAGCATCATCCTTTCCAAGGTATTCTAGGGTAGGTATCTTGGCTGCTTTGATAGTTACATTGAAAACTTCAAAACCAATGCACTGTAAATGGGTCACCATCTTGTTCTTCTAATCAAGATAATTCTCTCCATCGAACTTAGGACTCTCTTTCTTGAAGTATTCCATTTGATCAACCTCAAGTTGTTAAACTTTCTCTCCGAGGCACTTGGCTCTGATACCAATTGTTAGGAATAGTCCCAAGAGATAACTAAGAGAGGGGGGGGGGGGGTGAATCAGTTATCTACAAGATTCAATTCTTTATTCAATTAAGTATACTTAAACATAAAACATAAACACAATGAAACAACACATGAACACAACACCAATATTTTGGTTACGGGGAAATTCAAATAGGTAAAAACCCCAGTGGGACTTGATACCCACTAATATTATGTACTAGTGTATAATGATCCTTGCTAGAAGATCCTTTACCCTGTTAGGAGTAGCTTTACAATATATGAAGTACAGTAGACCTGGTTAAGGGTCGGACCCTATTAGGAGTCTTTTATAATTGTCCATGTTAGGGGAGAGGATGCACTATCGAGAGCTCATTGCTCAAAGGGGCGAAGGCTACAACCTTTTGAATAATAGATACACACTATATTTGGATCTTTTTGAATTGTGCTTTGACCTGCTGTATGGATAAATTCCAATGTATAGCACATATACTCTACTTGGTCACATAGACCTTCTTCTGATGGTTCTACAACTCGTACACTCTGCTCTGCTCTGCTTAATCAACCATGAACCACACTCCAGCAATCACAAATGACTGCCTATAAATATCTTTCCTTCAAATGATATAATCAAGTCGGCCTATTAGAACCACCTTGAAATCATAATAGAGA
Source organism: Chamaecyparis obtusa (assembly GCA_027943335.1). Lineage (NCBI taxonomy): Eukaryota > Viridiplantae > Streptophyta > Pinopsida > Cupressales > Cupressaceae > Chamaecyparis > Chamaecyparis obtusa. The sequence continues at coordinate 13,928 of BSBK01004898.1, read as the reverse complement.
AACCATAATAAACTCCAACAAACATTTTGTCAACTCTATTATGCACGCAACATATTCTGGGACTTGTCTTAATAAAATAAATGTAGACACACGCTACACACTGTTGGCTCTACCAAAACAACTAGATCTTTCTCCACAAGCTAAATTAACTCATGTGCTCTTAATCAAACATCAATGACTCATCTCAAAGCTTAACTCTAAGGGTGCATACCCTAAAGATAGGCGCAACTCAAGAACCAATAAAATCTCTGTTGGCTCCCTTGAACAAACACAGGAAATTGCAACTGGCGAATAGCGACTTCACAACTTCACTTGCATTCATCATCAAACCATGCGTTCATGAACTTAATATCACTGATATGTCTGCAACATATATCCAAGGGTGCATGCCCATAGGACAACTGTACAGACAACCATACACAGAACATTGCCTGTTAACTTTGTCAAGAACACTACTGGCACAAGCTATTATATAACTGTCTGTACTCACAATCAACCTCTGCGCCCATGATATCATGCTGATATCATGTTCATCCAACATATACAGAAATCTTACTATATAAGACTTCCATGCATGCTACTTTCCATATGTTGTCATCAATGACAAACATACAGTCAGTATTGGCCTATTGGAAAATCTCCAACATATGTCAGTGGCTGTGAACATCAATCACAATGTATCGTTTCATTTCCAGCTTGTTTATATTTTTATGATGTTGATTCATCTGTAAGAAATGATACTTTGTGATTGATGTTCTAAAGATGCATTGCATGTTCAAGATGTTGTTAAGTTTATCCACTGATTGGACTATATGCCAGTAGCTATGAACATCAATCACAAAGTATCATTTCTTAACAAATGAATCAACATCATAAAAATATAGAGAAGCTGGAAAAGAAACAATACTTTGTGATTGATGTTCACAGCCACTGGCATACAGTCAAATCAATGGATAAAATTAACAACATCTTGAATATGCAATGTATCTTTCTTACAGATGAATCAACATCATAAAAATATAGACAAACTGTTAGTCCACCTGTTAAGAGAACTTTGTTTGTAAATTATGAATCATTGCAAATTGCCACTGTATACCAGTGGGTACTTTAATTTTATTGAATACCACTGTATACCACTGTATTCATTCTAATAATCTCATATAAATTGCCATAACCTAGAGAAAGTCATCTACCATTGTATACCATTGTATCCATATATTGATAACCTTGTTAAATCAAATGCACAAAGTAGATTAATGATCAAATGCACTGTCAATAGAAAAACACTTAAATATACTACAATCCTCAAATAATTAATAAGGTAAGATCTGGTACCATCTTGAACATGCAGTGTAGTCACAACGAGCAATAGTATGTGGAAAATAACTATAATCCACCATGTGTGACTGCAATCCAGTCCACTCTCTCGTCATCAGTCATCAACAAGAACCATTTGGCTCTTTCACATTCACACGCGAAGGTTTTGTATACCCTCAGGAATACACCTCGACTCAATCCAGGCATGGATTTGAGAGCCTTATATGCAGCTGCCAAAACATTTTCATGATGAGATTCATCAATTTGGTGAAGGTGAACATTGCTCAAGCCCTCTTTTATTTTCTTCATTGTTTCACACATGGCATCCAAGGAAGCGGCCATAATTTCCTTCTTCCTCTTTCCAACCTTTCTAACTAATGATGTAGGAGTCCCTCTAGTACTTGTTGTTGTAGTGGACTGATTGGATTGATAAGGGTCTTCGTCCAAATCAACAGCACTATCAAGATGTACATTGAAACCAAGGTCCTCTTCATCATGCACATTGAATGGCTCTTCCATAGGGTTCCCTTCTTTAGTCTCAAGGGCCATGGTAGCTGCATTACCTTCAATAATGTCAGTACCCATAATTGCACCCAATTCATTGAAGTATTGGAAGGGCTACCTCTTATACACTTTGGCATTTTTTAACTCTCTTCTTTGCATGTTGGCATAAATAAATGGATTAGGTTCTTTGTCTTTCATTATTAACTTTAAAAGAAGGCAATATTTTTTCCATCAAAATAGTAGAGAGATCACCCTACCTTCAGAAGCTCATCCCACAAGCTATCCTTAGCATCCATTCACTGAGTTGCCTCGTTCCAAGCAAAACCACTTGTATTCCTTAGCTCTTTCATCATTCTATAGGCAAGCTTCCAGGTTTTCAACTTATTTTTGAAGTTGTCATTTGATAGATTGAGGTTCATATCAGTGTTGAATTGCCTCTCAGTTGCGGACCATGCTTCTTTTTTGAAGCCTCCGTCACATTTTTTGCCTAGTTGTACTTGCTCGAGGAGCAAGTCTAGAAACTTGCATTCCATTTCCTTTGTCCACATTATCTTCTTTAAGGAAGGAGATATCTGGCTCGTGTTACCAATTTCATCCATGCTCATCATTAATTCTGTGTATGCCATGTTGTGTATACAAATTATTGTTAATGGTATCAAAGTATCTTCATACATCAATTTACTCAAATAAAACACATTGACCCATACAAGTCCAATACTTGTAGATAGAAAGAGAAGACAAAGGAAACCATCATGTATATCAAAGTATCTTCATACATCAGTTTACTCAAATAAAACACATTGACCCATCCAAGTCCAATAGTTGCAGATAGAAACAGAAGAAAAAGGAAACCATCATGTATATCAAAGTATCTTCATACATCAGTTTACTCAAATAAAACACATTTACCCATACAAGTCCAATACTTGCAGATAGAAATAGAAGAAAAAGGAAACCATCATGTATATCAAAGTATCTCCATACATCAGTTTACTCAAATAAAACACATTGACCCATACAAGTCCAATACTTGCAAAGAAAAACATAAGAAAAAGGAAACCATCATGTATATCAACGTATCTTCATACATCAGTTTACTCAAATAAAACACATTGACCCATACAAGTCCAATACTTGCAGAGAAAAACTTAAGAAAAAGGAAACCATCATGTAGTCTTGACTCATACAAGAACAACTATTCTCAAGATCTGTACTCTTCCCACATTCTACTTGCTATATCATCTTGGAACTGTGCCCACTGGTCTCTATCACGTTGAGACAACCCATATGTCTCCAGTATTGGTACATCTATCCCATTGCGATCATCTTCCTCTTCGGTGACAATTTCTAATGGAATGTCGTCCTCTAATGTAATATAGTTGTGTAGTATGCAACATGCTAATACAATATGGGCTTGTGTCATGATAGGATAAGACATGGCATGCCTCAAGGTTGGAAAATGCTGCTTGAGAATACCAAATGTACGCTCTACCGAGTTTCTAAGAGAGGAGTGTTGATGGTTGAACAACTCTTGTCAAGAGTTTATTGGATTCTCTCTTGAAAACTCCTTCAAGTGGTAGCGTGTACACCGATAAGGAGCAAGAAATCCAGGTGCATTGGGATATCCAACATCCACTAGAAAATATTTTCCTACATAAATAAAGTATATTATTAAAACGTGAAACATTGATTGTACCCTTGAGTATATTAAACTATGATTTGGCTTACCAGGGGGAACAACACGAGGATCTGCTCTTGACAGAGTTGAAGCTAGAACATGACTATCCATGACAGACCCTTCCCAACCAGCAAGGCAGTATTGAAACTTATGATCGAAGGAACACACACCCATAACATTTTACGAAAGGTTGCCTTTTCTATCATGATATTTACCTTGCATGTGTCATCGACGGTGACTGGTACATGGGTTCTATCGATAGCTCCAACACAATCCTATACAATATGATACAATCATCAATTCTACGATCAACCAATAATATGATAAGGATAAAAATCCATTCAAGAAATTTGTAACAACTCAAGAATTACCTTGAAGAATGGATCAAAACTTTCATTCCCACTAATTTTAGGAGTGGTTGGACTAGGTGGTAGAAAGAAATCCTTGTGGAGTCCTAAGATAGCCCTCAACACCTTGTAGAAGTATTGGCTGATTGTCTCTCTTGAGTGCCCAAAGTTGTGGGCAATCTTGCGGTTCCTCAGATTGTAGCCAACGGTGTGGAGGAACATCACAAGTTGTTCTTCTAACATCAAGTGTATCGTATCTGTCAAGGTTCCTTTCAGCCTTAGGATAGTAGCTAGATGAAAGAAGGCTCCCCTACTCATGTGAATTTTATCATGACAATCCACATCGTTGGAATGAATAACCATTCTATAAAAAGAATTTCCTTTTCTTTTTCATTTACCCATTTGTGCATTGCCTTCTTGGGCCACCACTACTGTGGCTATGGCAACACAAGCAATAAGAGCTGTGAGAAGATGAGAATATGTGGTCTCCATAGCTACCCATCCTAGAATGTCAATATTCTTAATAGGATCCATCAATGACCTGAAATGTGGACAAACACAATGATTTGAGCGAGGAGATATTGGTAGCATGTTGTTCATGTTCTATTTTTCTAACTCTTTTTATAAAATTGAAAGTTTTCTACAAATAAAAGTATCCAACCTAAGCAATAAATCAAAGGTTCTAACAGTCAACCTTAACAACTACTAATGGGCTTGCTTTGATAGAAGAAGATTGCATGAAATAACTTTACATGTGATTTATGAAATATCTCAGTATGAGTTACTTCAACTATTTGTCATCATAACAACTATGTGGTTTTGGATCTACATACAATAACAACAATATAAGACTACCACATACTCCTTCAAATAAGAACCATAATCATAACAGCTATGTGTTTTTGGATCTACATACAATAACAACAATATAAGGAAGAAATTTCTAGAAGAGAAATATTTAAAAGCAAAGCTAAATGGAAGAACTCTGAAATGATTGTTCTAAGTCCTTCCATTCAAACAATCCACTGTATTGCACTAGAAACCTACATCTCCTTGATAGAAGAAATCGGGAATTGAGCTCCAAATGAGTCATGAATATCTCTTTACATTGAAGATATCTGGAATTGCTATAGATGAATGTAGAGACTAGATGTATCTACATTCATTTGTAGCGACTATGATCAAATAAATCACATGTAAAGTTATTTGAAGGAGTATGTGGTAGTCTTATATTGTTGTTATTGTATGTAGATCCAAAAACACAGCTGTTATGATGACAAATATGGTAGTCTTATATTTCATAAGTCCAATCTCCTTGGACATTGAATTAACACCCACATCCATAATCTTTGGAGTGATTGCAAAATAGTGTCAATATGAGAGTTAGTAAGTGACACAAGTTGGCATTTAGTCTACATTTGGAGCATAAGAATGAAGTTTTATTTGATGTTGTTCCATTAGAAGTGTGTGACCTAATTTTTGGTAGTCCTACTAGCTATTTATGAGGGATTCTATTTATTTTAGACACAAGGATCAATATATCCTTTGGTTAAAGGGCAGGAAATTCTTTGTGAATTCATATGTAGGTAGGCATAGAATTACAATTGCTAGCACCTCAAATGCAAAGAGGCTAATCAATGCTTTTGGGAGGTTGGATTCTTAAATAGATGGGCTATGTAAAGCTGATTGTATTCATATGGCTTGGGATATTTTCAAATAGATGAAGAAATTAGGTTGTATTCCAAATGCTTTTACTTACAATTCTTTCTTTGATGCTCTTGGAAAGGCTAGCAAGATAGATGTTGCATTTGAGTTGCTTGATGAGATGCGATCAAGAGAGTGCATGATGAGCACTATTAATAACAATACACTTATTTCAGGTCTTGTAAAGACTGGTAGAGTTGATGATGCCATAGATTTGTACTATCATATGATGAAGAGAGGATATGCACCCTCTTGCTCGACATATGGTCCCATGATAGCAAGTCTTGGTAAGGCAGCTAGGATAAATTAAGTAAAGGATTTATTTGAATAAATGATTGAAAATGAGTGCATGCCTGATTTTGCAGTCTACAATATTTTTATCAATGTTATTGGAAAGGGAGGGGATGTAGATGAAGCTTATCACCTATTCAAGGGAATGATTGAAGAGGGCATAAAACTAGATTTGAAATCATACACTATTCTTATATACAACTTCTGTAAGATGAATAGGATAGATGAGGCTCTTCAATTTTTTATGGAATTGAATGCTAGTGGCCTGAAGCCTGATTCAATTGTGTATACACCCATGATTGATGGACTGGGGAAAGCCCAAAGGTTGGAGGAAGCATTAGTACTTCTGAAAGAAATGAAGAATAGTAATTGTTTCCCAAACTTAATTGCTTACAACTCTCTATTAAATCACCTTGGAAAGGTAGGCATGGTGGAGGAGGCATGCAAGTTATATCTAGAACTCCTATCTAATGGGCATCAACCAACTATTGCCACCTACAATGCACTAATTCATGAGTTTAGCACTGCCGGTAGAGTGGAACTTTCTTATGCAGTCTTTGAAAAGATGATGGCTAGTGGCTGTGAGCCAAATCTACTCACATACTCTAATCTACCAAATTAGTCATAAATATACTTTCATGATGATTCTCCTCTACTTACCTTATAGCTGTCATAGATCAAGAAGGTAGGGATAGGTATGCATAATCATTAATTACTATTTACTCTTAAATATATGTGTTTTCTACTTGGGTTCAATGGTGTTGTCATTTGTCAAACTGAACTCGTCTCTTGTTCTTGTTTCCATTGGTATTTGTGGGGCTTAGTTTTCAGTTTTCAAAATTTATACGGATTTTATGGTTGGGTATTTGCAGGCGTATTAGAGAAAGTACCCCTTCTAGTCTTATAGGAGATGCTGAGACCTTGGAAGCTCCTGGTTCTACAACTAGACCTTCTTGTCGCAGCTCTGGTAGAAGCAGATTGCAAGGTGAAAGTAGGAGAGATGTCTCGACCTCCAGAGAAATGGAGGAGTTCTTTGCAGGAGTAGAGCAACAACAACAAAGAATCTTCATAGAAAGGTATTACATGTAGCTTTTTTGGTTCAACCTCATATTTCCCTCAAAGTATGCCTCCTTTTTACTGGCTAGTCTATTCAAGCATGAATATGGTCTATAGTACATGTAGGAATAAGACTCAATGCATGGAGGAATAGTTTGGCACCTGTGCTATGATGTAGTTTGTAGGTTTAGTATACGTATAAACATATGTACACAAGTAATTGGGATATTCCATCTACCATTGCCCTATTCCAGATAAGAGGCTACCACTCTCAAGTAAGATCAACAATATAGAACATAATGTGGAATGCGGCGGAACAACATCCAATTTGAAATTCAAGTTAGGGATTGCCACTCTTTCTAACATGGAAGCTAATGTTGAATCACTGATAAGGATTTCTAAACTCTATTTTGTGATAAAAAAATGCGATCTCACCCAGTTGAAACTTAAACTACAACCAATGTTGACAAGGAGAAGGTAGAGGAAGACCCTCACAATGGTAATTAGGTTATGTTTCTATTAAATCCAGTGGATATCTGTAGAAAGATTATCTGCAAATTTCATGTTTTCAGTTTTCATCATTCTAACTTCTATGAGATGGTTAGTATATAAGGAGACGGTTTAACGGTAACTTCAACCTATTCCATTTGAGTATCTAGCATTGTCTGTAAATACTAAATATGGTCACAACTCTTTTCTAGAGGCCTTTTTCCATTGAGTATTATCAGTTGTCATAAGAAAAATCCCTTTCACAGTCATACTTCTTAGTATGGGCTCTATTTTAGAAACCTCGCATGAATAATGCAAATCTCAAGTGCCCTCTCAGGGGTTGCCTGATCAGGTTCCCACACAAGCAAGGTTGTATTAAATCTAAAACATACATTAAAAAACAAATATTTTGCACCATCCGTTCCTACTCCAGTGGCACCATCCGAAAATAAAAACATACATTGAAAAGAAAATATTTTGCAAACAAATCAAACCTTGAAGCCATATACAGGAGCCACGACTTGAAAAAATCATCTGCCATCGACAACCCTCTCCACACCGCACCAATGGAAACCTGATTTTGAACCCTAAACCTCGAGTTTCATTTTACGCTCCCAAACAACGGATTTGGTGAAAATCAGGAAGTGTCGCCGCCAATTCTGGTCCAATTCACGCAAACAAATGGGGCCTTATTTGATTTGTGAGACAAACATGGTTAATGACACACTTTTATTTGGTTTATTTGTTTTATGGGTTCTTATAGGCATGTCGATGATGAACACACATGATATATGGACCTTGATATATTTTTTTTTTGATGATCGAGTATATATTTTCATGCATGTTTTTGAAGCTTTATTTTAGTGTGAAAAATATGTTCATTTAAAATTTATATGTATTTCAAAATGAGAGAAAATGTAATAGTTATTGATATACTCATAGTAATTCCCATTTAATGTTGGAACCATTTTGAGAGACTATCTTGATAGAATTACATAGTGACATGTGGCACACTTATGTGCTCAAGTTTGAATTCTTTCCCAATCCTAAAGCACCTCATTTGTTGTTCATAACACATTTACATACATATGTCTTTATGCCTACCCTATCTATACTTATTTCTATAAAGTTGCACCATTTAATAACATTAATTTTCATACATTATCCTTGATCTCCATATTTTGCATCCTTATCTTGAGTTATATTGATGATGAACAAGATCAATCCCACTCAACACAAATTTAACTTGATGATAAAAACTTTGAAATTCAAATCATTACATCCCCCTCTTTTCTCATAAGGCACTTCAAGCCAACTTGGCACATCCAATAAATTATTACATCCTTGTATTTAAAGACCATATAATTGGGCATTAATGAATCATTTTATCATGATTCTAAATTGTAAACATTCAAGGAACACTCAATAAGAATATCTAAATTTGGGGCTTTAAAAGGAATCAATACCTACATCAAAATCATCATATAGATCACTCATAAACTTGTTTACTCCTTGTTAATTATTTTACGGTTGCAAATCTAATTCTTAAAGGAACTTGATCTAGAACTTAACCCTAGTAAGCTAACAACCATCTTAAGGTACTTTGAAGCACATCCCTTGACAATTTGTGCAAAAATAAGGAATTTGACAAAATAGAGAGCAAAATTATATAGAGCACCAAATTAGATCCATATGATGTAAAATCAATCCATTAGCTATGAAATTGGCTTACATGTGTTTTTAAGTCTACAAATAATTTAAGAACAATCTCCACTTTTAAATTATCATCTTCCAAATTAAAACAAACTAGTATTTACTTTCATAACTTATCATCAAATAAAAACTCAATATCTTTATTTGCTTGCAATTAATACCTAAATTAGTATATTTTTAATTTAATTTTTTATTTAATTATTTATTTTAACTGAATTTATAATAATTTTATATATTTACTTAATTAACCTGACTAATTTTCATTTCCCATTAGAGATCTATAATTAAAATAAACTCCTTCATTCATTATTTGGTTAGTCATTTCCCATTAGAGATCTATAATTAAAATAAACTCCTTCATTCATTATTTGGTCAATTGACAATGTTAAATAATATTTCCTAAAATTCAACCATGTAGGGTGTTTTCCCATATTCACAAATATCATCTATAGACTTCACATTGAAAAATGTCAATTATTGATATAATTAAACATTTCCAAAAATAACCATGTCATCAATATTAATCTATAGACTTTTAACATTAAAATATACTAATTATTAATTGAAATATCTAATTTGTAATAGTAACATTATTTTTATAATAGTAAAAAGGAAATTATTTTCTAATACATATCATTATGTTTTCCAATAGTGAAAAGATAAAAGAAAGAAAAACAAGAGCAAAATATAAAAAATATTCTCTCATATAAATATGAATTGCGTACTGTACAAGATACATAGGAGCACATAACACCGAAAGTATGCCCCAATATGTATATATTTCTAACAAAAATTATTAATAAAAGAATAGATTCCTAAATTAGCCCCAAATTTCTAACTAATCTATGAGCTCTGTAGAAAAAAGCAACAATAAGTAGAAATTTTGAATAGAACTAGTGTTCTAAACATGTGATTGCATTGGGCTATGCCCATTCATTTCAGTGACGGGCTTGGTAGAATTTTTTGACTTGCGTTGGAAGTAGATAATCCATGTCACAATTTCAAGAATGAATGCAATTACACCCAAAGCAATAAGAACACCAATGTAAGCATTCTTCCACTTCTTTTCAGGATCCAAGATGTCAAAGCCTTTGAAGATGTTTATAATGCTCAATATGATCACTGAATAGCCAACAGAAAGGTGATACACATTCCAGTATATACGGTACTTGTGATCCTTATTAGGCCTCAAGAGAAGTGCAAATACCTGCAAATAGGCATAAATGTTTTTGCATAAGCAATCAAAGGATAATTTTAAGAAGCAAATAATTGAAAAAAATCCCTGTTTTTTAATACATTTGTCTGCAGGAAGGCTTAGAAAAGTGGGTTATATTCAATACAGAGGTTGTTTATAATGGATCATGCATTATGATCTGATGTTGACGTTGATGAAAAAAATCTATACATAGTTTAATTCAGAAAACTACTATTGATGTTCATAGACAGTGAAAACTACAAGAGTTTAATTGTTTGCTATCTATATTTGGATTACCTGTAAAGTTGCAAAGCAGAAAAGTGCAATCCCAATCTTTCTGTGTGAAGTTTGTTCCACCCCTTTGCTGTAACTGCCCAACTTCAGACCAATGCCCCAACCACTTACTCCAATTATATATCCTGAAGTTTGGCAAAAAGCATGGAGGTAAAACCATGCAGGATTTGCAACTTCGAATGTCTTGGCATATCTAGCAATCATGACTCCAATGGGCATCAATATACCCCAGCTGACAACAGTAAGCACTCCATGCCGCTGAATTCAAACAACACAACATCAATCAGGGTTTAAAGATCATTCATATCATATACTCTAAATCTTTCTGATCAAGTAAACTGAAAATCATCTCTACAGAATACTCTTCTTGATGTAAGTATACAAGCTTGCCTTAATCTGGGTCTTGAATCCTCTACAACTTTAAGAAAATTTTACAGAACATAACCAGGGGCATTAACTCAAAAGACCCTGATGATCAAAAGCACAATACTTACATTTTTTAGGGTCTGGTGAGAAATACCAGAAGAAACAGTGCTGGTTCCACTCTGAAGATTCAGTGTCCCTAAACTGCTGAGATCAGCAGCAGCAGTACTGTGTGCGCCAGGAGATGACCCTGTAACTGAACTGCCCACTTGCCACACCTGATTGATACTGGTTTGGTTGGAACCAAGCACCAAGGAGGCAAAGATTGTTATCTTCCCACTGCTACTGTCAATCACAGCACTCTTGTTGGTCACATTCAGACTAATAGATGAGGGATTCAAAGCAGCAGTCTTAGACTCCACATCATAAGTGCCCACCACAGTTGATCCATTACTTGCTTTAAAGGCGATCAAAGCCTGTGTGCCAATCATTTGTACCCCCTTAGGGTTTATACCCCAACCTACCCATCCCCCAGAAGCTGCAGGGGCAGCCTGGAAAGCTATATCCAATGACCCATTCTCTGCAACAAAGGTATATGACAGAGTACCTCCTAAGGTTTGCAAGTTGTTGCAGTTTTGGTAACTTTTGGCCTCACCAGTGAATTGCAGAGGGCAATCTGAAGACTGTGCAGATGCATCCCATCCAAACAGAAGCACAGCAACTCCCAAAATCAAGATCAGGGGACGCTCCATCATTCAATCTGCAACAATATTTTCCCTTAAAAATTCTCTCCTCAAAACCCAAGCTCCAACCCCTTCTTCAGATTTCTCTCCTCGAAATCCAAGATTGATTGAAGAAAAGTATGAAATTCTCTCCTCCTTCAGATTTCTTCCCTCAAAATCTAATCTTGACTAAAAGGAAGTATGAAATCTTCTCCTTCTTCAGATTTCTCCACTCTAAATCCAATCTTGATTGAAGGGAAGCATGAAACCTTCTCCTTCTTCAGAATTCTGCCCTCAAAATCCAAACTTGATGTAAGGCAAGCATCAACTCTTCCCCTTCTTCAGATTTCTTCCCTCAAAATCCAATCTTGATTGAAGGGAAGTATGAAATTTCCTCCTTCAAATTTCTCCCCCCAAAATCAAAGCTTTGATTGAAGGGAACTATGAAATTCTTCTCCTTCTTCAGATTTCTCCCCTCAAAATCCAAGCTTGATTGAAGGGAACTATGAAATCTTCTCCTCCTTCAGATTTCTCCAAGCTTGATTGATTGAAGTATGATTGTTGAGTAATTTCATCAGAACTGTGATGTCTAATATATAGGGAGAAACATGGGAAGCTGTACAGAAATTTCTAAAGAGCAACGTGTGGAAATAGGAGACTAGAAAGCAATGGGGGACCAACTCCACACTGACGGTGTACGCGTTCATTAACTGTACTTTCAGTCTTTTGACGATTTCTAGAGTTCAGAGTTGAATTGGCTTCTGTCGAGGTATTATTGGTTTGTTATCATATGTTATTGTCTGAGCTACACTTGTCTTAAACGCGAAGGGCCCAGTAGTTAGTCAAACTTCGTAACTGAATTTCAAATTTTATGAAATATGTTACAATTTGGGTTTACACTTCTGATAGATAAATAAATAATAAAATCTTCATTTAAAAAGTATATTATTGGTAGTTTTGAAAAGTTCCAGGGATTTAATAATGTCTAGATATTAATTTGGTTTCACACTTTTGTTAGATAAATAAATAAAATATTAGGAGGTTTGGTGAAATAAATATATATAATAAAAATGATTATATTTATCATATGACCTCTTCAGCATATATGCAATATATATTGTTATGTCACAATTACTGAATATTTTGTCTTATATGAGTACGACATGATATTTTTTATTAACAAAAATTAAATTATTATTCAAATGTTGTACTTTCTATACATAGAATTTCTAGAACCTCGTTTATTAATTCAAAGAAATTTCTAGTATTCCATGTGCACTTAGTGGTTGAAAATTTTCTTTTTAAAAATATATGATCATAAGATTTCATTGAAGTAAATATTATACGCGTATAAAATACGATCATTTGATATTTTATAGTTTATTTAATATTTATTTGTTTACTAATTAAAAAAAAGAATTCTCAAAAAAATTTTAAATCAATTTGGGGGAGATTGGACCTTGTGATTTGATCTGGCCAATCAAGCTAGGCCTCTGGCTCTATGTTTAGTATATCTTAGGATTTAATAAAAATGGTTTAATTTTTTATAATTATATATTGTTTGAAATTCTTGAAAAATCACAAGTAAAATAGAACACTATTTCTTATATTTTTATTTTAATAAAAATACCAAATAATGTATTTAAATAGTGTATTGTCTCTATAAAAGATTATAAAACTCAATCCACGTCAATTCAAAGAAACTTAGAACAAAAAAACTATTCTTAAGATGTTTTGTTAAATAACAAAGAATCAAATCCCTACACATTATGATCATTGGACTTTTGTTAATTATTGTATTAATGTTTTGTCTTAGGCATTTGAAAACTTATTTTTTCAATACAACTGAAGATTGTTCAAATGATGAGCTTGATCTAGAGTTGTTAATCTGTAAGGATTCAATGGTCATGTTGACTTGAAATCTTTGGATACAAGGAGGTCTCGTAAATGGAGCTCTGGGATATGTTCAAAAGATTGTCTACAAACAAGGCAGTGCTCCGCCTGAACCTCTGACATGTGCGATGGTTGAGTTTGATAATTATTTTGGACTATCATTCGAAGATCATCATCCAAAAATAATTCCAATAACAACAATACAAAAGGACAAAACATCTCTTGTACATACCGTCTATAAACTTTTCTATTTTGATTTTGTTTGGGTGGCTTCATCTCCAAGCCCTTTCTATTCTTTTTAATCAAAATTGTAAAGGGTTGGGACCTTTCCCCACTTAATTGAATCAAACACATATATTTTG